>BSBK01000621.1:1802500-2135000 GCA_027943335.1 Chamaecyparis obtusa | reverse complement strand
TCACTATTACCACCATTACGAAATGACACTCTTCTTGACTAATCATCCATTCTAATTATTGTTCTTCCCTGCTTTCCAATTTCAACACTAACACATCTCTGTCCTAATAAACAAAACACTATCTTGTAGGATTTCATACTTGTTCTCTTTTTCCGATTCAATTTGAAATTTCATTTTCTCAGGCATGCTGCAGTTATCAATCCATCATTATCAGGGAGAGGGCAATCAGAAAAAACAAAATGAAGTGGCAATTTCATATCCAATCAAAATAAACAGAACTGGAGAAGTGGAAGGATAAGCAATACATCATTTCAATGGCAGTCATCATCATCATCAATTTATTGGTACACCAATTATTTCCATGGATTCATTTCTTCAATGGTTAATATTAATTATCAACTGAAAGTCCTCTCTTCTTTTATCAGCCGCAGCAACCTTCTCTTTATTTCTTTATAGAGGAGGAGGAGAAGAGAATTCAAAATGTGAGCGAAGATGCAGAGGAATAGTGTAGATCCAGATCAATATCATAAATCATTATAGCAAGAAGCAGGTATGGATTATTACACCCACAATATATATTTACAGACAATCTTTCTATAATCTAGTTTTATGTCGGTTTTCAAACTATTACGTTTAATTTATATCAGTAACATTTCAGTTTCAGCACAGAGGAATAAGTCATTGATAACGGCGGATCACAAAGTTAGATTTCTATGCTTCCTTTTTGGTTATTACTGTGAAATATTGAAATCTCCAAACAGAGTATATATCAATGTTCCTGACCATAGATTGCATTGTCTGATGCCTAGAACATATGAAAGTGTCATGTATTATAGTATTTCATGAATTAGGAGCATCTTATTCATCAATTAATATCCTTATTTTAGAGTGGATTTATATTTTCAAGTGAAATGTTCCATGCTCAATTCCCAATTCCGTGCAGTGGTGTATTCCTCACCAAACAAAGTTTAAACTCTCAGTTTCAGAAATGGTTAAACATAAGAGTCCTACATCAAAGACCCTGTTTGTTCTTTGGTTGTAGATTTAGATTTATAGGCAAAATCTTCTTAGTTTAACTTCGAAAATTTGTGCTTGGGTAATATTTGGTCTGGTATAGATTGGTCTGGTATAGACCATAACATACATCAAAATTCTAACTGCACTCTAGTAAGGTACTTTGACGATGGCAAGGAAACATCATCATTACCAACTAGAACATATAGGAGTTATGACATAAATTTGTAATGATTACAATTAGATAATGATTACAATTAGAGAAACATGAAAAAGATGAATTCAAAAAATAGATATGAGCTTCTAGAAAATATGTACAAATCAACCAATATCAAAATAGTGTAAGCTATCTTAAAGATATACAATTTAAAAGTTTTCCAAGATACATCAATTCTATTATAATTACATAGTTAAAAGACAACACGGTTATTATTCCAAAATAAGTGAATTTTACATTTTATTTAAGTTAATTGTGACATTATTTAATTTATTATAAAATAATATGAAATTTAATTAACCTAGAACCTATTGAGATTATGTATCGCTCTTAAACTTTAAAATATTCAAATATTTTTAAATTTTTAATAAAGAACTCTTTAACATACTTACAAAATTTTGATATATTTCAAAACAAAATCTTACAAAATACTATCATAAAAAGAGGAATGGGAGGGGAAAGGATCATGTAGTTGAGCATGTTCCAATAATTGTAATAGAATTTGTTGAAAAAAAAACAACATTTTAAAAAAAATTGATCTAATAGATGTCACTTTAAAATTGCTTTTGATTACGGAACAAATACGTTTTAGAGAGACCCAAACCCTATTACAAAAAGAGTCTAAAGATAAGTATTAACAAAAGTACACACAAACAAGAAAGCTGCCATAACAGATAAAGTACTTAAAATATGCAGCAAAAGGACAACAAAAAAATAGATTAAAAAAATACAAAAAACAAAAGATACCAAAAAACCTTAAGCCAAATTCTCCAATGCTTATGTATCTTCCGTCTCCAGTTGGTTCATGTTAAGAGAAATGTTCTTCAAATATTGAATGTCTTGCGGATTTTTGTACACCCTTCTCTTCAAGTTATCTCTAGTCCTTTTACTTGGCCTAGTATCCTATTCCTCTCACTTTACCTTCTTTGTGTCAATATCAACTTTCGACCTATCCTAATAAATATTTTCCAGTTTTTTGACCAAACTACCCTGGCTTTCTATAATATTCTTAATCAATTTGTGGCTAAAGTTAACAAAGGAAACACAAAATTCATTAATGCTCATTAATTTTTCCCCCAAACCATTGATTCTTCCCTCATAATCCTTTTCATCTTTTCCATTGTCTCCACTATTTTATGTAGATAGTCCATCCGTGTTTTTTCTCAGCCTCATTCCAAAGCTCATTTCCTCTTTTATCTTGATTATCTCTTTTGTATGTAACATTTCCAACACCCTGAATAGCCTTCTCTTGTTTATTGATATTCTCTCTTTATTTAATTTTCATTTACTTAATCTTATAAAAGGCCCATTTTATAAGCCTATAGAAATCAATGACACCACTATGGGCTATGGAAAGGATGTCACCCACACATTCTTGCTCAAGTTTAAAGTAGTGGGAATCAACATTAATGTCCACAGAAGAACATTACCTCCTTTCTCTATTTATGGCAAAATAAGATGAAAAATAGTCACTAGTAACAGGGGAATCTATGGTCACCAATTTCTTAGAAGAAGGGGGGATTATTCTATAATACAGACTTTCCTTTCTCTATAGGTCTCCCTTTCTCCATAACTAGTGCATTAGACTTATGTTTCACATTATATTTCCCTTTCTCAGAGATAGGGGAAGGGGATGCATATTTACTCCTCTACTTGGATTTCCCTTTTTGAAAAATAAGGGTTCTCCTTTTAGCCCTAGTTTTTCATTTCTTCTTTTTAGGTTCAATTCATCCATCTTTGTATTCCAACCTTCCTACTTTGAGTAACTAGTTCCCAATTCATCATCGTCCAACACAAAAAATGGCAAAACATTTGACAATCAAGGCATAGATTTGAGATGTTCATAGATTAACAACAGTAAATCCTAATAAAGGAGAGGGTTATTCTTAAGTTTCTTCTATGTTCCCTTGTACTAGAAATTAGAGAAGAGAGTAAGAAAAAATAAAAAGAGATCCTAACCTTGTGCCTGAAATGATGCAACAAAATGAAATGCTGACGAAAAGCCCTTGTGAAGTACCCATCTAAAGTAATGTACTGCATGATGACTTTTAACAATTCACGCCAAAATGATTTGGGAAGTTTCATAGCCACTTTTGGATATTCTCACCAAATCTTCTCTCTCCTTATCTTCTTTCGAAAGTTTTTTGACGATCATATCCAAGTGTTTCCTATCCCTAAAAAGATTAAGGCCCTTTGTGGAAAGGCCAGTAATCTCTACAACCAGGTTCCCATCAATGGTAAATTTCCTACCAAAGAGGAAGATTTTCCCATCTCTTTATCCCTTAGAAAACATCTTAGTTATTAGCCATGGAGTTTTTCAATGTATGAAGTTAACCCACCTTCAAAAAAATTCACCATATAGATGTATTATTCTTAATCTCTACATAATCGATAGTATCCTCTCTCCTTTTATCACCTCCCATATTCACATAGCATTTACCACAAGGATTAACCAAAATAAATAACCATAGTAGGGTCCTTAAAAAAATTACTTCCTAGAATTCCCAAAATGCATTGAAAAAATTATGACTAATATCTGCAAGAAATCTCTTGACTCCTTTTAGACTCTCCATAATAATGGAAAAAGCCTTTTCTGACAACATAGTAATTAAGTTATAGGAATTTTGACATTTTTTACATGTGTACATGATCAGACATCATTAAGGCAATTATCAGTTCTTCTAGCTAGTCTTTGTCTACCACATCAATTGCTTACTGGCATGGACCATTTCATTGGTATAATAGTCAACCACTCCATTCACTTCCCAGTATACATGGAAAATGTAATCATTTTCAAAGGATTTAATGATTTCCAAAGAGTTTTTGATCCATAATTCAATAGTCCAAGAGGGTTTATAGGCCCCCTTAAGGAATTATACTATATTATTTGAATCTCATTCTAACCATACCTTTTTGCAATTGAGAAAATTGACAATTTCTAATCCTTGATAGGTCGTTATGGCTTGAAAAATGTGGTTTGTCTCGCTACCCATTGGGAGAGAAATTTCTAAAAGAAACTTTCCATTTTCATCCCTAGCCATGCCCCCACACGCAAACATCCTAGGGTTTCCCTTATCTACCCCATTAAAGTTGAATTTGACCCATCTAGGAGGAGGAAGAGTCTAGAACGCATTGTCTCTAGGATTTTGAATCGATTTTAAAGCACAAGTAATATCCAATCTAATCTTCCAAATGGATGCCACCTAGTACTCGTAATCTGAGTAGATCTATTTATCCCTAATCATAGTGTTAACCTTAACAATATTTAATTCTCCACAATGGCTTTAAAGTTTTTTTCAAAAATAATATTTGGAGGGAGACCAATCTCTCTAAAATCTCTATTCTTATGTTCTTTCCAAAGACTCCACACCATATAAGGAAATATGAAAGACCATAACATTTTCAAAGCTTGGTTAGTAGAGGGAGCTTTCCATTGACAAAATAAATCCAAAATGGAAGTAGGGAAAACCCAATCCAAATTTTGTACTGGCAAAACCAAATTCCAAAGCTCTCGAATAAAAGCACAATGAATAAAACCATGTGAGGAAGTCTTGGTATTAGCTAGACAAAGGTAACATCTATTGGATAAAGATAAACCTCTCTTACAAAGATTATAAAGAGTTAGCAACTTATTTTGAAGCAAAATCCATGCAAAGGTATTAACTTTAGGAATAAAAAATTTCGCCTCAGTAGAAGCCCAAAGAGGAGGAGGAGAAAGAGACGAAGTCATGTGACTTTAAATTTGTTATTGTTGATGATGAGTATAAATAATTGAAAGAAATGTATTCCTTAGATCTAAAAAGGAACAAATTGTGTGATGTTAGATCACCACACCAATAAAACATGACTTGGTGCACAAGTGTTGGTATCCATTTTTTGGGCCTTTTTAGACACACTGACAAAAGAATGGTGATGTGGCATCATATTTGACGATGTGATCCTAAATCCTCAGTTATAAGTAAGGGACTTGCTTAGATTAAAAATTGGAAGTGGTTTGAAATTTTCATGTAAGATTTTGAGAAGTGTGAGGTTAGGGTGCTCAACTACTAGGTTGTCCCTCATATTATTTTGATAATTCTGAAAATTAATTAATTCATGAATGTAAATAATGAAAGAAGTTCTCTTTTAATCTAAATGGGTGGTGTAGTATGTTAAAGAGCTTTGGCCTCATCCTATGTAGCTCCTAAGATCAATCCTCTCCATATAGAATTATCTAGTGGGAAGCTCATTCAAGTTAGATCGATCACATTAAGAGATGCTTAAAAGGTCACCCCGTCAAAAACTAAACTCCAAATTCATGAACTAATTTTTCAATCCCTATCGATTAAAAGAACGCTTCTTTGACAAAACCTTTGTGATAAGAAAAATACCTGAAAATGCATATATTTAGAAGAAGGTACAACAACTTTTACCAACACATCACCAAATTATTGTTTCCACCCAACTAGAAACACACCCACGGATTATCAAGCCTTAAGTGAAAACTATATATTCCCTTAAAGTTGAAGTTAAAATCTGGTACGCCATTATCATCAAGGCTTTGAATAAGCGTGTCATGACAATTCGAAAGATGCTTCAATGCTTGGGCCGAAAAGGGATGGTAATGATATGATTGTCATGGGCCCTTTCAACTTTATACACTCCTCTCATCCTCTCTCTGCTCATCTTATCAAATCATCTCATACTTTCTTCAATTACAACACGTGATAAGACATTGCAACCTAAGGGGACGTATTACTATTACCACCATCATTACATTACCGCCTCTCATTCATCAAATGACACTCTTCTTGTCTCATCATCCATTCTTAAGTATTGTTCTTCCCTGCTTTCCATTTTCAAAACAACACCTCTGTCCTACTAAACAAAACACAATCTTGTAGGATTTCTTACTTGTTCTCTTTTACCGATTCAATTTGAATTTATTTTTTCAGGCATGCTGCAGTTATCATTGATGTACTTGATTAAATCTTGCGAATCGATCCATCACTATCTTTTTGCCAAACCCACTAAGAAGATATAGGCTTTACCAGGGAGAGGGCAATAAGAACAAATAAAATGAAGTGGCAATCTCATATCCAATCAAAATAAACAGAATTGGAGCTATGAAAGGATAAGCAATACATCATTTCAATGGCAGTCTTTATCATCATCATTGTAATCTATTATTGGTACACCAATTATTTCCATGAACTCATTTCTGCAATGGTTAATATTAATGATCAACTGAAAATCCTTTCCTCTTCAATCAGCTGCAGCAACCTATTTTTGAGAGTAACACTCCCATTGCTTTAAACAGGAGAAGGAGAAGAGAAATCCAGATCGGTTGCAGGGAAGTTTGAGTCAATTGTGACTGAACATAACCCATGATGCAGAGGAATAGTGTAGATCCAGATCAATATCATAAATCATTATAAGAAGAAGCAGGTATGGATGATTACACCCAAAATATATATTTACAGACAATCTTTCTATAACCTATTTATATGTGAGTTTACTAACTAGCACATTTAATTTATATCAGTAGCATTTAAGTTTCTGCTCAGTGGAATAAGCAATTGATAATGGTGTATCACAAAGTTAGATTTCATTGCTTCATTTTTGGTTATGGACGGTGAAATATTGAAATCTCCAAGTAGAGTACAAATCAAATGTTCATGGCCATAGATTGCATTGATTCAAGTTTAGACCATATGAAAGTATCATATATTGTAGTATGTCACGAAAAAGGAACATCCTATTCATCGATTAATATCCTTATTTTAGAGTGGATTTATATTATCAAGTGAAATGGTACATGTTTAATTCCCAATTCCCTGAAGTGGTGTATTCCTTACCAAACAAAACTTAAACGCTGAGTTTCAGAAATAGTTAAAGATAAATGTCTAACTGCATCAGAAAAGACCCTGTTTGCTCTTTGGGTGTAGATTTAGATATATGATTAAAATCTTCTTACTTTGGCTTCAAAAATTTGTGTATAACACTCCAGTATATACTGCTAGAGACAAACTGGCCGAATGTCGTAGTAAATGGTATTAGGAATGCGATCTTGTCATTTCATAAAACGAAAATTCAAAACAAAAAATTTCACAAGTAGTATAGAAAGCTGAAATAAAAACTGGCTGAATATATATGTCATCTTTGTTTGTAATAATATTTGCAGATAAAATGAAATTAGAAAGATGTCACTAAGGATGTGTATTAAAAAAAATTTTGGTGGGGGACGTTATGGTTTTGTATATAAGCAAAGGGTAAAGAAGTCTTTAGTGAATTTGGTCAAACAAAATTCAGTTTTATTGAAGTGCGCTGTGTTCCAGCTTGGCAATTTAATCTTCCCTGTCTACCGCGCACTTTCCTCTCCTTCTGGCCGTACCTTGTCGCATGATCGCAAGGCTTCTCTCTCCTCCCTTGCGATCATGCGATCTCACACTCCTTTCCGCCTCTCTATTTTTTCCTTCCCATGTGCGGCTTTCTTTTTGCTTTGTCGCATGATCGCAAGGCTTCTTTTTCATTCTTGTGATCATGCAACTACCTTTAGCTTGCACGATTGTTTTTTATGTGTGCACTTGCGATCTCTTATTTGCCCTGCATTTCTTGTTTTCTGTCTGCACGTTTTTCCCTAGCTTGTTTTTTGTGTGGGGCCCTCTCCCTTACCTTTTCGCATGATCGCATAACTCCCATTTGGTTTATGCGATCATGCGACCTGTACTTCCTACATCATCCTTTTTCCTATGCTTGTGTTTCCAAGCGCGTGGGTCCCCTCGGATATGCTCTTGTCGCATGATCGCATGAGCATTATTTTATTCATGCGATCATGCGACCACTCTCTCCTGCGACAACTTTTTTTATCCGCCAACCACTGTATTAAATGCAGTGTATTCTTATATTGTTTTTCCCTGACTTTTTTGGATCGTTCGGTTATTCTCCAAGCATATCTAGATGCCTCTAGGGAGAATTTTTTGAAATCAGGAAAGGAATGTTTTTCTTAGTTTGGTGTGTCAAGAAGATACTCTGTCTCTGCAAGCAAGAAATACATAGGTGAAAGTTTGAGCATTTGGCAGCTCTCTGTAAAATCTGAAATATTTGGCATTAATATATATATAAAGTTTTATCTCTGTATACTATGTTCTTACTCTGTTCTGTTATTGTAATGTGTTGTGTTGAATCTTCCTCCATCAAAGTGGTATCAGAGCAAGTTGTTATTGAAGAAAAGGTCTGCTAGAGATTGAAGCTCAAAAGGATCTGGGTAGTGTTTTCTTGGAAGATTTTATTGTGGGCAAAGAGCAAGTCAGAGAAAAGAAAAGAAAGAAAAGGGGTTTTATAAAAAAGGAGAAAGTGTTACTGGTAAACCATGGTAGGAACCAGTGGGAGTATTTCACAGCCACAGATTCCAATTTTTAATGGCAAAAACTATGACTATTGGAGCATCAAAATGAAGACTCTTTTTCGTTCACAAGATGTTTGGAATTTAGTGGAAAATGGCTTTCCTGAACCACCAGACCATCAAGCATATCAGGCCCTTTCACAAGCAGATAAGGATTTATTGAAGGAAAATAAGAAGAAGGATGCAAAGGCACTATTTTTCATTCAACAAGCAATGGAAGAATCAATCTTTCCAAAGGTTGCAGCTGCCACAAGATCAAAACAAGCATGGGACAGTTTGCAGACAGCATACCAAGGCACAGGCAAGGTAATAATGGAAAAATTGCAGATACTTAGAAGGGATTTTGAGAATTTACAAATGAAAGACTTAGACTCAATAGATGCTTTCTTCACTCATGCAATGTCTATAGTAAATTAGTTAAGGACCTATGGAGACACTGTTGAAGATCAAAAGATTGTGGAAAAAATACTTAGAAGTCTGCCTGCTAAATTTGATGCTGTAGTAATAGCTATTCAAGAGGCCAAAGATCTTTCTATATTATCAGTAGATGAGTTAATGGGGTCACTTCTAGTCCATGAGAAAAGACTGAACTGAACTAGGTCATCATCATTTGAAAATGCATTCAAGACTCAGCTCTCATTTGGCAAGTCAAGAGGGAGATCAAACAACAGCAGAGGCAAAGGACGTTTCTCATCAAGAGGAGGAAGAGAAGACACACAATTTGAAAGTAGAAGACCACCATCAAGCCCAAATGCCCATTCTACATCAACAAGAGGAAGGGGGAGCAGTCACTCTCAAAGCTATCATCAAGGAGAAAGGTATGACAAATCTAACATCCATTGTCACTACTGTAGAAAATTTGGGCATTATGCATCAGAATATAGGAAAAAGAAATATGATCTGAATAAGCAAAAGACACATTTCACAAATGAAAATTAGTCAAACACTAGTGGACAAGACACAATATTGATAGAATGCAATGTAGCTCAAGAAAGTTCTAAAGAACTATGGTTCTTAGATAGTGGGTGTAGTAATCATATGAGTTGTAAAAAGGAAATGTTTTCAACAATGGATGATTCAGTAAAATCAGAAGTTAAATTGGGCAATGATCAAAAAGTTTCAGTCATGGGCAAAGGGTCAATCAACATAAAAACAAAACAAGGCAAAGATAAACAAATTTCAGATGTTTACTATGTTCCCAGATTACAACACAACCTTATAAGCATTGGGCAATTAGTGCAAAAGGGTTATAGAGTACACTTTGAGAATGGTGAATGTGTGATCCTAGACAAGAAACCAAGCAATAGGTTGATTGCAAGAGTAGAAATGACAAAGAACTGGATGTTCTCACTAAGAATTCAAAGTGGATTAATGATAGAGCCTCAAGGTTTACAAAAGGTTGCTGAAACAGCTTTTAAAGCCTCATATAAAAATGAATCTCGGCTATGGCATTTAAGACTTGGGCATTTAAACTTCAAAGGATTATAGCTGTTATACAAGAAGAAAATGGTTTATGGGTTGCCACAAATTGAGCCACTTAAAACCACATGTGAGAGTTGTATATTGGCAAAACAACATAGGAAATCATTTCCGGTTGGGGAATCATATAGAGCAAAACAGCCATTAGAGATAGTTCATTCAGACATTTGTGGACCTATGCAAACACCTTCCATTAGTGGAAAAATTTATTTCATAACATTCATTGATGACTTCAGCAGAAAGGCATGGGTTTATTTCTTAAAACACAAATCTAATACATTTGTTGTTTTCAAAGAGTTCAAGGCAAAAGTTGAAAAAGAAAGTGGATATCCTATCAAGACATTGAGAACTGATCAAGGTGGAGAGTATGTCTCAACTGAATTTTAAAATTTTTGCAAAGAAAATGGCATACACAAATAATTTACAACAAGGTACACACCTCAACAAAATGGGGTAGCAGAGAGAAAGAATAGAATAGTCATGAAAATGGCACGTAGCATGATAAAGACAAAACATCTACCAAATGAATATTGGGCTGAAGCTGTTGCATGTTCAGTATATATTTTGAATAGGTATCCAACAAAAGCAATGATAAAGAAAACACCAGAAGAAGCTTGGAGTAAGAGAAACATAACATATCACATTTAAGAGTTTTTGGATGTGTGGCATATGCATGGGTACCTCAAGAGTTGAGAAGGAAATTAGATGACAAAGGAGAGAAGTGTATATTTATGGGATATAGTGAACACTCAAAGGCATATAAGCTATACAATCATGTTACTAAGAAGTTGATAATAAGCCGTGATGTTGAATTTGTTGAAGAAGAGGCATGGGATGGCAGCATAGACAAAATAAGTTCAAGCACACCTAGTGTCCTACAAGAGAATGAAGAGGATGAAATTTAGGCTGCAAATCCTCCTACATAAGAAAATGCACCTAGAACACTATCAAGAGCACCTAGCACTCCAAATCCCACTACAACAAATAATAACACCAGTGAATCTTCTGATCCTACAATTGCATCTTTAAGGTCTAGGTCCATAAATACATCAAAGAAGACAAGAAGTCTTAGAGAGATTTATGAAAAAACTCAAGAAGATGAAAGTGCTGATTTCTATTGTGATTTTGCATTGTTAACACAAGCTGATCCAATCTATTTTGAAGAAGCCATAAAAGAAGACAAATGGATTACAGCCATGGATGAAGAGATTCAGTCAATAGAAAAGAATGAAACATGGGATCTAGTTGAGCTTCCTAAAGGCAAGGATGTGATTGGAGTAAAATGGATTTATAAGACAAAGTATGATGTTGATGGAAAAGTTGCAAAGCACAAGGCAAGATTAGTGGCAAAAGGTTTTACACAAAAGCCAGGTATAGATTTCAATGAAACATTTGCACCCGTGGCAAGAATGGATACAATAAGAATGGTCCTATCAATTGTAGCCTAAAACAAATGGAAAGTTTATCAAATGGACGTCAAATCAGCCTTCTTAAATGAAATTTTGGAAGAAGAGGTGTATGTAAGTCAGCCACCTGGATATGAAATTCTGGGAGAAGAACATAAAGTGTGCAGATTGAAAAAGATATTATATGGTTTGAAACAAGCTCCTAGAGCTTGGTACAGCAGGATAGATTTTTATTTTGTAAATAATGGCTTTAGTAAATGCGGGAATGAACCTACCTTGTACATCAAAGTGAATGATGAAGGAGAAATTTTGATAGTCTATTTATATGTAGATGATTTGATATTCACAGGAGATATGGAAACTAACACATTCAAGGCAGCCATGAAAAAGGAATTTGATATGACTGATTTGGGCCTCATGAGATACTTTCTTGGCATGGAGGTAAGTCAAAATAATCAAGTAATCTTCATATGTCAAAGCAAGTATGCTAGTGAACTGTTGAAAAGATTTAAGATGACAAAAGTGAATCCAGCCCCTACACCAGTTGCATTGGGTCTGAAGCTTAGCAAGGATGATCAAGGTCCAAGTATAGATCCAACTCTATTCAAAAGATTAGTGGGCAGCCTCATGTATTTAACTGCCACAAGACCGGATATCATGTTTGGTGTTAGGCTTATTTCCAGATTCATGGAGAAACCGAAAGAGTCACATTTGAAAGCTGGAAAAAGAATTTTGAGATATATAGCTGGATCAAAGAATTTTAAAATTTTGTACATATTTTCAAATGATTATAAACTGATTGGTTATACAGACAGTGATTGGAGAGGTAGCATGGATGATAGAAAAAACACTTCCGGATACATTTTTCATTTGGGTTCTGGAGCCATCTCTTGGGCATTAAAGAAACAATCAATTGTTACTCTCTCATCAGCTGAAGCAGAGTATGTAGTAGCCACATCATCATCTTGTCAAGCAGTTTGGTTGAGGAGAGTACTTTCAAATTTGGGGCATCATCAAGAAGAAGCTATGAAAATTTACTGTGATAACAATTCTGCAATAGCCTTATCCAAAAAGCATGTATTCCATAAACGAAGCAAGCATATTGATACCAGATATCACTTCATCAGAGAATTGGTCAACAATGGTGACATTCATCTTCAGTTTTGCAGGTCAAATGAACAGCTTGCTGATATATTCACAAAACCACTTGCAAAGAATGTGTTTGAACATCTACGAGAAGAGATCGGGATTGCGGACTTATATAATAGTGAAGATTAAGGGGGTGTGTTGAAGTACACTATGTTCCAGCCTGACAATTTAATCTTCCCTGTCTACCGCGCACTTTCCTCTCCTTCTGGCCATACCTTGTCGCATGATCGCAAGGCTTCTCTCTCCTCCCTTGCGATCATGCGACCTCACACTCCTTTCCGCCTCTCTATTTTTTCCTTCCCATGCGCGGCTTTCTTTTTGCTTTGTTGCATGATCGCAAGGCTTCTTTTTCATTCTTGCGATCATGCGACTGCCTTTAGCTTGCACGGTTGTTTTTTATGTGCGCACCTGTGATCTCTTATTTGCCCTGTGTTTCTTGTTTTCCATCCACACGTTTTTCTCTAGCTTGTTTTTTGTGTGGGGCCCTCTCCCTTACCTTTTCACATGATCGCATAACTCCCATTTGGTTTATGCGATCATGCGACCTGTACTTCTTGCATCATCCTTTTTCCTATGCTTCCGTTTCCAAGCGCGTGGGTCCCCTCGGATATGCTCTTGTCGCATGATTGCATGAGCATTATTTTATTCATGCGATCATGCGACCACTCTCTCCTGCGACAACTTTTTTTATCCGCCAACCACTGTATTAAATGCAGTGTATTTTTATATTTTTTTCCCTAACTTTTTTGGATCGTTTGGTTATTCTCCAGGCTTATCTAGATGCTTCTGGGGAGAATTTTTTGAAATCAGGAAAAGAATGTTTTTCTTAGTTTGGTGTGTCAAGAAGATACTCTATCTCTGCAAGCAAGAAATACATAGGCGAAAGTTTGAGCATTTGGCAGCTGTCTGTAAAATCTGAAATATTTGGCATTAATATATATATAAAGTTTTATCTCTGTATACTCTGTTCTTACTCTGTTCTGTTATTGTAATGTGTTGTGTTGAATCTTCCTCCATCAAGTTTGTCATATATTTTTTATTCATTTATTTTTCGATGTTATGATACAAATAAATTCTTATTAAATATGGTGAAATGTAATGGAGTCTGTGAGAGTTTATAGAATTTTTATTATATCCAACCAATTACTTCTGAAATCAACAGTATATCATATTTATGTCAAAATTGAAAATTAAATGTTAACATATACTGTCATATACCGAAGTCCTAAAGTTATTTTTTTTAATAGGTAAATTATGTTTTTTTATATTATTAATATAAAATAAAGTATTACATGAGATGAAGCATTAAATATTCCATGATCCATGAATACCAGACAACCATGTCCAAGAAACCAGTCAGACAATCATGAACAACCTACCACCCAAACCCTACCAGATACTACAAACTAACTCGGATGGAATACAAAACACAAAAATTACGCCATATACAAGCTTGCCACCCAAACCTTAAATATAAAGATCCTTTATGACAGAATTCAAGCCAAAAACCAGACACAAACCTTACTTACAGACTACCCAATTGTCCAAAAAATGCATCAAACGCTTCACAGAGAAAGTGACATCAGAAACTTGAAGACCATATACAACACATAGGCGGAAGGATGATGAACCATCCCTCAATAGGGCAGGACCCTGCGACCACGACCACACTCACCTCCACGCCCATGAGTAGCCCCATGCCACTATACTCGAGCACCACGGGCACCACCTCGTCCACAACCTCAATTGCTACGACCCTTGGCTCTCCCTCACTCCTGCATTTTAGTCCACACACCTGCCAACTTGAACCTAAACAAATTGGGGTCCATTTGGTTCTTGGGAACCCCACGACAATAATCAGCTCCTAGTCATGGACATAGAGTACAAAAGATGTAACCAATACTTTTGAGCCTTTACCTTCTTCTCTGAGATATTTTCCAATGCCCTGCGCAGAAGAAATGAGTGCACATGATGAAGCACCGCTAGAAATCTAATTCAATTGTTGTGTGCAACTACAAACTCTCACCCTGGTACTGCGTAACTGTACATTGCAGAACTTCTTCCAAACTGACACACCATTCTCGTCGAACACACTGCTCCATCACCCATTTCACCTTAACCTCAACCCGAAATTGAGGCCCCAAGCACAGATGAGGGAAGAAATAGCACTATTGGTGCGAAAACTAAACTTTGAAACCAAGAAATTGATACCTAGCAAAGACCTAACTAGAATGAGGAAGAATAGGTTGTTCGAAGTGAAGACATTCTTCAATCGTTCTTTCGACATTGGAACCTAGAATGTCATCTCTTATTTCAGTACTTTGAAGTTGAAGTTTGCTTCCATGCCACTATCACTTTCGCCACTCTGTTCCATCCATGTGAATACACTGCCAGGGCAATTTGAATGTACACCTCGATTCAGGTAAAAAGGAACGGAATTGCATCAAAGAACCGCCCTGCATTCAACGTGATCCTAGGTACATGTGCGATGTCAGCCACCAAGCCACTATGGAGTGCCAACTTTGCAAACATAAATGATGTTGATATCACCTAGTCATCAATTGCCCTTCACCAAATCTCTGCCAAGTTTGAGCAAAATTTGTCTGCGAACGTAACCGCCAACTTAGATAAGGAGTTCGCTAATGTGCTCCCTTCTTTGTAAATGTGGGAGATATTATAATTCTGGAAAGCATGAAGTTTTCTCTGAATGGTGTTGATGATTTTGTGGAAAGTCAGATCGTACAGTTCTTATCTGTTAATAAAACTAACACTTCCCTGAGAGGATATATGAATCTTACTATTTTGGACAACTGATTTATAATGTGTGAGTAGAGGTAATAGGACTAAGGTGAGAAATCCACATATTATCTTGATTGTGCGTAGGAACTACCATACCTAAAGCATCAAAAAAATTCTAGATCTTTATTCATGAGTGGGGTGAGACCAGCATTGATATTCTTAAAATCCATAGAGCGTAGGTAAGTGGGAGTTGGTTGAATAATACTGTAATCATTTAAAAGCATGAAATTATTTAAATTTTTTTTTTAGACAATACTATAATCTAAAATGTTGAAAATAATTTACATAGTCTATTGTAATAATTTCTTTAATCTACCAATGTATCTCGATATTATCTATGTTTTTCATTTTTTATTTTGTTTAAATTTCTAAAGGGATCTTTTTTTTTGGAACCATCTTTCCATTATACTTGTAGTGTTGGTAAGAGGACATCATTCATAACTTTGTCTATATATATGTATATATGAACCAAACATGCTCTTACATCAAACACTTTAATTCATAAAAAACAAGTATCGATGTTTATGAATTTCTAATTGAATCTAAAACTCCAAAGTGTAGCTCAACAACAACCAAGTTATATAAGGAAGTTTCTAAGTCTCATCATTAATGAGGACTTTTGTAATCTATTTGTCGAATCAAAATTGATTCCTTAGTTTCAAGCTATGCAAGGTTATTACAAAATGTTATCAACTAACTTGTGCAATTCATGGAAGAATGATTTCATTTCAATTGAGAAGATTAAGTTTCAAATCATGCTTGAGTTGATAGAGGAAGCTACGGGATTGAAATGTGATGGAAAGAAAGTGGAGAAATAGAGCTCTCTAGAGACTATGTAAAGAATAAATGAATAAATTCTTCAGAAAGGGTGAGAAGCTGATGGTGGAATCCAATGTACATGGGTATGACAAATCCCTCCTTCGTCTTCCTTATTCTATGGTCTATTATCTTGTTATGAAGTATTTCACCTTAGAAGGTAGATATACCACCTTCAATGACTATCATTTTCCTATCCTCAGCCATATTAAAAATAGGCAAAAGATAAACATGACATTTCTCTTCCTCTTGTCCCTTAGTACTAGTATTACAAAAGGTTCTTCCCCCCCTTAGCGCCAAAGACTAATTTATACCCTATACCAACACAAATTTGGCAAGTCCCCCTTTAAGAGCCACTTTATTCTTACCCTTAGGTTCAAGCTAATATGCAAAATGATCCTTTGCATAGTTTTGTGTCTAGTGATGTTATACAAAATAACATGTTGCTTGAAAACCCTAATGCTAAAAAGAAGGGTAAAGCCACTAAACCCCTTGTTGAGAAGCCTATTGAAGATGAGCTTCAAGAAACCACCCCTCAAAAAAGGAAAGGCCATACTAGCAAACCAAGCTCAACAAAAATAAGGAAAAAAGGAAAGGGAGTGAAAGATGGTATTCCCTTAGTGAATATTGAAAAAGTGGAAAAGAAAAATGAAGAAATGGAAACCCATGAAGATAACAAAGAAGAGATGAGTTATAGGAAAATAAGACCAACCTAGTTGCTAAAAAGAGATCTTAAAGGGAAAAAGATCAAAGAGGAAATTGTTCTTGAAATTGACTTTGAATATGAACCCGAGGAGGAGTCCCTAGAAAGCTATGACAATGAGGACTATAAAGGTGGTGAGGAAGAGTATGATGAAGACAATAGAGATAAATCTATCGATATCATTGCCAATTTGGGTGATTATGAAGAGGTTTTAAACCATGCTCGTGCTTCAACAATTTCTAATAAGGAAATGGTTGATGAAGAGGTTCCCCTCTCCCCCAATGATACTAAAGAAAAATAAAATCTTGTCAAACTCTATGAACAAATTGATGATCTCAAGAATAGATTCTCATCCTTGGAGGACAATGTCACTTCTTTTTAGAAAACCAAAATTTTATTTGATAAGGTTATTTCTAACGTGTATTGGATTACTGATCAAATAATGAAAAAAGTCTTTGTTTCTAGTGGTCATTGGGAAAAAGGAACCAAAAGGAAGGACAAAAAGAAGAAGCATAAGGGAGGAGACAAAGAAAAGGAAGACTACAAGATGGGTGAGGATGAAGAAGATTTGACAATGAACCTCAAATTATCTCAAAGAACTAGGAGACCTTCTCAAAGAAGGATGAAGCTAAGGATAACGATATATAAGGCTAGTAGCCTTAATCTTAAATTTTATAGGAAGATAACTGATAGGAATTTTTTCTCTTTGATTATGAAGAATTATCTATTATTTTATAATACTCATGGTCTTTAGGTTAAAACAGTTTCATTGGTTAACTAGATGGTTACAAACTCTTGTAGTAATAGGTTTTTTATTATGCTACGAACTCTCTAGATTATATGGATAGAAGTAGACATGTGAATATGTTTTTGATTAAGTAAAATAGGTTTTACAGGGTACTTGAAACCCATAGCTCTAAAAGTGAAGATAGAAGCAAGAATAGAAAAAACAAGAGACAGGCCTCATAAAGGCCAGGGCCAATAATCCACAGAAAAATAGAACAGGCTAGGCTAGAGAAAGCCGAGAATACCAAGGCCCAGGAAAGCAAAAAACATCCCAAAGGGTGAGCAGGTGACCTTTCTAATCTTAGTGTAACTGTCCAAAATAGGGAAGGAACCCTCGAACTTCTTGCAAATCATTGCGATTGTAAAATGATACCCTCTATGCAATGGAGTCTTTCCTTGTCTATGATACTCTTCACTTCTATGGGAAAATATTCTCCTTTATGCCATGTCAACTTAGCTTCCTTTGTGATGGCCAGATTGGCGAACCAATCAGCCACACCATTGCCTTCCCTATACATGTGGGAGATATGCACATTTCAAAAGATTTTAGAATGGCACGAGTATTTGCGATGATGTTGGATATAGTCCAGGAGGGAGAGTGAGTGAGGTTTAAGTAGTTGATGATGCTCATTGAGTCTCCTTCTATCCAGAGCCTCTTGACTCCCATATCTTGAGCGAATTTGGTGACCTGGAGAGCCGCACAAGCTTCAGCATAATGATTGGATTGGGCACCCAAAGGAAGACTTACAGCCGCAATGCCAAGGCCAGAAAAATTCCTAATGATTCTGCCACTTCCAACTTGACCTGGGTTCCCTTTAGCAGCCCCATCAAAGTTGGCTTTGGTCCATCTAGTCAGAGGACTGCTCCACGCACAGTTCTATCTTTTATCCTGGGTAGCTGTCTGGGACTTTCCTGCAAGAAGATTAGTTTTTCCACAATAGAAAAAGTTTTTCTTAACAACATGTTGGATTTTTTCAAAGATAATTTTGGGTGGAGAGGAACAATCACAAAAAATGCGATTGTTGCGCTCTTTCCATATTCCCCAGCATAGACAGGGAAGGATCTAGGTATAGAATAACTGGAAGTCCTAATTAAACCTTTTGAAAGCCCATTGGGAGAAGAGGTCAATGAAAGACATGGGAAAACACCAAGATAAATTCAGGACCAAGAAAAGGTATTGCCAGATTTTACTTACAAAGGAACAGTGAATAAAAATATGATCCACCGATTCATCTTGACATTTGCAGAGAATGCACCTGTTAGGAATCAGGAACCCATGCTTGATGAGATTGTCCACTATGAGGATACAGTTTTGGAGCTAGAGCTAGAAGAAAATATTGACTTTGGGCTTGAGGCCTAGGTTCCAATCTTTGGCCCACAACAACTTCGCTTCATGGGTTTGAGAGGTCTATGAAGCATAGGCAGAGGCCACTGTATAGGTACCGTCTGATGATTCCTCCTAGATAATCTTATCCTAATTGGATGAGAGAGAGACTGCATTGAGGGCTATCATCAAAGGAGTCAGGTCCTATGAGATCAGAGAGATATCCACCCAATTGTCATCCCTTCTGTAGTTGCTAACTCAAGACCCATAGGTTTGGGTGAAAACATGTCTCCAAGCATAGAGAGTCACGGAGTCTCTCAAGATGCCCATCTGAAGCCAGTTGTCATTCTAGAAATTGATAGAATGTCTGTTTCCAATTTTCCATCTAGCTCTGGATTTAGCCAGCTCCTTGGCATTGAGGAGACCATTCCAAATGACAGAACCTTTTGGGGGGTCATTCTCATCAAAAAATTTATTTAATGAGTTATGCATGAGACATTAATCTTCAATTGAATCCCGCCACTCACCTTTGCTATTGAAGATTCTCCAGATCTATTTTTCTTGAAGGGATTTGTTGAAAGGTCTTAATTTCCTAATACCAAGGCCACCAACTTCTTTAGGGCAGTAGACTTTCTCCCAAGCAATAAGGGGAATACGCTTGTGTTCCTTAGCACCTGACCAAAGGAATCTTCTCTAGATTATTTCCATAGCCTCCGCAACTTTAGCTGAGATGGGGAAGAGGCTGCCAACATAGGTTGGGAGGTTTTGTAATGTAGATTTGACCAGTTGGATCTTTCCTTTCTGGCTGAGAATGACCCCTTTCCAGCTAGTGAGCTTCCTATTGAATTTGTTTATCAGTTTATTCCAGAAAGCTTCCAGGGTTTTCACACCTAAGGGTAGTCCCAAGTAGGATGAAGGGAAAGTGTCAATGCCACATCCCATAATATTTTCAATTTTCCTCTATCTACCTTCAGGGGTATTAAAAAAGAAGATAGAACTTTTATTCCAGTTAATAGATTGGTCTGTAGCTCTGATATAATCATTAAGAAGAACCTTCACCACTCTAGCTCCTCCCACTGAGGCTTTTCCACCAAGAATGGTGTCATCCATGAATTGCTGGTGTGTAAAGACATTGTTTCCTGAAGAGGGTTTGATGCCTTTCAGGTCCCCGTCCATTTTTGAAGCCTAAATGAGTCTCCCTAGGAACTCAACAAGAATGATGAAAAGAATAGGGGAAAGAGGGTCCCCTTGCCTTAGGGCCTTGGAAGGTTTGAAAAAGGAGGACGGGGTAGAGATAATTTGATGAAGAAGTTTGCATGAATGGGAGTTGAAACTGAAAGCTTCGAGAACTATGAGAAGAAAATGCCAGTCAACCCTATCGTAGGCCTTGGAGAGGTCAAGCTTAAGAAAAAAACATTCCCTTTTTCCTTCTTCTAAGGAATGAATCACTTCATGCACCATCATGATGGAGTCCAAGATCTGTCTACCAGGCACAAATTCAGATTGTTACTGCGAGATCAAGGAGGGGAGGACTTTGAGAATCTTGGAGGTTATAACCTTCGAAATGATCTTAAGGAAGGAGTTGCAAATGCTTATGGGTCTGAATTTCTCAAAAGAATCTACACCAAAAGTCTTGGGAATCAGCACCAAGAAGGTAGCATTAAGCTCCTTGAGGAGGTTCTTTGAGCCAAAAAATTCTTGCATAGCTTTGACCACATCTTCTTTCACCACATCCCAAAAAAGATGAAAAAATAACATAGGGAAGCCATTAGGGCCAGGGGCTTTGTCACCAGGAAGAGAATCTAGGGCTCTCTTGACTTGATTCACGTCCAGAATAGAGCATAAAGATTTGTTTTGACTATTTGTAATGATACTCAGGATATTATTGAGGAGTTTGACCTGATCTTGCTCAGAAAGCTCCCGGTCCTTAGAGACAAGGTGAGAAAAGTAAGAGATAGCTTCCTTTATGATCTCCTTGTCCTCCTTCAAGGCTTGGTCTCCCTTCTTGATTCTACTAATCTTGTTAGCAACTCTGTGTCTCATAGTTGAGAGGTGGAAGAAGTGAGTTTTTTGATCCCCTTCCCTTAGCCAGATGGACCTTGATCTTTGCTTCCAAAAATTTTCCTCCTTCCCAATAATATTATGGTAATTCAAGAGGATAGATTTTTCTTTATTCATTCTATCTTCATGACGCAAAGGCAGGGTAGATACAAGCAGAATCAAGAAGAATTGAATCCACTTGCATCCAAAAATAGGCCCTACTCAAAGTTACACAAAAAAAGCAATATAATATCACATGAAAGCAATGAAATCACAATGGATATGAGACAATCAACTAGCAGCAATGACAAAGAATTATATTATTTCTTTCAACATGCCCGGTTGTGAAGCCTTCCGGGTTTCGGCCTTATACAATGAGAATTATGAAATCAGAATCACAAATTGCATCCTATCTTTGTCTCCAATAATATATCTTGATAATTATCCTTCTTAGATCTCCTTGATACCCTACTACATCAATCTAGACTCCTTATATGGCCAGCTAAGCCACAAGTTGGCCAGTTAGGCATTTAATTACATTATAGGTCCAGTCTCGAAGATTTAAACCAAAACTAATGCTAGAATGAATATAATTTTATGTTCATTTTTATTTAGGTCCTTACATGACCCAAGAACATTCCTTTAAGGGCACAAGGTCCCATTTGATCACATGGAACATTGCAAGAAGAAACACTAGATGTTTCACCCGAAAACTGGCAGAAAATAGGTCCCCGAGAAAACTGGGAATAACTTTTTACTCATAATGAATTAGGGATTGTTCTCTTGGGAAATGATATTAATTTAGGTTCTCTTAAATTTATTAAGTTTACAAAGTCTGATTCCTTATGGATCGAGATCTCCACTATGAACAATCAGCCCCAAAACTGTAGGAAAACACAGTTCTAATGACAAGGAAAACAACTGTAACTTTGAAACAGTCCATCCAAACTTTATGTGCTCATAGGAGAAGGTTCCCAAATAGGTCCTTAGCATAATGTAATCTTAAAAAACCATGAAACCAACAAATAAAATAGTTATGAAGAAAACAACAGAAAACAGGTACAAAAATTAGGAAATATTTTTGGTTGATGCAAGATTGCTCAAAAACCCAAGATGCTCCTGCATCAAACACCTGGGGTAAATAAAGAATTGATGTCCATATCAGGCACTGCTCATATTTTGACCTGAATCATAAAGATCCAACTTAGTTTTTGTAATCCATGAATTATCTTCAACTGGCTTATCTTTCCACTGAACTAGATATTCCATGTAGTCTTTTCCTCTTGTACTCTTGCTCACTCTTTTATTCAAGATCTTCTCAATGCTATCTCTATTATTCTTAGGATATTCTAGATCATCTTCTATCTCATCATTTGATTCAAAGTACTCAAAGATATCAGTGATATTGAATATAGGTGATATATCCATGTCCTCTGGTAATTCCACTTCATAAGCATTTCCATTGTCAAACGTCTTCAGAATCTTACAAGGTCCAAATTTATTCATTTTCAGCTTGTTATATGTACAAACTAGAAATCTATTCTTCTTCAAATGAATCATAACCTCATCTCCAAGTTCAAAAGATTTATGTCTCCTTCTCTTGTCTTCTCTCTGTTTACATTTCAGATTACTGTCCTCCAAATTCTTTTTAACTTCATCATGTAAAGTTCTCATGTATTTTGCAAAATGATTAGCTTCGGCACTTCTTCTTGTTTCAATAGGTAAATCTCTCAACTCTGTGGTTCCCTTAGGATGAAATCCAGTAACAATCTCAAATGGTGTCCTCTTAGTACTTCTATTCACTGAGTTATTATATGAAAAATCTGATTGTGCCAAAATCAAATCCCAATTAGTAGGCTTTTTCTCCAACTAAACATCTCAACAAGTTTCCCAAACTTCTATTCACAACTTCAGTCTATCCATCTATCTGAGGGTGAAATGTAGAACTAAAGTTCAAATTAGTATTCATCTTTTTTCCAAAGTGTTCTCCAAAAATAACCAGTAAACTTTGTATCTCTGTCTGAAACAATAGACTTAGGAAAACCATGCAATCTTACCACTTCCTTGAAGAATAATTCAGCTACATGCAATGCATCAGATGTCTTCTTATAAGGTATGAAATGAGCCATCTTTGAAAATATGTCAACCACTACAAAAATAGAATCATTACCTCTCTGAGTTCTAGGCAATCCAAGAACAAAGTCCATACTCACATCTTCCCAAGGTCTATCAGGTACAGGCAAAGGTGTATACAATCCCAAATTTTGACTAGTTCCTTTTGTTGTTTGGCAAATTTTGCAACCTCTAACCATTCTCTGTACATCTCTATAAATCTCTGGCCAAAAGTATCTTTTTGAAATCAAATTCAGAGTCTTATCAATCCCAAAATGTCCAGCAAGTCCACCACTATGTTTCTCCTTTATTATGTTATCTCTCATAGATCCTCTAGGTATGTATAACTGAACTCCTTTAAAAAACATGTCTTCTTGAATGAAATAATCAGTCCACTTATCACTCACTGTGTGTTCTTTACAAGCTTTCCAAGGTTCTGCAAAATCAATGTTAGTCTCATACAAACACTTCAAATCATCAAAACTAAGTACCTCAACTCTCATCTCTGTCAGAAAACTTCTTCTTTTGCTCAAGGCATCAACAACCTTATTTGACTGTCCATTTTTATGCTTCAATGAAAAGGAAAAATCCTGCAAGAACTGAACCCACTTCATATGTTGTTGATTCAACTTATTTTGACTTCCCAAATACTGCAAAGCTTTATGGTCAGTATACAACACAAAATCTTTAGGCATCAAATACTGTCTCCACTTCTTCAAAGCTTGAACAATAGCATAGAAGTCCTAATCATAAACTGAATATTTTCTCTTGGCATCATTCAACTTTTCACTAAAGAAAGCTATAGGTTTTCCTTCTTGACTCAATACAGATCCAATTGCACTTCCACTAGCATCACATTCAACTTGAAAAACTTTACTAAAATTAGGCAAAGCAAGTGTAGGCAACTCTGCAATTCTTTGTTTCAACGTTTCAAAACTCTTTTGTGCTCCATGTGTCCATTTGAAATCCATTTTATCTCCTCTCATAGTTTCATTCATAGCATTACAAATAGAACTGAAATTTCTAATGAACTTCCTATAAAAACTTGCCAATCCATGAAATGATCTTACCTCTCCAACATTCTCTGGTGTAGGCCAATCAAGTATAGCTCTTACTTTCTTAGGATCCATCTTCAATCCATCAGCTGAAATTACAAAACCAAGGTACACAATCTCCTCTTTCATAAATGAACCTTTCTTCAAACTAATCAGCAACTTTTCTTCCTTCAATCTCTGCAATACTTGTCTGATATGTTCCAGATGTTCTTCTTTACTCTTATTGAATATCAAAATGTCATCAAGATATACAATCACAAACTTACCCAAGAATCTTTTCAAAACTTCATTCATCAGCCTCATGAAAGTACTAGGTGCATTAGTTAAACCAAAAGGCATAACCAACCATTTATACAAACCTTCATTAGTCTTAAAAGAAGTTTTCCATTCATCCCCTTCTCTGATCCTACTCTGATGATACCCTTTTTTCAAATCAATCTTTGTGAAATACTTTGCTCCACTCAAACTATCCATTATGTCATCCATCCTAGGAAAAGAAAATTTGTACTTTATTGTTATCTTGTTTATAGCTCTAGAATCAGTGCACATTCTCCATTCTCCATTCTTTTTAGGTGCTAATACAGTAGGTACAACACAAGGACTCAAAATTTCCCTAATCAAACCTCTTTCAAGCAATTCTTGCACTTGTCTATTCAACTTAGTCATTTCATCTGGTGTCAACCTATGTGGTGCTTTATTAGGCAAACTAGCTCTAGGTATCAAATCCATACAATGACTTATACTTCTCATAGGTGGTAAACCATTAGGTACATTATTAGAAATGATGTCATAAAATTCATTCAACAAAGGCTTAAACTTAGGTGCATGTTTTAATTCATCTTGTTTCTCAGTCTTTCTTGGAATTAAAGCAAAGCAAACATTCTATTATTTCATTTCTCTTGCAAATTTTTTATCATCAACTAAACATACTCTAACTGTGGTATAGTGACTTTCATCAAAATTTTCTATCAAAGGCAACAATACTTGTTTCTTTCCATCCATCCAAATAGTATATTGATTCAATCTACCATCATGCAAAGCTTTCCTATCATACTGCCAAGGTCTACCCAAAAGAATATCACAACAATACATAGGCATAATATCACACAAGACTTCATCATGATAATTTCCAATTTTGAATTTAACAAGGCATTGTTCACTTACAAGTAGTTTATGCTCCTTCTGGATCCAAGCAATATGGTAAGGCTTAGGATGTTTCAATCTCTACAACTGTAATTTGTTAACCAGCTCTTCCGATGCCAAATTATCAGAACTTCCACTATCAATGATTACCTTGCAACACTTACCAACGATCTTACATCTGGTTCTAAACAAACTTTTCCTCAAAATAGGTTCCTCACCAGCTTCTTCATTCCACAAGATCCTTCTTAGTATCAAGTTCTCACCATGTTCAGGCTCATTAGACATTTCCTCAACTTCTTCACAAGCCAAATTATTTCTGTCATTACCTCTAGTCTTCTTTCCAGAGTTAGTACATTCAAAAGCTCTATGTCCTTCTTCACCACATTTGTAACAAGTACCTTTAAACCAAGATTTATCTTCTCTTTTTCCATTATAGTTATTCCTAGAGTAACCAGTGTAGCTACCTCTAGAGTAATTACCTCTTTTAGTAGGTTCATCTTTCCATCCTTTATCTTGCACTGCATTGTCACATCTGCTACTTTCTCCATAAGATCTGCCTCTACTTCTCTGAAATCTACCACCTCTTCCTCTTTGTCTTTGTTCATGTCTCTTTGTCAATCTCTCTTTGGCCTTCAAAGAAAATTGATATGCTTCTTCCACACTATCAATCTTCATATAGCTAATCTCATCTTGAATAGATGTCCTTAGGCCATTCATATATCTAACCACTTTCTCAACTTCATCATCCACATGTCTAGACCTGATATCCAATTTGTAAAATTCCTTAGTATATTCCTTCACACTCATGTCCTTTTGTATCAGATTTTGCATTTTTCTCATCAAACTAACTTGGTAGTCTGCTGGAAGAAACTTCTTCTTCATCTTTCCAAGCATCTTCATCCATGTCTTGATCTTTTCTTTTCCTCTCTTCTGCTTCTTAGTTTGCAAATGATCCCACCAAAGAGATGAATGACCTTTCAAATTTGTGACTGCTATCTTAACCTTCTTATTGTTAGGAGTACCTTCATACTCAAATTATTTATCCATCTCAGAGATCCAATCCAAAAGTGTATCCATCTCAAGTCTTCCATCATAGAAAGCAACTTCAACTGCAGGTCTGGAGTTAGCCTTAGACAAAACTCTCAAGAGTCTTTCCTCATCTTGTTCAACTTCAAGTTCAACATTAGGTGCTACTTCTTCTTCTTCATCACTAACATCTTCAAGATGTTCTCCTCTTCTCAGGGCTGTCTCTACAGCTTCGAGCCTAGTTGCAATCTACCTCAACATATCCATGATAGCATTATCATTCCCTCTACCACGAACCATCTTGACAATCAGGTTCCAACAAGATTGTAACCATCTACAAGTTATAGGTAAGATCTTAGATCTACCACCCTACAACCAATCCAATAAGGTTCTCCATGATCCAATCCACAAGAAAAAACTCGCTCTGATACCACTTGACACAGGGGCAGGGTAGATACAAGCAGAATCAAGCAGAATTGAATCCACTTGCATCCACAAACAGGCCCTACTCAGAGTTACACAATGAAAGAATATAATATCACATGAAAGAAATGAAATCACAATTGATATGAGACAATCAAATGGCAGCAACAATAGAGAATTATATTATTTCTTTCAACATGCCCGGCAGTGAGGCCTTTTGAGTTTCGGCCTTATACAATGAGAATTATGAAATCAGAATCACAGCTTGCATCCTATCTTTGTCTCCAATGATATATCTTGATAATTATCCCTCTTAGATCTCCTTTATTCCCTACTACATCAATCTAGACTCCTTATATAGCCAGCTAAGCCATAGGTCGGCCAGTAAGGCATTTAATTACACTATAGGTCCAGTCTCAAAGATTTAAACCAAAACTAATGCTAGAATGAATATAATTTGATGAGCTTTTGGATTTAGGTCCTTACATGACCCAATAAAATTAATTTAAGGGCACAAGGTCGCATTTGATCACATGGAACATCGCAAGAAGAAACACTATAGGTTTCACCCAAAAACTGGCAGAAAATAGGTCCCCGAGAAAAATGGGCATAACTTTTTACTCATAATGAATTAGGGCTTTTTCTCTTGAAAAATGATATCACTTTAGGTCCTCTTAAATTAATTAAGATAAAAAAGGCTGATTCCTTGTGGATCAAGATCACCACTATGAAAAATCAGCCCCAAAACTGAAGGAAAACACGGTTCTGACGGCAAGGAAAACAACTGTAACTTTGAAACAGTCCATCCAAAATTTATGTGCTCATAGGAGAAGGTTCCCAAATAGGTCCTTACCATAATTTAATCTTATCACACCATGAAACCAACAAATACAATAGTTATAAAGAAAACAACAACAAACAAGTACAGAAATTAGGAAATGTTTTTTGTTGATGCAAGATTGCTCAAAGACCCAAGATGCTCCTGCATCACTTCATCATATCCCTGCATTTGAATTTCAGCTTGAATGTGGTTAATTTCATTGAGTTTCTTGTCTTTGGAAGTGAAGATGTGGTCGAATTCATCTTTGTTCCAATTTTTGACATTATATTTTATGTTCCTTAGTTTTTTCTCTACTCTAAACATGGCAGTACCCTCAACGTCAATGCTCCACCATTATTTGACTTTTTAAAGCATATTTGGGTGGGAAACCCACATTTTTCAAATCTGAAGGGGAAGTTCCTTTTCTTGGAAATCTAGTTCAGAGAGAGAGAGAGAGATAGGAGAGTGGTCAGAACCATCTCTAACTAAAGTCGATAGATTGAGACTATAGTGATTCAACCTGTTTGGCGAAAATAGGGCCCTATCCAAATTAACTTGGATGCATTCCTTTCCAACTAGCTTGTTGGACCAGGTGAAATTATCTCCTTGAAGGTCCATATCAAGCATAGCCAGGTCATTGATGAAGTCGATTAAGTCTTGTCTTCTTTCCATGTCAAGGGCTATTCCTCCTTGTTTTTCCCCTTCTTTTAGGGGTGTGTTGAAGTCCCCTATTATGATGCCCTTGGACTAGTTTAGAGGGGCTAAGGTGGAATTGATCTTGTTCTAGTACAGTTCTTTCTTTCTTTTTTGGAGTTAGGAGTGTAAATATTAAAAATGAACCAACTTTCATTATCTTTGATTCTAGTAAAATGAAAAATAAGAAGGTTACCTCCTTTGAAGATAACATCGGCTCTGAGGTGATGCATATTCCACATAGTGATGAGGCCACTAGAAGTACCATTAGAGCTAGTAGCTTTGCTTTCCATAACTTTGTTGAATTTGCTTCTCTCAAGCTTCTCCTTCTGCATTTTAGTTTCCTAGATTAAGAAAATATCCAGTCTATGATCCCGTATCATATTTCTAATGACATCCTACTTGTGTGAGCTATTTATCCCAGGTGAATGTTCCAAGAGATGAATTTCATTTCTAGATGAAGGTAATAAAAGCTTGGATGGGTTTATGAGTTCCATCCACTTTAATCAAGCTGGCTTCTTTGTTCCTGATCTAGCTAGTCCTTTTTTTGTTTGGTGTATTGGCACTTCCCCTTGCTTCTTCTTTTTTCCTGCTTCTGGTGTTTGCAGGGGAGACATTGCAAGGGTCTCTATTGCTTGGTTTCTTCTTCTTGTGTACTGAGAACCAGCCCTCCTTTTCTTCCTTATGCTTGGAAAAGAGCTCTACCATTTTGTTGAATTGGTGTGGGGAGGTTGTGACCATCAAATCTTCAATGTGTTTGTACTTCCTTGACTCCTGCATCTTGAGACTAGGTTTTGAGTTGTGCGTGTTCACACTAGCAATAGGGGGAGCAATGGAGTCTGGGACAAAGGAAACTGAATTGGTGCCTGGGCATGAGTCACCACCTTCAACCTAAACATCATTCTTTTTTACTTTACTTGTTTCTTGCTATTTGGTGAAGTCCAGATCCAAACCCTTGTGAGGTAGGGTCTCTCTGCTAGACACTTAGGTATCAGGCTAGGGCCTTTGCAACTCCTCCATAGCCCTACTTTCCTTATCAGCCTTGATTTCAAGGATTGGAGGAGTGGACACTGGTTGTTCTTTTTTCTTCCAAATTCTATGAGTTTTGAGCTCAGTGCCCTCCTGGGGGATATATTTTTCTCTTGTTGATTCTTCCTTTTCTTGGCTATTAACTCCATTGTTTTTCTTTCTTTGTGCTTGTTTGGCTTTCCTTTCTTTCTCTTTATTCCAGAGTACTGGACAAGTTTTAGCTTTGTGACCAGCTTTCTTACAGTGGAAACAGGAAAAGGGAATGCTTTCATAGTCTAGTTTCTGCACACACTTCCCCAGTTTGGATCACAGCTCTATGATTTTTGGCATATCATGGCCTTCTTCCACCCTTATGAAAATCCTTCCATAGGTGAGATGGCTCCTTGCCACTGTGACTGGGTCAATGGAGACAAGGGTAGCAAAAGATTTGGCGATCCCGTCAAAAACATCTTCATACCAGAACTCCAAGGGAAGTTTAGGTAGTCTCATCCACATCGGGGCCTAGAGAAAGAAAGAATCATTGAGGTCAAGTTTAGGCATCCATTTTTACAATGCTAGAGTGGCCTTTCCTATGGCCCAGGTGCTTGCACAAAGGATATTGTCTAGGTCCTCTTTGAAGGAGAATTCAAAAGACACAAAGTCCTTTTCCATGGAAGTAACCTGGACTTGACCCTTCAAGTCCCATTTATTTTTTGCAAAGATCCTGATGATGTCTATGTTAGGTCTAGAACCAACAAGCTTTCCCACCAAAGTATGGTCCATGGATGCAATATTGTGGTCAACCAGTTCATCAGGAATTTCTAATGCATATTTGCCTTTTTCCTTGTCTGAAATGTCCTTAGTAGATGGGAAAGAGGACTTGCCTATGGGTTTAATCCCAAAGAGTGTTGACCACTGATGATGGAGACCATCCTGGTCATGTTCCTAGGTCTTCGTTGTTGAGGAGGGCCTTGGGAAGCCCAGGTTCTCAGTCCCCACCCCAGCTTCCTTTCTTGGGTCTTTCTCCTTTTCATGTAGGACTCCATCCTTTTTCTCTGGGTTTACAGAGTCCTGATCCAGAAGGGAATCGTCATAGCAGGCATCCCCCGAGGAACCTGTAGCCTACAATCCAGGAATCCCGCCCACCTTCGAATTCAAATTTCCTCCCGCTCATGCCATCATGAGTCATGGTAGAAAGCTTCTAATCCATGTGCAAAAAATGTTTTTGTAGACATGTGAATATGTTGTTACTTAAGTTTTTCTTTGGTTTTTAGGTAGATTTTCTATCAGAGGGTTACTAGTCCTTAGACTATCATAGTCTGAATCTTTGTTGTTATGTGTTGAGTTATAATATTTGGAATTAGGGTCCTTCCTTTTTTGATTCAATCAAAATCATCCCATCTTGTAAAAATTAAACCATTCATATTTCTTTGTCCAAATATTTATTTTTTTCCAACATTTAGACAAAATAATGTTATAAGAATATTTTTTTTCATAATCTAAATTATGGATTCAATTATTGATGTAGTAATCTCATTTAAGTTTCTAATAAACTTCTCATAAATTATATTAATTTATGAAATCTCTTTGGGTTAAACATGTGTTTTAGCATTGATTATTGTACAATGACTTTGACCTTTTCTAGATCCTCTTTGAATCTATCTTTGATAATAGCAAAAAAATAAATAGTGTAACTCAATCATAAAACTACACTTTTATATTTATGAATAGTTGAACTCCTCAATTATCCTTTACAACACTTATCTAAAATACATTTAAAAATATTCTTGAAAATATCTTTGAACTAATTAAATATCATCTAAATAGAAAATGATATGCTTACCAAATATAATTTCAACATTTTTCTCATGAGCCTTATGAATGTAGTTGGTACATTCATCATACCAAATGACATAATCAACCTTACATTTAGTCCATATTTTGGTTTGAAGGATGTTTCATAATCATCATCTCAATAAATTCTTTTGAAGCAGTTAAAAATATAGTTAGACACATCATCAAGTTGTTCATTTAAAGCATTGATGGAAATGTTTATATTCAAGGCATCTTGTTAATTGATCTAAGAAATTCACTCATATTCATGGGCTCTCCACCTTCAAATTCTAGTAACACTACTAGGATAACATAGTTGGACCCATAATAGAGAGTCCCACTTGAGAGACATTACAAATTTTCATGGATGGGGAAAAAAGAATAGAAAAGGCCTCTATTTATAAGTTTATCTTTGAGTGAAGATGAATAAAAAATAGCATTCAAATGAAAGTAAACATTTGTCAAAGATCTCTCATTTTTTCACTACTTTAATATTTTTTATGTCATTAAATCGACCTTTGTTTGAAGGTGCCTTCAAATGAAATTCTTTGGACAACTTTGAATAAATCACTTTAAATGGGCCTTAATACTCAAAATTTTCTTAATATTTCCTATTATACTTGCCTTAGGTTGGACCATAAAATAGAATCAACATGACAGTATAATTAATAGAATTATAGTTCTTAGAATAAGTATTCCAAGAAAATATAAATTTTAATATATATAATTTGATTATTATATTTATTTTTGATATTCTAGTGAATGTATATTTTCATTAAACTTTACAACCTCCATGTTTTGAATAAAATAAAAATGTCTATATGTTATAACATTTACATCTTCAAATTCCTTTATCTATTTCCTCGATAAAGAGATATATCTATTTAATTTGATTATTACACCTCTACACTATGACATGTCTAAATTAAGTATAAATATATAATTTATACCTAATTGAATAAAGTGTCTAAATTATAGTTAATCTAGGATGAAAAAATAATAATAAATTAAATATGCAATACAAATTATAAAAAATGTGCACACTAGATATTGATATTGCTAATCTATGTCAAAAGGTTTATAATGTTTATTTTTTGTTAAAAAAAACTACACATTATGGAATATATCAATTTTTAAAAAATAACTTTTTAAACATTATGTAAATATTAAAAATTATTGCTAAATTTCTTAGAACATATATTTATAATCTAAAAATAAAATCTCAAGAATTTCTAATTCACATCATCTACAAATTCTTAGTGGCTTAGATGTTGAAAAACCGGTTTTCCATGAAGGCCTCATTCTACTTATCCATGAATTCATGGTGAACAATATCTTTGAGAGTAGTGTTAAAATCCCCAAGGATAAAAGAAAGAGAACTACCCCTGGAAAGCGTAGGAAAGCTTCTCTAGCTAATAAGAGGTTAAAAATTGACTCTCAATGGGATGTTGATTCTCCCCTATATTTGAATAAAAAGAAGGATGTGCTCATCAACTATTATGTGTGCTCATCGACTATTATGTGAGCTTGGAAAGTAAAGTTATAGACTCGAGGGAAGGCTCTATTGAGGATGAAGATAATGATTTCCCTAGCACACATAGAAATATAATTACAAAAAAGAAAACTAAGGCTTTAGATGTTGATGGTAGAGGCTCGTCATCCTCTAAAGAAGATTCCAAGGATGTGATGGATATTTTTGAGGCCTTTTGAAAAGAGATTAAGGAGGAGACTGAGATTATCAGGGATGATAAAGTTGAAAATGCAATGGATGTGAGAGAGGAAAAAAAAGGCAAAAATGAGGATTCTGTTAATAACAATAAAGTAACCCTGTTTATGATCTGAACCCTAATCAAGATATGGAAAGATCATTATTAATCTTGACCCCACTAATAGGGAGTAGGCTCCAAAGAATGAGGAGAATATGCAGGCTAATGTGGACATCCTTGATAAAAAAGATAAAAAAATTGTCTCTAAGGGAGACAAGGAGGAAACCCCTCTGAAGGACATAAATAATGAAAATTACAGAAATGAGGAGAAAATTGATGGTGAGTAGAAATTGGAAGGGGAGGACTATGATATCCTATAAGCGCCTTAGACAGTATAATGATAATAGAGAGGATTTTGTGTCTATGGGTATGGAGGACCTAAACGATAAAGAAGACTCTTCTCTGTGTTTTTTACACACTTCTAAAGCTAAATATTTATTCTTGTTTAGGAATGAATATTGGTGTTTTTAGGATATTTTAAAGCTTAAAGCTTGCAAAAAGGACTTGGAAGAAAAATATCAGAATCTGCTAGACAAAACTCAAAATAGGGGCAAGGACTACTCTCAGGATGTTTGTGACCCGGTTAAACTTCTCCCCGGGATTTAATGCATTGAAGACACTTTGGAGAACCTTCTTAGGTATTATATGGAAGCCATGAAATCATCTACCACTAATCTCCGTGAGCTAGTTAAGATGTTGGAAAAGAAGGAATGGGAAGCCATGCAGATGTACAAAAACACTGGAAAAGGACCTAGGGCCAAAACCAGAGAAAAAAAGAGTCACGACACTTCTGCCAGTAAGGATATTGAAGGTCTCAAGAAGAACTTGAAACATATGATAGAGCTAGAGAAGAAGATGGAAGATTCCATCCAAAAGCTGAGAGGATGGTAGACCCCAGTTTGTTTTGTTGATTCATCTTGTTTTGGTTTCCTATTTTGTTTGGTGTTGGTTTTTTGGTGTGTTATGTGTCCTCCTTAGTTGTTTTTATTGTTCTTTCCATTTTATTTTAATGACTTATCTATATCTTTAAATCTTTGGGTTTCGAGTCCCTGTAAACCTATTTTTGCATAATTTTCAAAACATAGTGTAAAATTTTGATTAAAAGAGCATCGTATTACATAGTGTAAAATTTGATTAAATAATTTAAAATGCACATATATTAAAAAACATTCAATTTTCATGGTATTACACTTTCTCTATATATTTCTTCATCTTTCATGGACTTGGGAATATAAGGAAAGCATACCCTTTCTTTTTTTATCACTTTTCAAAACTATTTGTAAAAACCGAGGATCTATAAGAGATAAAATGAAGCACAAAATTATAATGAGAAACGTCAATCACCATGGATTCATTAGAGAAGTAAAGTACAAATAGATATGATGGTGCAACCAAGTCCAACTATGAAAGGAGGAAAGAGATGGAGTGGTGGCAAAACTACCTAAGAGACTCAGATTATGTGTTGAAATGAAATTGACACATCTCTAGTAGACTCCTAAAAGATGATGACTTGTGTAGAAAAGTTTCAAATGAACATAGATGACTAAATAGGCTTAATAAGCATAAATGAAATTAAATTAAGTAATTACACTAACAGCTTTCAAAACACAATTAACTCATTATGGTTAATGTTTTCTTCCTCTTGTTTATCTTTTAGTTATTTCAAGGTGAACTTATTTACATTCTTAAAGGTGTGTATGTAATTTCTCTACCACAATAAATAGTATTTTGGTTAAGTTGTCAATTCCTATAGAACAATATTAAACTCATTCACAAACATGATATCATACAAACATTCATTTATATATAGTCTAATCTAGATATTTAAGTAATAATTTCCATTTATAAAAATTTGATGTCTTTTTTAAAACTGTAATAACAACGTGAATTTGGATGTGTCGCCTCTTTAACCTACTCTTATCCACTATTTATTTTAATGTGAACCTACATATGCTACTAGTATTAATAATGACCTTACAAATATTTCACAACCCAAAAATTTGTTCTCTATTATTTGTTATGATCATATATTTGTAAGATTCATGCAAAGGTATTAGCTTTAGGAATAAGATTCCCAACCTAAGCAGAAGCCCAAAGAGGAGGAGGAGTGACGCAGATCTCTCCCCTATGATGTAGATCTCTCCCCTATTTGGGAAACTTGGTAAGTGGTGAGACCTTTGGTGTTTCTCTTAACCCAAAGTGGGCTTAGGAGAGTACTCTAGGCCTTTAGAAGATCCTATAACAAACACAATCTACTATCCTCACTAGAGGATTCTATGCCTTTTGCTAGTTTTTACTCCCCCAGGATTAGCTAACACTTAGTTGATTCCTTGACCGAATGGGCTCAGTTGATACTCAGTTCCTTTTGTTAACCAAGTGGGCTCAGTTGATTCACCGAGTAGTTTACTAACACTCAGTAATCCGACTAAAAAGTGCCCTTACTGGTTCAAAATTGAAATGGGAACCTTTTCATTGGGAAGGGAATGGCAAGGTTCTCTGATCTTACTATGCATCTTCTAGTTTCCACACCTTATGGGTTTTGGGACAACAAGTTCTCAGGTTTAGGCCTTTTAGGCTTGTAGCCCTCTGAGCGAGGTTCTAGGGACTTAGTTCCATATTCTTACAAAGAACCTACAAAAAATATTGTAGATTTGGATACCCTTTATTGTGTTTCATCAAACCTCCAGATTGCACGATCTCAAACAATAAGGACAATATCTAACAATTCCTGACCCACTAGTCTTAATAAGGCTAATTGGATCGGTTACTTAAGGAAATGTTCACTAGTAAATTGTCCAAGGAAAATCAGTGATTGCAATGGTGTTAGGAATCCAAAAGAGACAAAAATTTGTCATTAGATTACTTTTATCCACCCGTGAAGTGCTATTGTCACTTCACTCTTCCATATCCTAGTCCAAGCACATAGAGATGCTTGGCCTAGAGCCTGCAAGAAGACTTCTCAATACAATCCCCTTTCTCCTATGCTCCTAAGGATCTAAAATACATTTTTCCAACATGTATTTCATCATTTCTAATGGGAATCCCATGAAGGAAAATAAAGTTAGAGGATTATTTGCTAAAACCCTGGTTTAGGAGGGTTTCCTGAAAACCCGGTAAACAAACTCTTCTAGCTCTCGACTCTAATCTCTGTAATACCCCAAAATTGGCACCTATTTAATTTCATCAATTTTGGTGCATTATCTCGATTTTACATCACCAAAGTCCTAGTTCCCTAGGCAATTTTCTCTCTCCTATCTGACTTAATTTGACTTGATGTCAATTGCAAAGACCATAAATTGCAATAATCAAACACTAAAATTAATTCCTAAGTCTCTTTGACTTTATTAGCTAAATTATCTCTATGATACATTAATTTAATTTTAAAGTCCTATGTGCTTTCTAATTAAATTAAAAATCTACCCCCTTTAGCTAATTACACATAAAAAGGAATTAATAATTACTTGATATTCGAATGGACACACTTTTTTGAATTGATAATTCTTGATATTAGAAAGGTCACTTGTGTGGCATTTTCCATTCTTTTTATTAAGTAATTCATACCTTTTTGTCTCAATTAGGAATGAAGAGTCCACCGTTTCAAATCAAGAAACTCTTCATTCCTCTTCTGGCTTGGTCTATTTAATGAACCTCTTTTTCTCATTTAGGAGAGCAATTTTTGAGAGCATCCTTACTATAGCATTTTTTAGTCTCATATCTCATTATTTTCAAATCTTTTTATTGCATTTATTAGATTAATATCTCATTATTAGTATAATCTTTGCATCACATTTTAGACTAAATTTTCTTATTTATTCTTAGTCTAATATCATATTTGTTTCAAGTTCTTAGATTAAGTTGCATCTCATCTTTATTTTCAAGCTCTTAGATTAATTGCATCCTCATTCTTAGATTAATTGCACTTCATTCTTAGCTTAGTTTCATCTTGCTCATCTTTATTTTCTTTCAAATCCTCCATTGTTGAATTGGTCTCCCGGCTGTTGGCTCTCGTTCTGAGAGTATTCAAACACCCCATTCACATAGGAGGCAACAGGTCACCTCACCATGGAATTTGGATTGAGTTCTTCATACTCTCTCCCAAATTCAATCAAGTGAATAATGACCATGTTGTGTTGTGCCTGATTTAGAGGTCACATTCAGTCACATACATTTTGGCGCCCACCGTGGGGCAGAAAGATCAATTTCTGGCCTCATTATCATTTTTTTCTAACAGGAAATTTTGCTCTGCTGTGCGTCCGTACTATTTGTGTACAGATCCTCGTGCGAGAATCCATAGCATCCCGCGTGAAGTTTCACCCCTGTGGTACTCTCTCACGCGAGATTGTAACTATCTCACCTCAGACACTGCACTTTCTCGCGGGGATTGGAGTACTTTCTCGCGTGAGCTTTCATACATTCTCGTGCGAACCTTCATACATTCTCGTGCGAGCTTGTGCTTTCTCGCGCGTGGTTTGGTATTGTCTCACGCGCAGTTTGGTATTGTCTCGCGCGTGGTTTGGTACTATCTCGCGCGGCCCTCTGTACTGTCTCGTGCGAAATTCTGTGACAGACAAAGGTCAAGATTTCAGATTTGTTAGTTTTGTTTGCTGTTTTCAATTTTTTGAAATTTTTGAAATTTTTAGCATTTTCAAATCCGTGCCACTCTGGAAAACAGGCACCCATTTTTTTTTTAAATTTTCACAAATGGTCTCAAAAGTTTAAGTATGATATATTGTTGGAAAGGTCTTTCCGAGCCTATTCCAACCATGTTGGTTTCATTATCAAATTTTACCATTTGATGAGCTATTTTTCTTGCAGATTATCTGATTTTTGATTTTGCTAATCTTGTGGGTCTAACAAGCTGTTTTGAAGGTGCTCTTGCTTTCATGGAAAATGTTTAAAATAAAGCATTGAACTTGAGGTACTTTGTTTCATCTCTACAACATTTGGACTTTGGGATTAAAATTGAACATCTCATGTGTTTGGCTTGAGTGTTTACATGCTTTCATAGAACACATTTCAATTGATGCTCTTAATGGAAAATGAATGAACATAGATTTTCTTTCATTCAAGTTTGTGTAAGTGAATGCTTGTGTTTAAACCTTAAGTAATTCTTGGTTCCAATATCAAATATCTCATTGAGTGATTAAGGGCATGGATTCATTCCTTGTTTACATAGGGAGTTAAATGCACCACTTTGTGGACTCACTCTATGTTTGCTTGGAAAGTTAAATATTCCATTGGTTCAACCTTTTTTCATTTGTGAGTAGTATTGATAAGAAACTTTAGATTACTTGTGATTGATCTAGATTGCTATCTTGAGTTATTGGACTCGCTAATCCGCCGGCCCCTCATTTCCGCCCTGTGGTTGCAATCCCAGTGCCACATTAAAGGGGAGGGGTCTATAGGAAAGAAGCGTTAATTGTTCCACTTGGCAACCCTTTTGTGCTTTTTGGAACTCACTTGTTTTCTAGGGTGTGGACTCACTTTGAGTTTGTGTGAGGAGTTAAATGCACCACTTTGTGGACTCACCTCACATTTACTTTAAGCGTTAAGTGTTCCACCTTTAGTGCTTTTCAATACTTTTTGATAGAGAATTACTTACTTTTCATTTTTTTTAGAAGGCCTGCTTGGGGATTTCATCACCTCAAGGGATGACCTTAACTCCCGTGTTCCGGCAGAGTATAAATATTGGGAGGTGAATCCAAAGACACCTCTCTTGAGAATGAGTTAGATTTCACTCTTGGCTAAGCCTCAAAGAACTTTATACCTTTGAGAAGTGAAGGAGGAGATTTGGGTTACCGTCTCCCCCCGGCTGTGTGATTTCTAATTCTTCTCATCTACGGATTTGTGCCTCACGTACCTTGCGTATATCGAGGAATCCCTTTAGAAAATCCATGTATATCCTTGTAGACAACTTGCTAGGATGTTGTTGTGTTTTAAGTGCCTGCTAAAACATTCTCAAGAACATACACAAGTAGAGTCCTTAGGGAGTAGAAATACTAAGTCACTATTCTTGTTCGTGCGCAAGGTTGCTTTGTCCCTTGCCCATTGCTTGAAGACTGTTTGCTTGAACTCCTTGATTGCTATCTTATGTGCTTGATCAATGACATAAATCTGATCTGCCTTCTGTCTGTGATCTATTTTTCTATTTTCCTGTCGTTCACCGTTAAAAACTAGTTGTCCTGAGTTAGGAATCGATCGATCTTTGCTTTGACTCATATTGTCTCTCATTAGTTCATCTTATCTCTTTATGCCTCTTGTACCTTGTGTTGCGATTGTCTTATCTCGGCTGTTCTAGCCATCTCTTTTTGACAATTCGTACCAGGTTCATCTTGCATCTTGGCTGTTCTAGCCATTTATCTCCTTTCGTTATCTTTGAGACAGAGTCTAGCTTTATCCCGAATCTTTTCTCATTACATCTTCGTTTATGACTGTCACGACTCGAAGTGGCAAGACTTATCTCATTCAGAACGCTGATCAAGATCAAAGTAAACCTTATAATCAAGACATAGGTCATCCTGAATTTTTTATGAAATCTGAACTTCGTGAGGAATCCTCACATTCTTCATCATTCCAAGAGTATTACAATCCATTGTTTCAGATACAGTCTGACTTATTATTTCAAGAATATTATAACCCATTGTTTGAAGACCAGCAAGACTCTGAAGGGTCACTTTCTAAAATTAAACCTATTGATCCTTTTGAACCTATCAACTCTTTCACGATCTCTCATAATACTACCAACAAGATGGGAGATCCAAAACCTTCAAAGTTGGTTTTCAATCTCAGCTCTAACATGCCAAAACCTTCAAAGTTGGTTTTCAATCTCAGCTCTAACATGCCAAAACCCTCAAAGTCTGTCTTTAATCTTAGCTCTAGCATGCAAACAGTCAAAGCCACTGAGAAGGCTACAATAGAAGCTCAACCGCCTTCCCGATTTGCTAGAAACAAACCTTGGCTCTCTCACTGTTCCATGATCATTGCTCCAGGGAGCGAGGATACTCCTAAACCCAAAACTCCCTTTGTCTTGCGAGGCCCTGCATCTCCCTCTTATAACTCCACATAGTCTCCAGCTTGTGTGAATGCTATACCTCAATCTCGTGCAAAGATTGTTCTCAAAGGTCCCGAACCTTCGACATCCAGACCAAAACTATCTATGGATAAAGCCCTCATTGAGGAAAATGTCCCCAAAGATCTCGATCTCGACCAGTTTCAATCTATGGTGGGTCATTTGACCTTGCCTCATTATTTACCATTCTCTGAGGAAGACGATCACTTGCTGAGCCACCCGCATAATCCTCTCCTGCACACTGAAGTTATGATAGGCCCCAAGAGTATCCCTCGCATCCTCATTGACAATAGTGCTAGCCAAAATACTTGCTCTTCTAAGATGCTTACCCAAGTGACAGATAGTTTTGTTCCTGCCAATAGAGAGTCCATTGAGTTCTATGATGCTAAGCTAAAAGAAATAGAAAAGACCTTGAAGATCAAAGATATTGGCATGGGGGAATATCAGATTGAGTCCATCTTGTCTTTGACAAATCTCCCTCCATCTCCACGTTCCTGTGAGGAACCCTCTGAAGACAGATTTGGTATTGGCTATCAGAGCAATGAGCTTGACCAACCTAGCTACAGCTTTCACTCATGCAAGGATTCAGTTAATGAAGAAACACAGATTCAGCCTATGACACATGACAGATCTTTGAATGTTCAAAATTCTGATTCAGACTACCAGAAAGAGTCTTATCTACCTTCTCAAGTGCTTCAAGAACATGACCTTGGTCCTCACCAGGAGGATTTTATACACTCTACTGAACAGATTTCTACTACTGCAGCTACTACTGAATATGTCATTGCCTCTAATGGCACACAAACTGATTGGGAGCAACTGTTGGATGCTTCCCTTATCTTTGGTATGCCTCAAGGTATGCCTATTCTAGATTGTTCTACCACTTCTACTGTTGAACAAAATCCTACTACTGCCAATTCCAATGATACACATACTGATTGGGAGCAACTGTTGGATGCTTCGCTTATCTTGGGTATGCCTATTCTAGATTGTTCCACCACTTCGGCTATTGAAAAAACTCCTACTATTGCCAACTCCAATGGCACACATACTGACTGGGAGAAACTATTGGATGCTTCTCTTCTCTTGGGTATGCCTCAAGGTGTGCCTATTCCAGATTACTTTGTTTCTTCTACTACTGAACAAGATCCTACTGTTGAAGAAACACTTCATATGTTAGATGACAACAATGAAGAAAGTCTACCTCCAACTATGTCTCTAGCTGAATGGGACTCCATATCAGATGCTACTACAGAAATACCAGTTGATGCTATGCACTTATATGCTAGTCTTAACAACTCAGAAAGAGGAGAAAGTTATGATCCTCTAGATCAAGCTATTGATGATGATCCTTTCCACCCTCTTGTGGAGATCATTCCTATGGCTCTTAGGCCATCTATTCCAAGTTATACTCCTACTACTCCTACAAATCATGGGTATGTAAGACCCCATTCTATTACAGCTTCATGGAATATTGGTAGATCCAGAATTGAAATGGTTCCTATTCGTGCACTCTTACCACCTGAAAGGGGACCTGACTCTTGGAATAGGTTATCTTGGTTAGGCTCACATAATATTCCTCCAAACTTATCTGACTCTTCTAGGATGACTCACAATCGACAATGCTCTATGGAAGATTACTTTCTTGATCTATCTGATGCATTCATGAATGATGAGGATGATACTGATATATTTGCACTTGAGCCCATCCCATTGACTTTTCTTCCCCCTTCATCTCCCAGAAAAGTGGCTCATCCACTTCCATTTCCACCTCTCCACCTGAACCAGTCATATAAACCTCTTTCATCCACCATTCCTGAGTCTTTTGGAAGTAACTTGGATGTGCAACATAAAAATAAAAATAATGAGAATCCACTTATATCTCAAGGTCACCATGTCCCATCTAATCGACATGTGACTACGAAGAAAGGAAAGAAACAAAGGTGTTCAAAAGACCGCAAAGGTCCTCAAAAAGAAGAAGACAATCAAAAGCCAGAAAATAAAATAAAAAATGGATCTCGAAATCCATTCTATAGGCATTGTCATCAAAAGCACCTCAAAGTAAAGAAGAAAAAATTCAAAAGCTATGTGGATTCCAAAGAAAGGAAAAATCAAAGTTGTCATTCGGGCTTCCAAAATTCTCATGCTTCCCTCCATTTCATCACCCTTGCCTCTCATACTTTACACTCTTCACTCCATCTTGCCTTGTCCCAAAGTGCATATCAGCATCTCCTCATTACTAATGGCATGACTAAGAAAAATCTAGAATGTACTCTTCCTAAGCGTTTAGAGCGTGGGAAATCTGACGAAGAGTTAAGGTGTGTCCATGAGGATATTTGTGGGTCTCACTTAAGTGATCTTTCCTTGACTATGGATCTCTTGACTATTGAACACTACTGGTTGGATCTCCTGTTACTGCTACAACATCTAGTTCTGATTCTGCAACTTCTCAGTTGGCTACTACTATAAAATACTATGTTCTCAGAGATTCCTACTGAAGGAGAGAAACTCAAAGAGCCAATCAACGCTCTTCATCTAAGAAGTTCTACAGCTGACATTCTCTACGTGCTCATGTACATACTTATTGATCTTGAAAAAATCCTAAAAATTGATATATTGCAAAAAATCCTAAAAATTGCAAAATCTCCTAAAAAAATGATCATCTTAGTGAAAACCTGGCAAACAGGCGCTTTGATGTATTTATTATCCTGGTGAAAACTTGGTAAACAGGTGCCTTGATAATACAAAAAAATGAAAAATTTCAAAAATACAAAAAAAAATGAAAAATTTCAAAAATACAAAAAAAATGAAAAAATACAAAAATACAAAAAAATGAAATATCAAAAAAATACAAAAAAATCAAAAAAGAGAAAAGTACACAAAAAATTGAAAAAGAGAAAAATGTGCCATTGATGAAAACCTGGTAAACAGGCGTCATGGTAGCAAAAATAGAATCTCTACCAAGATGGTGAAAACCTGGTAAACAGGCACCTCTTGAAGCTGCATCTCATCTCAGCATCGCTTGGCTCTTAGTTTCCTACTTTAGTTTCCTTCCTTTCCTGCTTTAGTTTGTTTTCCCGCTTTCCTGCTTTAGTTTGTTTCCTGCTTTGGTTTGCTAGCTCATGCCTTGCTTTCAGTGTCTTCGAGATTTTGCTCGACTCTTCATGGATTGGAACTAGTTCACACTTGGGGGCACCTACCTGGTCTAGGGGGCATTGTCCTATCACTTTCATAAACTCTTTTGAGCATTGGTCGCCAGTGGTTCTCACTATGCTTGCCTTTGGATACCTAGCTTTTGTTCGATCTCTCTTCTTCAGGATTTCTCCCTTTTATCAATCACCAGTGATTCTCATTACATTATCTCATTGAGACTTCGAACGTTATCTTTCTGAATTGACTTCAATCCACTTGAACATGAACTTGAACTGAAACTCAAACTAAATGTGTGTTCCTTTGAGGCTTGCTGAGCTTTGTTTTGTTTGAGTGCTTGTTTGTTTTCTTTTCTTTTTTTTTCTTTCTGTTTGTTGGTTTAGTTCCAATGATCCAAAGAATTCATTTAAGAGGGGTGTCCATCTGTAAGAGCCTCTATCTCATATTGGATGGCCATGCGTACCTTGACTCCTTTTATATGGATGCTTTGGTGAGGTTGGTTCTTCTCCTTGTCTTTTGAGTGACTTCTTTCTTCTACTGATGAAATTGTAAACGCTCATCCTGTTAAGTGAACGTAAGGGTCACTGCGAGAAATCTTTGGCAAAAGAAGGAACTCCTGCGTGTTTGGTGTGTTTGTTCGCAAGAGACATTCGGGTCATTCTAGCAAATGTGCTTTAATGCTTATGTTAACTTGCTAAATTAAAAGGAATAGGTGTTCAGGTCATTCTGGCTCCTTGTGCCTTAATACTTACATCTTATTCTGACAAACCTAAGACTTATGTCATATTCATATTCTCATGTTGGAGAGAATTGTATGGCATCTTGCGATTGTCCCATGCTTAAAAGAACTCAATGATGATAAATACGATGAGTCCAACAGCCGAGTCCGGAGGATTGCATTTTTTTCATCCTAGGCCTGCATTTAGACTTGCATCTTTCATTCTAGGCTTGCATTTGGAGTGCTTTCTTGTTTCTCTCTTGATTGCTTTCTTTTGGATCTGCTCATCAAAGGTTCTCATCTTTTGTCCCAGTCTCATCTTGGCTGCATCCTTTTTCGGGATCGAAATCAAAATCTGACATCTCTAAGTGGCTCAAAATTGCATTTTAAATATTGGACTCCTTCTGGATCGGATGCTTGTGCAGTCAGCCTTCTGGTGTCATCTTCCTGCCAGATCCTCATCTTTGCATCATGTTCTCAATTCTTTGCTTCTTTTCATCAAGTCAATTCAAGTCAAATTTAGTCAACTATGGTCAAACTTGGTCAACAGGACCTCTGCTTTGCTCCGTTTCACTTCTGTAGCTTCGCGAATCTAGTCTAATTGCTTTTGCTCTGCAATCTCTTGTTGTTTATCATCCTTCTGACATGTCATCTTTTGATTTCACTCCCGAGGGGGTAGGATGATTACATCATTTGAATCTTGTCGAATCTATTCTTGAATCAGTCTGATTTGAATCATCAGTCCTCATTGCTAGGGGCATCTTCACGCCTCGCATCTTGTTATCTGGAAATCTATCTCTTAGGTATCTGAGCAATCTAACTCAGATCCTTGAGAATCATTCTTCATTCTGGAGATGGTTCTTGAAATCTTTTGGGTATTGGGGCAATCTAACCCTAATTCCTGGGAGTCAAGCTTCGTTCTGGAGATGACTCTCAAAATCTCTTTTAGACCGTTATCTGGGAAATCTAACCTGGGTCTCGGAGGACTAAGCTTCGTATTGGGGCAATCTAACCCTGATTCAGAGATAGTCCTAAATCTGCATCTTCATCAATTGGTATTGGGGCAATCTAACCCCGATTCCGGTTCTCTTCTAAGATCGTTGTCTTCGTAATCTAACTTAGACTTCGAAAAAATTCATGCTTTGATCTGCTTTCATCTGTCACTTTAGAATATTCTTTGAATCAACGCGCTGTTCGCACATCAATTCAAAGAGGGGCAAATGTAATACCCCAAAATTGGCACCTATTTAATTTCATCAATTTTGGTGCATTATCTCGATTTTACATCACCAAAGTCCTAGTTCCCTAGGCAATTTTCTCTCTCCTATCTGACTTAATTTGACTTGATGTCAATTGCAAAGACCATAAATTGCAATAATCAAACACTAAAATTAATTCCTAAGTCTCTTTGACTTTATTAGCTAAATTATCTCTATGATACATTAATTTAATTTTAAAGTCCTATGTGCTTTCTAATTAAATTAAAAATCTACCCCCTTTAGCTAATTACACATAAAAAGGAATTAATAATTACTTGATATTCGAATGGACACACTTTTTTGAATTGATAATTCTTGATATTCGAAAGGTCACTTGTGTGGCATTTTCCATTCTTTTTATTAAGTAATTCATACCTTTTTGTCTCAATTAGGAATGAAGAGTCCACCGTTTCAAATCAAGAAACTCTTCATTCCTCTTCTGGCTTGGTCTATTTAATGAACCTCTTTTTCTCATTTAGGAGAGCAATTTTTGAGAGCATCCTTACTATAGCATTTTTTAGTCTCATATCTCATTATTTTCAAATCTTTTTATTGCATTTATTAGATTAATATCTCATTATTAGTATAATCTTTGCATCACATTTTAGACTAAATTTTCTTATTTATTCTTAGTCTAATATCATATTTGTTTCAAGTTCTTAGATTAAGTTGCATCTCATCTTTATTTTCAAGCTCTTAGATTAATTGCATCCTCATTCTTAGATTAATTGCACTTCATTCTTAGCTTAGTTTCATCTTGCTCATCTTTATTTTCTTTCAAATCCTCCATTGTTGAATTGGTCTCCCGGTTGTTGGCTCTCATTCTGAGAGTATTCAAACACCCCATTCACATAGGAGGCAACAGGTCGCCTCACCATGGAATTTGGATTGAGTTCTTCATACTCTCTCCCAAATTCAATCAAGTGAATAATGACCATGTTGTGTTGTGCCTGATTTAGAGGTCACATTCAGTCACATACAATCTCTAGACTAAATCAATCCAAATGCATTGGATTCCTAATTTATGTTAAATTCTAGATTTATCAAAATTCTTCTTCGTACTTCCGTACCAATCCATACATGCGCTGTTTACAATCCAGAACCTAGAGAAAAATAAGGATGTTTATTGATTGAATGCAAAAATTACATAAGCTTGTGTCTAACTCACTAATTGCCTTCCACCCACCTGAAAGGGCTATTTGAAGACCATCCACCATGAATCAAACCATTTTTCAATTAGTTGTGACCATTAGGATGCTGTTTTACAAGTAGGTAGCAACTTTTCAAAGAAGTTACCAAGCACCATTTATTATATTTTGCAACTTTTGGCAAAATGTTGCATTGTTGCTACTAATGAGCCTATAAGGTCTAAGCCTTGGATCCTAAGGATTCCAAACATTATTTAAACATTAAAATAACCTAAAAAACACGTAGAAAAATCTAAACACCTAAGTGTGCCTTTGGACCAAAGTAAAAAACCCATGGTTTATAACCACATTGAGGGTGACTAGGTCTTACAAGTTGGCTTGCTAATCAAAATTTGAAAGTTCTTCAAACACCATTAGGCATGAAGACCCTTGGGTGAATCCTCTGAAGACCATATAAGTATATATTTTGTGAAGAGTCGAGGGGGCACTCCTGCACCTTACTCCCTTGTTTTAAAAACTCAAGTTCCACTTTGTTAGGAATAACAGTCCACAATACAACTGAGAGAGGGGGTGAATCAGTTGTATAAAAGATTATTATACTTTAAACTTTAAGCCGTAGAAATATCATATCCAATGAACACAATGAATTCCAACAAAATAACACAATATTTTGGTCTTGGGGAAAACCTGTTACAGGTAAAAACCCCAGTGGGAATTAGCACCCACAAATGATGTACTGAGAGTATAGTAATCCTTGTTAGAAGATATAGCCCTTTTAGGAGCTTATTGAAACATTACAGTACATAGCCATTGTTAGAGAATAGCCCTGGTTAGGAGTCAAGAACAAAAAGGGAGGGCTCACTGCCCAAGGCTCACTGTCCAAAGAAGGTTAAGTCCACCTTCAGAACTCACTGTTTGCAACACAAGTGTATATAAAGAAATACACAATCTTTAAACTATTTGGAAGCAATTGTCTTTGCTTGATCAGTTCCAATGAATTCCACCAAAAAACCTCTACTCTACATACAACAGACACAAGTTAACAGCTTTTACAACCTCTCTATATCATCTTCTTCTCATCCATGTCTTTTCCAAAGAAAAGACCTTTCATTTATACCTTATTACAATTCTTATAAATAGGTCAGCCCATAAGGCTTTCCTAATTACAAACAATTACATAAACCCTTGCTAAGATACACACGGTATCTAGAAAAATTCTATAATGATTATATTACAAAAATTAAGGACTGACATCCTAAATTCAAGTTCTCCATCCATTATACATACTACATCTCTGTTGTCATCTTTCAAATAGATCACCCTCCAAAGTATATGTCATTGCTAACATCATCCTACATTCCATATCTTGCAGAATTCATACAACACTCTTCAATACTCTATCTTTCATCTTTGAAGTTTCCATGCATTGATTCCATATCTATTGTAAGCTATACACAAAACATAGAGACTAGCTCTATCATAGTCAGTGACTAGTCTTCACCAAAACATCTCTAACTCATCTAATATGAAGCCATTGAATAGATGTAAAATGGATTCACCTCTATTCAAATGTAAAGGGGGAAATATGAGATCTATTCTCAAAACCCAAATTCCCCAAAGAAGAGGAACTCTTAAAGCATCATCCTCATCATGAGATGAGTGAGAAGAGTTTTTCTCCATAGTAGGATTGGAATCATGAAGAATCAAGTTATCATCGAGGATCCTAAGGAAAGGAGAAGAAGATTCAGGATCAAAGGCACCCATGAGTCTATGACTTCTTCTAATCGGAATGTTATAAGTAGGACTAATGGTAGTAAAGCTCATAAACTAATGTAATGCAAGTGAACTAAACTAAGAACACATAAAGCCTGAATATGAAATCTAATTAGCATGCAAGATCAATCACAAAGGATAAATCTAATACTAACAAGATAAAAGGAAAGCACAATAAAGCATCCAATTTCACAAAAGAAAAGAGAGTAAGTATGTCAAGTTCACCAAAATGAATAGTGAAGGTGAACACACACAATAAGACAAAGGGAAATCTAACACCAAAAAGAAAGAGAGTAAGCTAGTCGGGTTCACCAAAATGAATAGATATAAAATGGATTCACCTCTATTCAAATGTAAAGGGGGAAATATGAGATCTATTCTCAAAACCTAAATTCCCCAAAGAAGAGATCCGATTTGATCAACCAAAAGGTTAATGCACAATTGAATCAATTTTATGGAAAAAGAGTAGGAAGAGAGAGATTAAATCCAATATTTCCCTAATGTGGAGGATTATGTTTAGAATATAGAATAATTGAAATACAAGTACTAACCTCAAATTAGGGCAGATCTAGAAAATGTTGAATTCTGATGTCTGTGTGCACTTTCAGGAAAATCTAAAACCTATCGTAGACTAGAAATGCCAAGATAGAGAAAACCCAGAAATATTTCCTCAAGATGGCTCAGCTCAGGTTTGACCCTCATAAAAGGTCAAATACCACATTCTTTATTTGAAGTCCAATTCAAATTCTGTTCATAGATCTTGGAAGTTCGGTGAAAAGGGTATCCAAATTCACTCTTAGATCCAAAACTCTACACCTATACCTACAAGAAAATGGGGGTTTTTGTGTGTATGGGGGGTTTGCCTTGGTCAAACCCCAATTTAGGAACTAAGCTTGAAATTGAATTGAAATATATTGTGCATAAACAAAGTAATTGAAACAAATCACCTCGCTTACGTTGAAGTCCTTGTAGAGGATTCAAATCCTCAAATCCACAAGTAGGAATGCTTCAATGGATGTAGGGTGTCTCCAATCAATGGTATTTGATCTTCAACACCAATCTTGACTTGATCTTTGCATATGAGAAGGCTTGAATGAATGGAGAAGGATGGATCATCAAAGGGGCTCCAAAGAGATTGAATCCTTCAATAGCTAACAATGGATCTCCTTGATGGATGAATGCTTGAACACTTGAATGCTTGAAGACTTTCTTGCACTTGAGAGCTCTAGATGCTTGAGATGTGATGTTCTCACAAAACTTGATGATGAAAATGAGAGAGGAAGGCCTCCTTTTATAGTGATCTAGGGCACACTCCTCTAGACAGGTCACCTTAGAGAATTAAATCCCAATTAGGTCCTCACCTTTAGAAAATATACCTATATTAAATGCAATTAAAACAGTTACCATCCCGAAACCTGAAATGGCCAACCCAGAGGCGGGAAAATAAATTTCTCGAAAGCCCAAAGCCCAGAAATTAAAGATCTTGAAAATTTGGAGAAAGGGGTCAATGTCGAGGTTGACCCTGACCTAGTTAGGGTCAACTTAAGACCTTGACCTAGTCAGGGTCGACCTAAGACATTGACCCTGATCCTAAGTTGACTCAGAATCAAGTCAAGAGGTCCCAGGGATGTCCAGAAACCTAAATATTGATGCCAGAATAGGACAGATTGTCAAGAATAGACATAAAATCCTATGATTACTGAGATGAATTCCAAGAGGATCCATTTTTAAATCCTACCTAGAAAATAGAGCCATGGAAGAGAGAAATTTAGGAGAATCCTTAAGATCCTAACCCTAATTTCACCTAGAATGAAGAAATCAAGTGCGAGGAAGAAGTGGAAAGTGAGGAGAAAAGCCAAATACATGAAAAGACCTGATCAAGGCACTTAACATGACCCCAAACCACCTACTTAGAAGGCTAAATTCTCTTATCATGGAAGTGCTTCCATTTTAAGATGATACATTAAACCCCCACTTTAGCAAGAGTATGGACTCGATGCAAACTCTTGGTAAAGGAGATCAGAATAAAAAGATAATCTTATTATAATCCAAAGGACAAAGAGAAACCTTAAGCCCCTAGGTACTCAAGTCTTCATCAAGTCCTAGATCACAATAAGAGAGACATCTCTAGAGAGAGAAAGAAGGTGTGATTACCTCACCCAATGAGAACTTATGTCCCATTGTGAACCACACAGGAAAATGGTGCAACTGGAAAGATGGAATTGAACTACCTAGTGAATGTGGCTACTCACTAGTCAACCCATCAAGGATTTATCCTTAGGAATATTCTATTCCATAAGAATAAAACAAAAATAAAAGAGATCCAATCTTAAGGACACCTCTGACCTTAAGGGATCACAATATATGTGTATTTGAAACTGGAGGGAACAAGAGATCCTAAAATATAAATCCGTGCTTTAAGGATTAGTTACTAATCCAAAAATGGAAAAGAAGTATCTTGAAAAATATGTGTGTATTGAAAAGTGCATCTGTGTGATAGGTGAGAAGAGCGTATGCCCCCAAGTTAAAGTCATTGCTGACACTTTAATAGGAGCAATGGCTTTAACAGAAACATAAACAACTCCACTGATTACGTTTCCATGTCGAGATGCCCCCAGACAAAGACAAATCAAGGGAAATATCATAGAAACTTATAGAGAACATGGAAGGGATCTACCTATCATGGGCTCAGTATGATCATAAGATAATATATATATGATATTATTGCAAATGAATTGACATCATTCCCCAAAGAAAGTAGAACTACAATCACAAAGGAGGAAAGATCACATAAGATACATGAAGGAGAATCTTTTCAGACCATGACATGGAGACCAAAAATAATTAGTGCTACCATATCTTGAATCCAACTAGATTATACAAGGAAACATTTACAAACAATAGCACATTTACGACATAACATTGAACAATGCATAGAAGAATAGAGATACATATAGAAGAATTTGAACAACAGTTTTGATTCCTTCATCACCTTGCACCTATTGAGTAAAAAGGATCATGTAAAAGAATCTAACAACATTTAGCAAACACATTATGGGAGAAGCACAGTACAGTAGGCAAACACACAAAAAAGCTACCACGAAGGACAAGCCAATCAAGCATGCCACCTACTTCCCCCATCTCATTGTATATCATTTAGGGAAGGTGGGTAACTCGCAAGAGGGACTATATCCAACATAGTAGGAATGATAGCCAGTTCCAAACAAGGATCCTCTTGAGAATCACTATGTTCAACACTAGGTGTAAGAGTTAATTGTGATGAAAGCATATCAGGTAAATCAATGTCAATGTCAATAGTCTCATATTCATCATTAACATCATCAGTATCTTCAAGAGTATCTTCTTCATTCAAATTAATCAAAATAGGATCTAAGATAAAAATAGAATCATCATAATCATGCATGTGAATATCATTATTAGTAACAACATCTTCTAACACATTATGCATAGGTTTATCCGAAGAAGATAGAGATCTTTTAGCTTTAGCATGAGCACGATGCTTTTTACAACATTCATTAGCAGATTGGTTACATTTTGATTTATTTGAAATAGGTTGAGAACTAGGAGGAAAAATCATAGGATCATTTATAGGTTCTCTAGGAAGATTAATAGGATTATCAACCTTAGGAGGAACAATCATAGGATCTTTGATAGGTTTGGTAGAAGGAACTTGATTAACAAAACTAGAAGCCATAGTTAAAGGAGGTTATCGAAGGTGTAGGTAAAAGACCACAATTAAGATCCATAGGAGGTGAACTTAATTCAAGGATTTTATGATGTTTATAAGCTTGATATGATCAAAAAAGATTATTAGGTCTAGGAGGACATGAATTAGGTAAGGAAGGCCAAAAGAAATCTAGAGCAGCACAATCTCTAGGCCTAGAAGGTTGATATAGACTATGATTGATCATCTTCACTTCACCATCATGAATGAACTTAAGACACTTATGGATAGGGGAAGCAACAACATCCATGGAAGTCAACCAAGGTAAACCTAGCTTAACTTGAAATTGATCAAAAGTAGGAACCACAACAAAGGTAGTGTTCACAATTTTTCCAAAAAGCTCAACCGGCAAGGTAATAGAAGCAAATGATGGATAAAGAAAACCATTGCAAGTTTGAATCCACACATCCGATGTATCATAGAAGTCATGTTGTAAAATTTTCATAAAAATATTTTCTTCAGTGATAACATTGACTAAGGAGATAGGATCAATAAGACAACCATGAGTAGGTATATGAGCAATCCTAGTAGCAATGTAAAGGGGACCATCAAGAGCTTTAATAATCTTAGAGTCATCAAAGGTAATCAAAAGTTCCTGAGGTCTTTTATTCTTGAATTTTTGTCAAGGTTTAGGTTGAGGTTCCACTTTAGGTTTAGGTTTTGGTCGATGTTGAGAGTGAACTTGAGGTGAGGGTTGAGGTGAAGATATAGACTTATCAATATGCTCCACTTGATTAACAACATGATTGAGATCATCCATCTTTGAATCATACACAATTTCCATAGCAGATGATTGAGCAATAGTATTAGTATCATGCATAGGTAAAGGGTTTGTATAGATTTGAAGGTTCTTATTAGGAGGAGAGACAGATTGATTCCCACTACTATCTAGATTATCAACAGATAAAACCTTAGAATCGATTAGATCTTGAACCTTATATTTTAAATAATAACATCTCTTAGTATCATGACCATTCTGATGATGATATTGACAAAAATCATTTTGATCAAAATATTTAGATGCAATTGTAGTAGGTAAAAGAGGTCGAATAGGAGGTAAAGTAATCATATTAGCAGCTAACAACCTATTCATAATAGCATGTAAAGTTTCAGAAAGAGGAGTAAATGTACAATTTAATCAAAAAGCAATGGATGTAGAAGTGGCATTATGAGATGCAACAGCAACCTGATCAGCAACTGCATTTTCTTGTTTGTTTACCTTGACATAATTATTGAATTTTTTAAACTTGTTTGGATTAGGAGCAGAATCACTCTTATCAACTAGAATAGGAGCCATTGGAGTGTTGCTCTCAAATTGACTCACTTGTAATTGATAATGATGAAGCACTACACAAAGTTGTTGAAAAGAGGTAAATTCAGTAAGCAGAATCTTATCTCTAAAATCCTTTTGCAAATTTGAAATAAACATATGTTGAATATCAATATCAAGAATAGGATAGGAAATCTAAGCATGCAAATGCTTAAATCTAACAATAAATTCAGTCAATTTTTCTTTAGCACTTTGTTTACAATGCATTAAATCAGTCAATGACACTTGTGGGCCAATATTATTTTGAAATTGTTGAATGAAGGAATTAGCAAGTTTTGGGAAGGAATCAATTGAATAGGGAGGCAAGGAACAATACCATTGTAAGGCCTTGTCATGAAAGGTTCTAGCAAACAGTTTGGCTAAAATCCGATCGTCATGAGCATAATCACTACAAAGGATTTGAAATGTTTTAATATGATGAGCAGGATCTCCTTTTCCATTATAATTCTCAAGACGAGGCATCTCACCTTGTTGAGGAATAGGAGTATGAATAATATCCCAGGACAAGGGACTTCCCATGTCACATGTAGGAATACTAAACTTGTTTTGAGTTAAGGAAGCAATTTGTTGTTGTAAGGATGACATAGTCTGAGCCAAACTAATGATGGTTGAATCATTAGAGGAAATAGGGGGAGTAGCAATGTTAGACACACTTGGTAAAGTGTAAGAAGCTACAGGAATAGAGGACACAACTAGAGGAACACTAGGAACTACATTTGGAAGCGGATTGGAATAAGTAAAAGGAACATTATGATATGAAGGTTGTGATATAGGAAGGGACACATGAGGAACACTTATAGGAACAGAGGGAACCATCATAGTCACCAAAGAAGGAGTATAGATAGGAATACTAGGTAAAGGATTAGAAGGAGGTTCAACACTAGTGATAGGAGGAGTTAACCCTAAATCTTGAGCTTCTTGAGCTGAAGGTTTAACATTGGAATGCACAAGATGAGTAATACCATGCATCAGGTTAATACCTTGATCACTATCATGGAGAACTTTCTTAAGAGCCTTTATAGCTTGAATGGAATCTTGATTATGGTTTTCTTGAAGAAGCCAATTACTCATTTTATCAAGTTCAGTGGAAATTTTTTGGACTTGTTTAGGAGGAACTCTTAAAGCATCATCCTCATCATGAGATGAGTGAGAAGAGTTTTGCTACATAGTAGGATTGGAATGATGAAGAATCAAGTTATAATCAGGGATCCTAAGGAAAGGGAAGAAGATTCAAGATCAAAGGCACCAATGAGTCTACGACTTCTTCTAACCAGAATTTTATAAGTAGGACTAGTGGTAGTAAAGCTCATAAACTAATGTAATGCAAGTGAACTAAACTAAGAACACATAAAGCCTGAATATGAAATCTAATTAGCATGCAAGATCAATCACAAAGGACAAATCTAATACTAACAAGATAAAAGGAAAGCACAATAAAGCATCCAATTTCACAAAAGAAAAGAGAGTAAGTATGTCGAGTTCACCAAAATGAATAGTGAAGGTGAACACACACAATAAGACAAAGGGAAATCTAACGCCAAAAAGAAAGAGAGTAAGCTAGTCGGGTTCACCAAAATGAATAGATGTAAAATGGATTCACCTCTATTCAAATGTAAAGGAGGAAATATGAGATGTATTCTCAAAACCCAAATTCCCTAAAGAAGAGATCCAATTTGATCAACCAAAAGGTTAATGCACAATCGAATCAATTTTATGGAAAAAGAGTAGGAAGAGAGAGAGAGTAAATCCAATATTTCCCTAATGTGGAGGATTATGTTTAGAATATAGAATAATTGAAATACAAGTACTAGCCTCAAATTAGGGTAGATCTAGAAAATGTTGAATTCTAATGTATGTGTGCACTTTTAGGAAAATCTAAAACCTATCTTGGACTGGAAATGCCAAGACAGAGAAAACCTAGAAATCTTTCCTCAAGATGGCTTAGCTTGGGTTTGACCCTCATAAAAGGTCAAATACCACATTCTTTATTTGAAGTCCGATTCGAATTCTATTCGCAGATCTCAGAAGTTCGATGAAAAGGGTATCCAAATTCACTCTCAGATCTAAAACTCAGCACCTGTACCTGCAAGAAAATGGGGGTTTTTGTTGTATGGGGGGTTTGCCTTGGTCAAACCCCAATTTAGGAATTAACCTTGAAATTGAATTGAAATATATTCTGCATAAACAAAGTAATTGAAACAAATCACCTCGCTTATGTTGAAGTCCTTGTAGATGATTCAAATCCTCAAATCCATAAGTAGGAATGCTTCAATGGATGTAGGATGTCTCCAATCAATGGTATTTGATCTTCGACACCAATCTTGAATTGATCTTTGCATATGAGAAGGCTTGAATGAATGGAGAAGGATGGATCATCAAAGGGGCTCCAAAGAGATTGAATCCTTCAATATCTAACAATGGATCTCCTTGATGGATGAATGCTTGAACACTTGAATGCTTGAAGAATTTCTTGCACTTGAGAGCTCTAGATGCTTAAGATGTGATGTTCTCACAAAACTTAATGATGAAAATGAGAGAGGAAGGCCTCCTTTTATAGTGATCTAGGGCACACTCCTCTAGATGGGCCACCTTGGAAAATTAAATCCCAATTAGGTCCTCACCTTTAGAAAATATACCTAGATTAAATTCAATTAAAGGATTTACCATCCCGAAACCCAAAATGGCTAACCCGGAGGCGGGAAAACAAATTTCCTGAAAGCCTGAAGCCCGAAAATTAAAGATGTTGAAAATTTGGAGAAAGGGGTCAATGTTGAGGTTGACCCTGACCTAGTCAGGGTTAACCTAAGACCTTGACCTAGTCAAGGTCAACCTAAGACCTTGACCTAGTCAGGGTCAACCTAAGACATTGACCCTGATCCTAAGTTGACTCAGAATCAAGTCAAGAGGTCCCAGGGATGTCCAGAAACCTAAAAACTGATGCTAGAACTGGATAGAATGTCAAGAATAGACATAAAATCCTATGATTATTGAGATGATGTCTAGGAGGATCCATTTCTAAATCCTACCTAGAAAATAGAGCCATGGAAGAGAGAAATTTAGGAGAATCCTTAAGATCCTAACCCTAATTTCACCTAGAATGAAGAAATCAAGTGCGGGAAGAAGTGGAAAGTGGGGAGAAAAGACAAATACATGCAAAGACCTGATCAAGGTGCTTAAAATGATCCCAAACCACCTACTTGGAGGGATAAATTCTCTTATCATGGAAGTGCTTCCATTTTAAGATGATATAGTAATAAATGATGCGATCTTGGATATAAGATCACAACATCCTCCTGAATTCTCATATGTCTTCACAGTGTTAGGCCAGTTTTCTGCCATAGCAAAAATCCTTTGAAAATGGCCTATTGCCTTGCAAGTTTTCTTGGTTTGTGCCCTACCCTGTGTTCCTTATGTTGTCACCAAGCTCTGGTCCAATCTGCATCTCTTAAAGTGCAAAATCCCAAAAGATATTCAAAGTTTAAAGTCTGCTGGAAATATTGTCAAATTTTGCCACAGTGTCGAAAACTCACAATATTTTTGCAAATCCATGTTATTTTCAACTTATGTGTTGTTTTCAACCTTGTACTTCCTGTTTGGTTCGCTTATCTTTTGGCATTGAAAACCCGTGATGTTTTCAGCTTCCTGGTTTACCTTTGTGTGATGTTGAAAGGTCTGTGTGTTTTCGATTTGTCACCGAAAACACTGTGTGTTTTCAACCCTGCATTTCATCTTTTTTGTTGGCTCTCCTTGTTCTATGTCTTAACTATGCATGTTCATCCATGTGGTGGGTCCAGCTTCTTCCCTATTGGCTGTCACATGGCCGCATGTCAAACTTTTCTGACATGCAATCATGCGACCGCTTACCACCTGGCCATGTGGGTCCCAATTTTTGTTCAGTGGCTTGCAATCTACTTTGCTTTGTTACACAAGTGTGATGGTGGTGGGACCTAGTTTCTGGATTGGGCAGAGGGTCCTGACATGTCAGAAGATCAACAGTTTTCATTAAAGCACGAAGGATGTGTCAGGGCCATGCGCTTTTGCGACAACCATCCGATCCTCTGAAGGGGTGAGGCTTCTTGCAGTGATGGTCCTAGAGGCTGACCTGTGGCAGCCTGTTATTGGCTATCACATGGTTGCATAACCTATTTCCAAGCTATGCGATCATGCGACCGCTTGCCATGTGCCCCTAGGGCCCATCGGCATGGTGGTTGTAGTTTGGTGATTACAGTTTGGTGGTCAAGTGCGATGATGTGGTAGCTTCCTATTGGCTATCACATGATCACATAGCCTTTCTCTCAGCTATGTGATCATGTGACTAGGTGACATGTGTCCTTGGCAGTGTGGTGGTAGTGGCGGTACCCCTTACGGTTACGGTGATGGTTGCGATGTTGTTAACGGTGGCAGCTAATGTTTGCGTGCTGTCGCATGTTTGCATAGCCCATTTGCAGGCTATGTGATCATGCGACAGGGTGCCACATGTCCCTAGGGCCCGTATGTGTTTCCTCGGTGGTGTTGTTAATGATGGCAGTTGCGGCAGGGTTAAGATCTGTGGGTTGTCGCATGTTTGCATAGCCCGTCCCCGGCCTATGTGATCAAGCGACTAACCATCTATTTGTCACGGTTGCGGGGGTGATATGGACAGAGACTTGGCAGAAGATTTGGGCCTGATTGTCAACTGTGGTTAAGAGTCCATGATCACATGATCGCAAGGGCTATCTTTCGGCCATGCGATCATGCGACCAAACATGAATTGAGGCTCGTTCTCTGTGGTGGTGAGAATTGATGACAGCATAGTTGTGCGGCTAAGAGTAAAATGTTAAGGAACATAGATCCTGCCAAATGCATGATAACTGTTGTTGTTTCAAATTTGAATGTCTATGAATTTCCAGCGATAGGGGGTACCGTATTTTTATGGAATTGAATGTTAGATTAGACCCTGTTTGGTGAGAAATGATTTGCAGTGTGGTCCTGAGTGCTTGGCAACTATTTGTAGAGGGATTTGTACCATGAGGGGTGATTGCAATCTTTGGTCAAGGTGTGTTTGTAGGTGGCCATTTGTACTGGTTTCATGGTAGTTCCTGGTTTTCTATCCTAATCTCAATGTACTCATAATTGCAGAATCTGTTTGAGATTTCTTTCTCTAGGTTGCTTGGTTTCTTGCCCCTTGCAATAATTTCTGATGTAATTTTGATTAGTTTTATGGGTGAAACCCTTGCCCTAGCTTTGTGTAGCTTGTTGCAACCTATCATGGGTTTCCAAGGTAGCTAGTGGTATAAAATGTTGATGTTTTGTCTTTGTCTGGGTTCCTCTCTTCCACTATTGTGGGGACTGGTTCTGTGAATGTTCTTCCTACCATGTATTTCCCTTCTTCTCTACATACAGAGTGTTCCCTCTATCCCTTTCTGGCTATGGGAATATAATACATTTTGTAATAGGATTTTCTTATGTATGAGATTGCAGCATACTTGTTTTTGTATCAGATTGTGTCCATTTGAATTTTGAATCATTAATCATACATCAAGGGTGTTTGATTTGTCTGTTTGCATTGCCTAAGTGTTTGCAAGTGGAGTTGTCTTCACAAGGATAACTGGTTCAAAATTAGTGTTCAGATATGTATGGGCTGGGGTATCAAAGATGCATCATGCTTGTCTTCCAATGGATGCTGGTTAATGTATTGCCTATTCCTAGGTCTTTCTTTGGATAGGTGATAGCATATCTGGGTGCACAGGTGGTTTGGTAATGTGTGATCTGGTCAGGGTGAGTGTTTTGTCTTCTTGTTTCATAGCCCTATTGCAGTGAGGTATTTGACTTTGCTGCCCATTGGATAAGGCACTAGTCTATGAGAGACTTGGGGTACTTCAGGAGTCCATTCAGCCCAACATCAATCATTCATTTAAATCCTTTCCCTTCATGTTGGTAGTAGTAGTAGGAGGTCCCTTCTAGTTTTCAGACTCATTGCATGCAGATCAAGTTATTGCATTAGATTTGATTTCATTGGGGTACAGGATACCTACAGGGGTCTGAGAACTATTCCATAGTAATGCATCTGCAAGCCTTTTGTTCATCAACTCAAGAAGAGTCATGAGTGTGCAGATGAGGTAACACCCACCTGAGTGAATGTGGAGTTTGAAGTAGAAGGAGGATGTTCTTTATCCTCATCAATTGGCACTTTTTCCCTTGTTAGAATTTGGAGTGAAGACTAACCGGTTTGTCAATCATAGTGTAAACCTGGCACCATGTGGGAACAAGTTTAAAAGCCAACACACAGCATCTTAAACACCTATACAATGTTTGTACACTATGATAACCAGTTTGATTTCCTCACAGAAACATATGTTGACATCAGTGACAAAACACAAATGACAAAAGTATAAGTGCCTATTCAGTAATGTAGTGATTAAACATATTAAATGTCTCAATCACCTCTTCAAGCTTTAGCAATATCCAAGAATCTCCCCCTTTTTCATTTATGTCAACATATAGGAAAATCTATTATCCCAAAGTGATATCAATCCAAAGTTCTACAACTATTTTTGTAACCAAACAGTCTCCCCATACAGTAGGGATTTTCTCATAAAAACACTCCCCCTTTGACAACAATGGAAAAGGGTGCCATGAGTTAGCAACTTCTTTCCAACATCTTTCTTCTATGATCACTCCCCCCTGAGGAGTAGATCCCTACATCTAGTCCAAATTATGATAAGGATCTGAAAACCATGGACTGATGCATCTCTGCATCATTTAATTTTGACTAGGATGGGCCTGAACCCCCAACATACCTCTAAGATATTCAAAGGTATCTTTCAACAATGGCTTTGTGAAGATGTCTGCAATATGCTCTTTTGTACTGATATATTCTAATTTGATTTCCTTTTTTGTGACCTTGTCTCTTAAGAAGTGATACTTGATAGAAATATATTTAGTTTTGGAGTGAATCGCTGGATTCTTTGACATATTCACTATACTGGTGTTATCATAATAGATAACCATAGGCTCATCAAAATATATTCCAATGTTTGTTAGCATTTGTTTCATCCAAACAATCTAAGTGCAATTTATGGCAACAACAACATACTCTAATTCAGTAGTAGATTGTGCTATGTAATCTTGTTTCTTACTTAGCCATGAAACTAACTTTTTCCCAAGGAAAAATGCACCACCACTAGTACTTTTTCTATCATCAATATTTCCTTCCCAATTAGCATCAGTATAAGCATGAAGTTCAAAGCTATCATTTTTTTCATACCATAAGCCATAGTCTATGGTTCCTCTTAGATACCTCAGTATCATTTTCACAGTAGCTAGATGTGTTTCTTTAGGTTCTATTTGATATCTAGCCACAATTCCAACAACATTAGCAATATCTAGTCTGGTGTGGGTCAGATATTGTAGTCCTCCAACCATTGATTTGTACAACATTTGAAAAATAGACTTTGATTCATCATCAATTGTTAGCTTTCTACTAGTCACCATAGGTATTCCCACTGGTTTACAATCTTCCATTCCAAACTTCTTAAGCAATTCTTTGAGATACTTGGACTAAGAAATAAAAATACCTTTCTCATTCCGAGTTATTTGAAATCCAAGAAAGAATTGCATTTCACCTATCATGGACATCTCAAATTGACTTTCCATTTCTTTAGCAAATTTCTTACATAGATCATCATTACCTCCAAAGATAATATCATCTACAAAGACTTCTATTATTAGGATTCCATCTTCACTAGTTCTTAAATATAAATTACTATCTGCATTACCTTTTCTAAATCCAAGCTAAAGTAGGTACTTTTCTAACCTTGCATACCAAGCCCTAGGATCTTGCTTCAGCCCATACAGAGCTTTCATCAACTTTCACACCATGTTTCTATCTTCGTGTAGGGGAAACCCATCAAGTTGTTCTATATACACTTCTTATTTAAGATCTAAATTCACAAATGTATATTTCACATCCATCTGATACACCTTGAAGCTCTTATGTGCAACATAAACTAAGAACAATTTTACTGCCTCTATTCTAGCAATAGAAGAAAATGTTTCTTCAAAGTCTATACCTTCTTTCTATGAGTAACCTTTACATACTAGCCTTGCTTTGTTTCTTACAATAGCTCCTTCTTCATTCATTTTGTTTCTAAAAACCCATTTCATTCCTATTACAGTTTTGTTTTTAGGCCTGGGAACCTGTTCCCAAGTGTAATTCTTCTTTACCTAATTTAACTCTTCTTTCATAGCATCTAACCAATATTTATCTTTGCATGCTTCATCTATAGTCTTTGGTTCAACCTGAGAAATCAAACAAATTTCTTCTCTAAACTTTGATCTAGTTAGTACTCCCTAACTGGTATTGCCCATAATTTTATTTTTAGGATGGTTATTATTAACATACCTCAGTGTTTTAGGAGTCTCAGTAGCCTTACTTGTGCTAGCATCACAAGCCTCTTTTTCATTTTCTACCTCAACAAGTTCTTCTCCTTCTGAAGCAATAGTAGTTTCTTTTATCTCTAAAATATGATTACTATCATACATTCTTTCTTGTATCTGAAACTTCTCATCTATCCTTACATTGTTACTTTCAATCATTTTCCTCAATCTCATATTGAAACATTTGTAAGCCTTGCTCTTAACAGAGTAACCAAGGAGAATTCCTTCATCACTTCTAGCATCAAACTTGTTAGGAATGAATGCTAAATATATCCTATGGGGGAGTATTCACATCCATTCTATAGCAGTTGTTGTTGCATTCATGACTGTGATTATCATTGATGTCAACATGGTGATCTACTGAAGATTAGCAGAGAACTAGATAGTGTTTGAGCTAGCACACATGGGATATTGAAGATGAAGCTATGAGGAGTTGAGAACTTACTCTATGATGTTCTATAAGATTGTGGTTAAGAGTGCATACATAAATTCATCTATTCATGACAGTTATGTGGAAATCAGTGGAAGCAGTATTCAAGCAGTGTTCCTAAGTAGTAGTTTGTGGAAATTGGATGATATCTCCTAATCAAGATTGAATTTGATCATGCAAAGTTGAAAAATAGTTGAAGACATGATTTTAGTGACATGGATGTGAGTGCAAGGTCGAGGTCACATGAGTGAAGAATTATTTTAATTGGAAGCTGACAGTTTTGTGTAATTTTTATGTAATGTCCAGAAACTTTTATTTCTTAATTTGTATGCCGACTCATTTGTAATTACTTGAGTGTGGTATAAAGGAATGAATTTTTTCCTTATTGTAAGATGAGAATGTGTAATTGAATTGTAATATTATGAAAGTGAATTGTGGAATTGTGCAATACTTGTTGAAAGAGGATATGTAAAGTACAAAGATCTAGTATTGAGATCTGATGAAGTAGTTGGTGCAGTTTGGCATAGTCAGAGGAGAAGTAACAAGTTGTTGAGATCAGTAATCTTTTGATATTATTCTATTGAATAATATAGAGATCATTTGGACAATGTGTTTAGTGATCTTACACCTAAAGCTATTTGGGTAGTGGGTCCATCTGTCTTCCATAAATCCTAACAGATTTAGAATCTTTTAGTAGGGATTCAAAGTCTCCTAATAGGGACTCATATGTAATAAATGTATTTCATAAGACTCCTAATAGATTCCATCCTCTCACAAGGAACTTTCATATTAGTGCATCTTTTGTGGGCATCATTCCCGTCGGGGTTTACTTTTTGATCGAGAGGTTCCCTAGTCAACATATCTTGTGTCATTGTGTTATTTTGTATGTATATCTTTCTATGGTTGTTGATTACATTTCTTAGATGGTTAAAATCTATTGAATTTGATAAAAGTTGTATTTATCTAGTAACTGATTCACCTCCCCTTCCCTCTCAGTTATCTTGGTGGACTTTACTTTCTAACAATTAGTATCAGAGTGACAGGTCCTTGAAAGAAAATTTTAAAAACTTAAGGAGATCCATGGCGAGTCATTTCAGGAAAGAAAGCCCTAAGTTTTATAGAGTAAATTTTGACAGCTGGAAAGAAAAGATGAAGGTACATTTACTTTGTTTAGGACTAGGTTATTAGTTAACCAAAAAGAATCAGAAGACTATCATTGATGAAGACAAGATTGAAGAATGTACTAATGATGAAAGAGATCTAATCATGTGTAACATACTTGCCAGAGAAGCACTTTTTTCAGCCCTTCTAAAAACTGAGTACAGTCAGGTAAAATATCTAAAAACATCTCATGAAATTTGGTTAGCTTTACAATCTACTTTTGAAGGTGATTAACATGCAAAGAAAGTCACATTACATAATTGGATATGTGCATTTGAAGATATAAGAATGATGGAAGATGAATCTGTTAGAAGCTATATTGGTAGAATGTCAGAGATTGTTGTAGGTATAAAATCTTGTAAAGGAACCAAGACAGGGAATGAAGTGATGTGGAAAATTCTAAGGACATTAACTCCTGCATTTAAGTAGACAACATAGATGATGGAGCAAGCTATACCTTGTACTGAGAACTTCACTAGAGAAACTCTTCTTGGAAGATTAGAAGCAATAGAGATGAACTTGAGAAAATTAGGAGACTTACCTAGAATGGAGACAACATTCAGTGCACTTAGTGTTTTCCCTAGTTTTTCAAGAAGCATCAGTGTAAGCAAAGATTATGCTAGCAACAATAGATCTATAAATGAAGAAGATATGAAGATTGAAGAAGGTATTTCCTTGCTTGTGAAAAGAGAACCAGATGGTAAGAAAAATTTTAAATGTTGGACTTGTCAAGAATATGGCCATTTTGCATCTAAATGTCCTAAGAGATTTAAGAAGCATAGAAAGAAATTTAAACCTAGGAGATCTAAAGAATGCTATTATGCTAATGATGAAGAATTTGAAGCTAGTATAGAGAAATATTTAAGTGAAAGTGATACTGAGAATGAATAGGATTTGTAGCAATAAAAGAAGAAAAAGCTTTAGTTTCTCAAGTAGAAAAGAAAGATGATTGGATTATAGATAGTGGTTGTTCACATCATATGACTAGAGACATGAAAAAGTTCATAAAGTCTAACAATTATGATGGAGGATTTGTTAGAGTTGGAAACAATGCACCTTGTTTGATAAAAGGTATAGGATCTATTACTCTTGATGGAAAGACTAATACTGATGATGTTTACTTTGTGGATGTATTGAAACATAATCTTTTGAGTGTTGGAAAGCTAGTTGATAAGGGATATCAAGTTTGGTTTACTGAGAAACTTGTGTAATCAAAGACAAGAATGGTAATTTGATTGGTACTAGATCTAGAACTAGATGTAATGTATTTCAGATGAATCCTACTGAGATGACATGCTTGATTACTAATATTGATGATAGTTGGTTATGGCATAGAAGATTTTGTCATATAAACTTTGATAACATTGTGAAAGTGAGTACTACACTTGCAGTAAGAGATTTGCCTAAAATTATGAAGCCTACTAACATGATTTGCAAGGAATGTGTGATGGCTAAATAGAAGAGAAGCTCATTTCCCAGCAAGAAGTTCACAATGGCAGAAAAGTTGGAAATTGTTCATACAGATTTGAGGGGTCCCACAAGGACTAGAGGATTCTATGGAGAAAGGTATTTTATGATTCTTGTTGATGATTTTACAAGAATGATGTGGATTTTATTTCTTAAAGAGAAGTCTGAAGAATTTGATAAGTTTAAGATTATTAAGAACAAAGTTGAAAATGAATCTGGAATGAAGATTAAATGTTTGAGATCAGATATGGGTGGAGAAATTACTTCAAAATAATTTAACATTTTTTTTGAAGTAAATGGTATTAAGAGATAGTTTTCAGCCCCTAAGACACCTGAACAAAATGGTATTGTAGAAAGAAGGAATAGATCAGTGACTGAAGTAGAAAGAGCCATGCTATTTGAAAATGACTTGGTGAAGATATTCTGGAGAGAAATGAACACAACAGTGTATAGAATGAATAGAGTACAAATTAGAGAAGACAAAGAAAAGACACCCTATGAACTATGGTTTGGACATGCACCATCAATTAAGTATTTTAGAAGATCTGGAAGAAAATGTTATATTAAGAGAGATGATGACATTGGAAAGTTTGATCCTAGTAGTGATGAAGGTATATTTCTTGGATATTCATTGAAGAGAAAAGCTTATAGATGTTATAATAAAATAACTAATACTATTTTTGAGAGTGCAAATGTTAAAGTTGATGAAAAGTTCAAAATTCAGGAAAGAATGCTTGACTATGAATCAGATGAAGGAACTCATCCTAGAAATAATCTAGAGAACACTAAATTATTCTATGAAATTGACAGTGATTTCTTGAATGAAAGCTACAGTGAAGAAATCATTGAAGAACCTACAGAAGAAACAAGAACTAAGATAGTGACACCTAATAGGAATCTATCAAGAAATCATCATGTTGAGAAAATTATAGAAAGCATAGACAGAGGAGTTTTGACATGAAATAAGGTACAAGAATAGTTGTGTTTAATTTCTCAAACTGAACCTAAATCTACTAGTGAATCCTGTGAAGATGAACACTGGATTAAAGCTATGAAGGAAGAACTAGATCAAATTGAAAAGAATAAGACTTGGGAATTGGTCCCTAGGCCTACAGATAAGAATGTTATAGGAACTAAATGGGTATTTGGGAACAAGATGAATGAACAAGGAGAAGTTTTAAGGAAAAAAGAAAGATTGGTATGTAAAGAATACTCACAAAAAGAAGGAATTGACTATGAAGAAACATTTACACCAATAGCAAGAATTGAAGCAGTAAGAATGTTTTTGGCTTATGCAGCCTATAAAAAATTCAAAGTGTATCAGATGGATGTGAAGTCAACATTTCTGAATGAAGAATTTGAAGAAGAGATCTGCATTGAGCAGTCTGAAGGTTTTCCTTAAACTAAAGAAGGAAATATGGTATGTAAATTAAAGAAAGCTTTATATGGACTAAAATAAGCACCTAGAACTTGGTATGCAAGATTGGATAAGTATTTGATAAAATTAGGATTTACAAAAGGCACATCTGATAGAAACCTATACACAAAAGAAATTGAAAATGGTTTGTTGGTTGTAGTTATTTTTGTTGATGATATTATCTTTGGAGGAGAAGATGAAGCTACTGATAGATTTGTAGATGAAATGAATAATGAATTTGAAATGAGTATGATTGGTGAAATGAAATACTTTTTAGGATTGCAGATAACACAGAATAGTGATGGTATCTTTGTAAGTCAGACAAAGTACTTGAATGATTTATTGAAAAGATTTGGAATGGAGAACTGTAAACCAATTGGAACACCTATGGTAACTAGACACAAGTTATCTACCATAGATGAGACTCCTGGAGTGGAACAGAAAAAGTACAGTCCATGATTGGAGGATTGCAATATTTAACTCATACAAGACCAAATATATCACATGTAGTTGGAATTGTTGCAAGATTTCAAGATGAACCTAGAGAATCACATTATGCAAAAGTAAAGAGGATACTGAGGTACTTAAGAGGCACAATTGAATATGGATTACGGTATGAAAATTTTGATGATTTTACCCTATGTGCATATACAGATTCAGATTGGGAAGGCAATGGTGATGAAAAAAAGAGCACCAATGGTGGAGCATTTTTCCTTGGAGGAAGATTGGTCTCTTGGCTAAGTAAGAAGCAAAATTGTATTTCACAAAGCATAGCAGAAGAAGAGTATGTGGCAGCAGAAAACAATTTTAATCAAATAATTTGGATGAAACAAATGTTGAAGGATATTGGAATAAAATTTGTTGAGCCTTTTGTTATACATTGTGATAAAACCAGCATAGTTAGTATGTCTAAGAATCATGTATTACATTCTAAGACAAAGCATATAGAAATATAGTATCATGTAGTGAGAGAGAAAGTTACAGAGAAAGAAGTCATAATTGAGTATATAAGCACAAAGGAGTAGATTGCAAACATATTTACAAAACCTTTGCCTAAGTATACATTTGAGTATCTGAGAGGTATGCTTGGGGTTATGCCCCAGCCTACTTTTGAGAAGTGATGCAGATTGTTGTATCCATCTAGTGGTATATGAGCCTTATCTTTCTTTTGGACTAGATGGTGGTACTTCCTCTATGGGGGAGTATATGTTTCAGAGATGAGTCATGAGAACTCTAGTAAATTTATTTTCTAAAAAGTGTCTTTTGACATTGAAGTTGTTATTGACATAATGATGAAACATCTATCATTGATGTCAATGGGGGAGAAGTATACATGAAAAACCATCTATTGGAGAGAATTGAATAAGAAAACAAAGCAAGATTTGATTGATGAAGAGGACATAAAAGAATTTTTAGAGCAACAGTATTGCAGTGTTGGTATTCATGGAACTTGGATGGTTTTTCATCTATGTTTCCATCAATGCTAATGGGGAAGATTGTTAGGAATGAATGATAAATATATCCTATGGGTGATTATTTCCAGCCATTCTATAGTAGTTTGTGTTGCATTCATGACTGTGATTGTCATTGATGTCAACGCAGTGATCTACTGAAGATTAGCAGAGAAGCAGACAGTGTTTGAGCTAGCACACATGGGATATTGAAGATGAATCTATGAAAAGTTGAGGACTTACTCTATGGTGTTCTATAAGATTTTGGTTAAGAGTGCATATGGAAATTCATCTACTCATGACAGTTATGTGGAAATCAGTGGAAGTAGTATTCAGGCAGTGTTCCTGAGTAACGGTTTGTGGAAATCAGATGATATCTCCTAATCAAGATTGAATCTGATCATGTGAAGTTGAAAAGAAGTTTAAGATATGATGTTAGTGATGTGGATGTGAGTGCAAGGTCTGAGGTCACACGAGTGAAGAATTATCTTAATTGGGAGCTCACAGTTTTGTGTAACTTTTATGTAACGTGTGGAAACTTTTATTTTGAAATTTGCATGCCGACTCATTTGTAATTACTTGAGTGTGGTATAAAGGAAGGAATTTTTTCCTTATTGTAAGATGATAATGTGGAATTGAATTGTAATATTGTGAAAGTGAATTGCAGAATTGTGCAATACTTGTTGAAAGAGGATATGTGAAGTATAAAGATCTGATATTGAGATCTGATGAAGCAGTTGGTGTGGTTTGGAACAATCAGAGGAGAAGTAACAAGTTGTTGAGATCAGTAATATTTTGATATTATTTTTTTTGAATAATATAGAGATTATTTGGATAGTTTATTTAGTGATCTTACAACTGAAGCTATTTTGGCAGTGGGTCCTTCTATCTTCCATAACTCCTAACAGAGTTAGAATCTTTTAGCAAGGATTCAAAGTCTCCTAATAGGGACTCATATGTACTGAATGTATTTCATAAGACTCCTAAAAAAGTCCATCCTCTCATAGGGAACTTTCATTATAGTGCATCTTTTGTGGGCATCATTCCCACCGCGGTTTACTCTTTGATCAAGAGGTTCCCTAGTCAACATATCTTGTGTCATTGTGTTATTGTGTATGTATATCTTTCTATGGTTGTTGATTACATTTCTTACATGGTTAAAATCTATTGAAGTTGATAAGTTATATTTATCTAATAACTGATTCAACCCATCCTCTTAGTTATCTTTGTGAACTTTACTTTCTAACAAAACTTCCCTATCTCATCATCTCTCTTGATATAACACTTACTACCAAATATTCTAAATATTTTACAGTAGGAGTATGATCAAACCATAATTCATAGGGATTCTTACTTGTACCTTCTTTGATTTAAATTTTGTTCAATGTATAAATTGTTTTTCCAACAACCTCTGTCCAATGTACATGAGATACATTTCCTTCAATCAACATTATCCTAGAAGCATCAAGTATAGTCCAGTTCCTTCGGTCTGCTATCCCATTCTGTTGTGGAGTCCTAGGAGTAGATGTCTATCTCTTTATCTCATGCTCTTCGTAGTATGAATTGAATAAGTCTGAAGTAAACTCTCCACCTCTGTCTGACCTTAAACACTTAATCTTTAAACCTGATTCATTCTCTACTTTTTCTTTAAACAACTTTAATTTGTCAAAAGCCTCTCAATTTTATTTCAAATAAGTGACCCACATCATTCTAAAAAAATCATCAACAAAGAGTATAAAATACCTTTCACCATAGTATGATTTTGTCCTTGTAGGTCCACAAAGGTCTATGTGTACCAACTCCAACTTCTCTTTTGATGCATATGCTTTTCTTTTGTAACTATTTCTAGTCTATTTTCCCATGACACATTCTCTGCAATCAGTGTTAGATGGTTTCACAATCTTTGGAAAATCTCTCACTTCATTAGTCCTACTTGCCTTTACAATGTTATCAAAATTAACATGACAAAATATCCTATGCCATAACCAAATATCATCAACCTTCACAACAAAACAAGAGGCTCTAGATGTATTTAATTCAAATACATTATCTCTACATTTGGTACTGGTTGCAATCAGCTTACTTGCCTTACTTCTAATAAAACATTTTTCATTGACAAAAATTAATTGAAACTCTTTATCCATTAACTATCCAACACTCAACAAATTATGTTTCAATCCTTCAATAAGAAGTACATTTTCTATATTAGTCTTTCCATCCAGAGTAATGGGTCCTATTCCTATGATATTTTTAGGGAGATTCTCCCCAAACCTCACAACACCTCCATCATACTTTACTAATTTAAAAAACTTATTCTTATCACTTGTCATAGGATGAGAACAACCACTGTCTATTATCCATTTAGTTTTCTTGTCAACATGAGATACTAAAGCTTTTTATTCATGTACTGGTTCATCTCTAATAGCAACAAATCCAATCTCTTCATAATCTAAATCATTGTCATCAGAGATTCCTTCACTAGCATAATAACATTCTTTGTCCCTTTTAATATTTTTATAATTAGGATTGTACTTAGGAACTCTTTTAGGGCATCTAAATTCAAAATGACCTATCTTATTGCATGAAAAAAATTTCAAGGGTAACTTGCCTTCAAACTTGCCCTTACCTCTTTTTTCTCTTCTAGCAATCAGTGCAACAAGTTTAGCCATCTTTCTTTCTTCTACCATTATCTGTTCCCATTCCTCAACATACTCACCAAGCTCTTCTTTTAGGTCTTCTTTTCTAGTGCTCAGAAGTGTGGACAATTTCTTCTATGCAGATGCCTTAAATGTAGATTCAACTTTAGGTATAGCCTCTCCCAATTATGTAGCTTCAAAGATAGTTAGCTTTGCAATCAAAATCTCTCTATTAAAGTTCAGAGTCAAAGGTATAGTTTCTTGAATAGACATATCCTTGAATTTATAAGTAGGTGTCAAGGATCTGAGGATCTTCACAATAACTTCATCTTCATCATAAGTGCCTCCATAGTTTTTGATTCCAACTACTACTTCTATAACCCATTGAATATAGGCCCTAATGCTTTCATCCTCATTCATTTGCAACTTCTCCATCTTTGTCTTCTAGTTTTGCAACTTCACTTGTTTGGTATACTTGTCTCCTTTATATAATTTTTCTAATCTTTCCCAAATTTGGAAGGCCGAATCCAAGTCTTTAACTTTAGTAAACTCTCCTTCAAAGAGTGCATTGATTAGTGCTTCTCTTGCGATCATGTTAAGTGAAAATATCATATTTTCATCTTCAATAGTTGTTTTCAATTCATCTTGGGTCTTTATGGTTATCTTGTTCCTCGTGATCAACCAATAGTCGATCCCCAAACAAAATAGGTGTGTTTGCATCTTGTTCTTCCAACTGTCAAAGTGTTTAGGATCAAATTTCAGACTATCTTTCCTATAGAATTCTATCTCCAAGATCACTTCAAGATGTTAAGATTTCTCTCTGAGGACCACATGCTCCAATACCAATTATTAGGAATAACAATCCATAATACAATTAAGAGGGGGGGTGAATCAGTTGTATAATAGATTATTATACTTTAAACTTTAAGCAGCAACAATATTAGATCCAATGAACACAATGAATGCCAACACAATAACAAAATATTTTGGTCTCTGGGAAACCCTGTTAAAGGTTAAAACCTTGATGGGAATTAGCACCCACAAATGATTTACTAAGATTATAGTTATCCTTGTTAGAAGATATAGCCCTGTTAGGAGCTTATTAAAACATTACATTACATAGTCCTTATTAGAGGAAAAACCCTATTAGGAGTCAAAAAAAAAAGGAAGGGATCACTACCCAAAGAAGGTTAAGTACACGTTCAAAACTCACTATTCACAACACAAGTGTATATGAAGAAATACACAATCTTTGAATTGTTTGGCAGAAACTATCTTTTCTTGATCAGTTCCAATGAAGTCCACCAAAAAACCTCTTCTCTACATATAATAGACACAAGCTCACAACTTTTACAACCTCTCTATATCATCTTCTTCACACTCATGTCTTTTCCATAGAAAAGACCTTTCATTTATACTTTATTACAATTCTTATAAATAGGTCAGCCCATAAGGCTTTCCTAATTACAAAAAATTACATAAACCCTTAATAAGATACACAAGGTATTTAGAACAAGTCTACAATGATTATAATACAACAATTCAGGACCAACATCCTAAATTCAAGTTTTCCATCTATTATACACACTACATCTTTGTAGTCAGCTTCCAAATGGATCACCCTCCAGAGTATATTCCACAGCTGACATCATCCTACATTTTGTTCCTTGCGTAGTTCATAGAACACTCTTCAATACTCTATCTTTCATCTCTAAAGTTCGCATGCACTGATTCCATATCTCCTGTAAGCTATACACAAAACACATAGAGTAGCTTTGTCATTTCTCACTATCATAGTCAGTGACCAGTCTTCACCAAAACATCTATAACTTATCCAATATGAAGCAATAAATGATGTGATCTTGGATATAAGATCACAACATCCTCTTGAATTCTCATATATCTTTGTAGCATCTGAAACACCCATACACTATTTATACACTGTGATAACTAGTCTGATTTCCTCATAGAAACATATGTTGACATCAATGACAAAACAAAAATGACAACAGTATGAGTGCCTATTCAGTAATGTAGTGATTAAACATATTAAATGTCTTAATCACTTCCCCATGCATCAGAAATATCCAACACACTTGAGAGTAGTTTTTGAACCAAGGTTCCATGCTTTTTATACAATCTTCGCTCATCCATGTAGCATCAATGTCAGGTAACTCCTTCCATTTAACTAAGTAGTCTTTTTAGGTCTTCTTCCTGGTTTTATTGACAACTTTAGAGTCAAGAATCATTTACAACTGTAAAATTTGGCTTAGTGGCAAGTCCTTTATCCATTTTGCATTTTTTTTTAGTATCCTACAAAGTGTTATTAGATCCTGGATCACCCTTAAAAGGAGTGAGATCACAAATGTTAAAGATAAGAGAAATATAAATAGTAGGGGATAAATAAATTTGATAAGCATTATCCCCAAATTTATGAATTATTTGATAGGGAATGATCTTTCTCATCTACAATTTGGTGTGTCCCCTAGGTAGACTTGCCTTATTCAGGTATGCCCATACTTGTTCTCCTTCTTTGAAACTAACATTTCTTTTCTTCTTATCTTCCCGTTGTTTGTACTTTGTAGTATTCTAACTCAATGTTTCTTGGACTTGATCATGAATCTATTTGATCCATGCAAACAATTATTGACCCTATGCACTAACTTTAAAAGTTAGTTGGTAACTATTCCATAACCCCTCTAGGATGAATTCCATAGTTCACTTGGAATGGTGTCTTCCCTATTGATTGGTTTACTAAATCATTGAAAGAAAATTCTTCTTGAGGAAGGATAGCATCCCAAGTCTACCCATATTGTTTTGTTAGACACCTTAAAAAGTTTCCTAATGATTTGTTTACAACTTAATTTTTCCCATCTATCTACAGATGGTATGCATAACTGAAAGACAAGTTTGTTCCCAACTTTTTCCAAAGGGTTCTCCAAAAGTGCCCTTGGAATTTCACATCTCTGTCTGAGATAATGGATGTTGGAAATCCATTAATTCTAACCACTTCTTTAAAGAACAAGTTAGCAATATGTTAAACATCATTAGAAAGTTTGCATGGAACAAAGTGTGTCATTTTTCTAAATCTATCAACTATGACAAAGATACTATCAAATCCATGTTTAGTTCTTGGAAGTCCTAAGAAAAAGTCCATACTCACACTGTCCCATGGCTTTGTTGGAATAGGAAGTGGTTGATAGAGATCTTGATTGGTCCTGACTCCTTTAGCCCTTTGACAAATAGTGCATGACTCAACAAACTTTTTGACATCAGTGGGTAACCAAGGCTAATGATAGTTTCTCCTTACAAGTTCAAGTGTCTTATCTATGCAAAAATAACCTCCTAGTCCATAATGTTTTTCTGTAATCATATTTTCTCTCATGGAGCTTTTAGGAATATAGATTTGACCTCCTTTGAACAAAAGGCCATTCTACAATAAATATTATGAATAAGTAGTATTATATGCATCTGATAGAGTAGAGAAAACCATGTAGATATCATCAAAGTCTGAATCATCTTTGTATAGGTGCTTGAGGGCATCAATTCCTATGTTTTGTACGTGCACTTCTTCAACCAAAATTACTCTCCATCTAAGAGAATCTACCAATTTTTTTGAAGTTCCTTTCTTATTCTTTATAAAAAATGTGAATCCTTGGAGTTTCTCAACCCATTTCATGTGTCTACAACTTAATTTATACTCACCATTCAAAAAAATTAAAGAATGATTATCTGTAAAGACAATGAATTCTTTAGGAAGAAAGTAGTGCCTCCATTTCTTGAGGGCTTGAACCATAGCATAAAGTTCCAAGTCATATGTACTGTATTTCTTCTTTTCTTCATTCAAATTTTTAGAGAAGAAATCCACTAGTCTTCCATCCTGATTGATGACCACACCTATGGCCAGATTACTAGCATCACTCTCCACTGTGAACTATTTGTCGAAGGTAGGTAGTGCCAAAATGGGATATTGTGCTACTCTCTCCTTAAAATACTTAAAATATTCATCTACTTATGTTCCACTGGAATATTGTTTTTCTACCCCCCTTGATGGTATTAAGTAAATGTGCACAAATGTGAATGAAAGTTTTGATAAACTTCCTATAAAAGGTACTGAATCCATGAAAGCTCTTGACTTCTATTGGAGTCTTTGGTATGGGCCAATTAATGATAACCTCTACCTTTTTAGGATCCATTTTTAAAGTGCCCTTTGAGATAACAAAACCCAAGAATATCAACTCTTATTGCATGAATGTACATTTTTCTAAGTTGATACATAATTTATTCTCATGTAATCTTTGGAGAACTTGTTCCAAGTGTCTCATGTAGTCTCCTATAGGCCCACTAAAGATTAGGATCTCATCTAAATAGACCACCACAAGCTTTCCTATAAATTCATGAAGCACTTCATTCATTAATATCATGAAGGTTCTAGGAGCATTGCTAAGGCCACATGGCATCACAACCCATTCATATAATACTTTAGTGGTTTTAAATGCAGTCTTCCACTCATCTCGTGGCCTTATTCTTATCTAATGGTAACCAAATTTAAGGTAAATTTTAGAGAAATAACATGCTCCTCGAAGTTGGTCTAGTAGATCCTCAATCATGGGTATGGAGAATCTATATATGATTATTATTTTGTTTATTTCCCTAGAGTCAGTGCATAGTCTCCATTTTCCATCCTTTTTAGGGGCCAAAACACTTGGGACTACACAAGGGCCGAGACTCTTTTGTATGAGTCCTTTTATAAGCAATTCACTAATTTTTCTAGTGACTTATGCATTCTAATCAGGAGTGAGTTTATAAGAAGCCTTATTGGGTAGGGAAACACCTAGAATGAAATCTATTTGTTGAAAAATGTCCCTGAATGGTGGGAGTTCATCTAGTGTGTGTCCTGCAACTATTCCTTTGTAATTTTGCAGTAGACTATCTACTTCCTTCCATACTTCTTTGTGCACTATTTTATCATTTGGTTTAGGGACTAAGGCATATCCTACCTCTAAATCTTGAATAGTACTGACCATCTCTTGTTCTCCTGCAAGCATGACTAACTATTCTTTTGGTTTGTCTTGCTAAGGATCAAGAAGAGGGAGCAGGTTGTATTTGTGACAACTCTTGTTGATTTGGTATTTTTTTGTTACTCCATCATGTTTAGCCTACAGATCATATTGCCATGAACATCCTAACAAAAGGTGATAGACATCCATGTCTACAACATCATAAAGGAATCTATCCTTATAGTCTTTAATGGAGAAATGTACCCGAGCTTGTTCATTTATGAGGGTATGTTTCCCTTTTGTCAACCAAGATACATGGTATGGGTTTGGGTGGGGTATCTTTTACAATTTTAATTTATCTACCTTTTCTCTAGATACAATATTTTTAGTATAACCTAAATCAATTACTAACTTGCATACCTTTACATGGCTTTTGCAGTTCATCCTGAAAAGACACTTTGAGGAGGTTCCAGTGGAATGGGTTCTTGGATCAGAGTCCTCTTCATCATGAGGCTTACTCCATCTTCTCTAGTAAAGTCTTGTACACTATCAACAACATCTTCTTGCACTAGGTTGGCTCTTCTTTCACCTTGTTTATTCTACTTGTCTCTATCCGAACACCTATTGGTGTAGTTCCATGTCTGATTGCAGTTATAACATCAGATTTGTCCATTATTTCTTCCTCCATTTCTACCCCTGTCATTTCCTCTTCTACCTCTTTATCCACCTCTCAAACTTCTTTCTCCTTGGGTGTTCTCCTTATTGGATTCTCCTTGTGGTCTATTGTTCTATCCTCTTCCTCCAAAGTTTCCTCTACCTCTTTCATTCTTAGCTTTTCCTCTACCACTCTGTTCATTCCTCCTTTTGAACTTTTCTTCAACTTTCAATGCCAATTGATAGCATTGGTTCATGGTGGTAGGGCTTGTAAAACAAATTTCATCTTGAATGGAGACCATTAGGCCTTGCATATACCAAGCAAGCTACACACATTCTAGTTCAACAAGCTTGGATTTCATTACCAATCTTTGAAATTCTTCATTGTAACTAGAGATATCCATCTTTTTCTATCTTAGAATCATCCTTCTTTTATGAAGTTGGACTTCATAATATTTAGGGACATAGGTTTCCCTAAGAAAGGCCACCACCTTCTTCGAAGTTGTGACTAGATTCTTTCTGTTCTTCACCCTATCATCTTGAGTGCAGTTCCACCATGTGAGTGTAGAGCCTTTGAGCTTTGACTTAGCAATCTTCACCCTCTGATTCTCAAGGATCTCTTGATAATCAAACAAACTATTAAGGACATCCACCCAATCCATTGCAACATATTGGTCCATCTTCCCATTATATGTAGGCAACTCAAGCTTGGCATCCATGGTTCTCCTCTCCATAGATTTTAGAGTCTTCATAAGTAGCCTCTGGTCTAAAGGACATTCTTCTTCCTCCTGCTCAAGGGGTTCTTCATCACTACCTTCTTTGACATCATCAGAGTTTCCACTATCCTCTTTTGAATCTCTTCTCTAAGCTTGTCCATTTCTTTCCTCATCTACTGCATCTCGTTGTCTCTTTGTTCATCATGCTTTGTCCTTTTCTCTCTTAGGTATCTTACTATCTCTACATTGGTCATCCTTGATGACAATCCTCCTTCATCTTCACCTTCCATAGTGCTAGTATATCTTTACCATAAGGATCTTAGATGCTCTGATACCACTTGATGCAAAGCTCTCCCCTATTTAGGAAACTCGGTAAGTGGTGAGACCTTCGATGTTTCTCTAAACCCAAAGTGGGCTTAGGAGAGTGCTCTACACCTTTAGAAGATTCTATAAAAAATACAATCTACTATCCTCACTGAAGGATTCTATGCCTTTTTCTATTTTTTACTCCCCCTGGCTTGACTAGCACTTGGTTGATTCCTTGACTGAATGGGCTTGGTTGATACTCAATTCATTTTGTTAACCGAGTGGGCTTGGTTGATTCAACGAGTAGTTTACCGATGCTTTGTAATCCTACTATGAAGTACCCTTATGGGTTCAAATTTGAAATGGTAACCTTTGCATTGGGAAGGGGATGGAAAGGTTCCATGCTCACTATATGTCTCTTAGTTTCCACACCTTACCAGTTTTGGGACAACTAGTTCTCATTTTTAGGCCTTCTAGGCATGTAGCCCTCTAAGCGAGGTTCTAGGGACTTAGTTCCAAATTCTTACATAGAAGCTACAAAAAAAATTGAATATTTGGATACCCTTTATTGGATTGCATCAAACCTCCAGATCACAAGATCTCAAAAAATAAGGACAATATCTAACAATTCCTGACCTACTAGTCCTAATAGGGCTAATTGGCTCAATTACATAAGGAAATGTTCACCAATCGATTTTCCAAGGAAAACCACTGATTGGAATGGTGTTAGGAATTCCAAAGAGACAAAAATATGTCATCAAATTTATTTTATCCACCCCTGAAGTGCTACTGTCACTTCACTCTTCCATATCCTGGTCCAACCACATAGAGATGCTTGGCCTAGAGCCTGCAAGAAGACTTCTCAATACAGTCCTCTTTTGTCTATGCTCCTAAGGATCTAAAATACATTGGCCCAACTTGTTAGAATAACTAAGAGGGGGGTAAATCAGTTAGATCAATTATCCTACAGTCCCAAATACAAAGATGTAACACTTTAAACAATTTCAACAAATTTTGCAACTAGGTAACATAAACTATTAAACTTATGTGCCTTTTACCGATTACCAGTTAACTAACTCACAGTGATTACTGACCAAATCAAATATACAGTATGTAAAGTATGACAATAAAGAAATCATCATAGAAACACATAACACAATGATTTAACGTGGAAACCCTGTTAAGGGAAAAACCACCTGGGACCAGTAACCCAAAATAATTTTCACTCTTTTTAAGTGAGCTCAGTGAAGAGCTAACCCTGCTAAAGGTTACAAATACACTGTTAGGTGTGACCTTGTTAGAGGATTTAACACTAATATTTATGTTTTGACCAGCATTCACTATGGGGTTAATTAGATAACAATGTACATTCCTTGATTGACATAGGGGCATAACATAAGACGGTTAAGTCCACTCAGTTAAGAGATTCTTTTGTATCAATGGTTAAACTAAAATAGTAGTTGATCTGATTACAATACAACTCAATTTGTAGATGTTCAAATCTATTCTAAGCCAATAAAAATCCTCTGATCAATATATCAATTCACTTCCTCAACTTACTTTTACTCAATAATAGCTCTATGATGCTCGGTACTATTCTATAGTTTGGTTCTTCTTCAACCAGTCTGATCAGGCATGCATAAAATTGTGTTCACATGAAATCTCTGCAGTCTTCTTTCTTTTGACATGTTTCAATAAAGAAACTCATATCTCTTATATAGACTGATAAACCATTTTCATATCAACCATCAAATTTTTTCGCTTATCCTCCTTCGTTGATTTTGCCTCTTAAACCTTCCTCAATAGATGTGTCAATAACAAGTTTCAATTCCATCCTTTAAATCTTCTCTGATTTTTTTTATTTGTGGATCTCATAACAAACTTTATCCTCAATCTCAAAATCATAACAATTTCCAGCTCATCAATTTCTTTCAGCTAAACTTAAGCATTTAATACTTTTATCCATACTCGATTAACAAAGAAATGTGTCGGCAAACATAAGCTCAGTTAATACTATCTCTTAGTATGCACTACACTGGCTTGGTGCATACTGAAGTGCTTCATTTATCGACCACATTTCCTTGTACATTTTGCTTCCTCCTTTAGAATAGATTAATGCAACATAATCAAGTCAACAATATGAAGTCATAGACTCATGAATAAGTTACCCAAAGTATTCCTTATCCTCATCTATCATATCCATCTTTCTCCATGTAGATATCTTAGTTCATCTTTTCTCTCCTCTTTATAGATGTTTAGATGTTTGCAACCAACATGATAAGTACTATCAAAACTAGCTGACATCAATGACAACATGATGACTGATTTAATTATCTTACATATCATTTCAGTAACTCGATAATCTCTAATCACTGATCTTCAAGTCATTTAGGTATTCAATCAGTTGTAGTTCATCAATCTCTCCCTTTGGCATTGATGGCAACGCAAGAAATATGAAATATGTCATGCACATACCAAACATGTATTCTACAACTACGTAAGTAAATGTTGTAGTTGAGTAAGCTCTCACTAGCTTGATATTTAATATGTTTAATCACTATGTTACATAACATAATTACAAGTGCAGACTTTCCTTTGTGGATTTGATCTTTTTAGCTCTCAGATTCCTTCTGTTCTCAGCAACAAATCTTCAAATCTCTCACTAAATTTCTCAGATTATCTCTCCCTCATATTTATATTCCATTGATCTCTCTATTAATCTCTCTACTATTTATTGTCTCCCTTTGACAACAATGCCAAATAAAAACATAAAACATACAACTCTGCAATAGCTAAGTAACTCTCTATTGTTCAGTGCAAACAATGTATCTCTGTATACTATTATGCACGTCTCTATTCTAGTTCCTCAAATCTTTTAAAACCTTAGAAATTATCCAAATTGTGAGTTATTTTGCATCAACATGAATGATCTTATGATAAGAATAGGATGATGCAACCTCTAGATCACATTAGTGATCAGTAGATAGGGGACAGACCCCAAGTCTAGTCCTCAAGTATTCAAAAGTTTCCATCGGTAGAGGCTTGGTAAAAATATCAGAAAGTTTCTCCTTTGATGTAACATATTCCACTTTGACTTGCTTCTCCTGTGCTTGTTCTCTTAAGTAGTGATACTTAATAGAAATATTCTTTGTCTTCGAATGCATTACAAGATTCTTAGAAATATTTATTGCACTAGTGTTGTCATAATATATAATCACCAGCTCAGTGATTACCTCATTCATTCCTTCCAACACTTGTTTGATATAAGAAATGTTTGAATAGTTTGTAGCAGCAACAATATACTCTGCTTTGGTAGTAGACATAGAAATACAAGGTTGTTTCTTACTTGTCCAAGTAACAAGTCTTTCACCAAAGAAAAATGCTCCTCTAGTTGTGATCTTTCTATCATCTATATTTCCAGCCCAATTTGCATCGGTGTAGACTCTTAGTTCAAATTTTCCTTCTTTAGGATACCATAAGCCATATTCCTCTATTTTCTTTAGGCATCTCAAGATTCTTTTTACTGCAACCATGTGTGAATCCTTTGGATTTGTAGAAAATCTAGCAACAATCCCCACTGCATGTGCAATATCTGGCCTATTGTGTACTACATACATCAATTCACCAATCATAGATCGGTACAATGTCTAGTTTACCTCTGTAGATTCATCATCTTTTTTTAATTTGCAGCCTATGACCATTGGTGTTCCAACTAGTTTAGCATCTTCCATGCCAAATGTTCTCAATACTTCCTTTATGTACTTTGATTGTGTGATGAAAATTCCATAATTCTGTTGAATAACCTGGAAGCCTAGAAAGAACTTAATCTCTCCAAACATAGACATTTCAAATTTATTTCTCATCTCATCAGCAAATGATTTACAAATATGATCTTGTCCTCCAAAGATTATATCATCCACAAATATTTCAGCAATCAAAATAGTATCATTAGATCCTCCTTTCATGTATAAATTATTGTTTTCACTATTTCTTACAAAACCAATACTTAAAAGATAAGAATGAAAGTTTTCATACTAGGCTCTTGGTGCTTTCTTTAAACCATATAAAGCTTTGTGTAGTCTACATATCATGTCTTTCTGATTTGTATCAACAAACCCTTATGGTTGTTCTATGTAGACCTCCTCTTCTAGTATTCCATTTAGAAAATAAGACTTAACATCCATTTGATAAACTTTAAATATCTTATGTACAACATATGCAAGTAACATGCAGACTCCTTCTAGTCTAGCAATAGGTGCAAAGTTTCACCATAATCAATACCTTCTTCCTGTGCATATCCCTTGCAAACAATTCTAGCTTTGTTTCTTGTAACCTCTCCATTCTCATTCAGCTTATTTCTAAAAATCCATTTAGTACCGATAACATTTTTATCTTTCGTTCTAGGTACTAAAGTCCATGCCATGTTTTTCTCAATTTGTTCTATCTCTTCATTCATAGCATTTATCCATTCATCATTCTCAAGTGCAACCTTAACATTATTTGGTTCAAACTCACAAACTAAGGATACATTCAGCTACTTCTTGTCAGTATCCGAACTTGCCTATCTCCAATGATTTGGTTCTTAGGATGATGTCTTCTGACAAATCTCGCTAGCACTTTATCTCTTCTTTGTTCTTCGCTTTGGTCAAGTTCATTTCCTTGCTCGGTAGCTTCTACCTGTTCCTTGGTTTCTCTTTTCTATTCCTCAGGGTTATTTTCTTCATGCTCAGTCAACTTAGCCTGTGGCTTTGGTAGGTACTCTATATGTTCAACATAAACAAATTTACCATAGTTTTCTAGCTCCTTATTGCTTTCTTCATCATTTTTATTAAAAAATTCATCAACTCTGACATTAGCTCTTTCAATCATCTTATTAGTAACCTTATTTAGACACTTGTAAGCTTTACTTTTAGTATAATATCCAAGAAATACTCCATCATCCCCTGTAGAGTCAAATTTCCCGATCCTATCATCTTTCAAAATAAAACATTTACTATCAAAAATTCTGAAGTAACTTACACTCGATGTGTAACCAAACCGTAACTTGTAGGGTGTTTTTTTTGTGTCTTTCTTCAATTGTACTCAGTTTAGAACATATACAGTTCTTCTAACTACCTCTCTCTAGTATACTTGTGCAACATTCTTTTCTATCATCAATTTCCTCACACAATCAACAATTGATCTGTTTCTCCTTTCAGCAATCTCATTCTGCTGCGGTGTTCTAGGTACAGAAACCTATCATCTTATGCATTTCTTATTACAATAGTTAGTGAATTCATTAGAAATAAACTCACCACCTCTATCAAACCTCAAGAATTTTAGTTCTTTCCTAGTTTCTTTTTCTACTTTTTCTTTGTACCATTTAAACATTTTAAATGTCTTAGATTTCTCTTTTAAAAATATGACAGTCATAAATCTAGTGTAATCATCAACAAATAGAATAAAGTATCTATCTCCATAGTAGCTATGAGTTCTCATGGGAACACATAGGTTGGTGTGAACTAACTCCAAGATTCTTTTTGTTTAATAGTCTTTACTCTTAAAACTAGATTTTGTCATTTTCCCCTTTTGACATTCATGACACATAACATGATCATGCTTTGTTAGGCTAGGAAGTCCTCTAACTTTTTTCTTTCTATTGATCTTAATCATGTTATCAAAATTTACACGGCATAACCTTTTATGCCATAACCATGCATCCTCATTTTTCACCAGTAAACAAGAAGTCACAACATTGTCAAGATAAAATAAGTTACCTTTAGATTGTCCTCCTATTCCAACAATCTTTCCACTTTCATCAAATATATTTACCTTGTTTCTTTCAAAAGCTACTTGGTGACTTGATTTGTTAAGCTGTGCCACACTTAGAAAATTGCAATTCAGTCCTTTTACCCAATAAGCATTATCACATTTGATTTTATCATTTATCAATAAAGAACCTTTTCCTCTAACCATACATGGTGTATCATACCCATTCTTACTGATCCTCCATGATAATACTCAAGAAGATCAAACTTATCTTCATCACCAGTCATGTGATGTGTACAGCCACTATCAATGATCCATGTATCATTTTTACTAACTTTAGGAGTGAGTTCCATTTCTACATACCTTTCTTCTTCCTCAGAATCATTCTTCATCGCAACAAATACTACTTCAACATCATCATCTGTGTCGGTATCAGTATCATTCTCTTCAGCAAAGTAACATACCTTTTTTCCCTTATCTTTGTGATCTTGGTTGTCTCTATTGTAGTGTTGGTAACTTATTTTGTTTCTCCTTCCATAGCTTCCTTCACTAGATCGATCTTTGTGTCTATCTTCTTCTTTACTATTTGGGCATCTAGCAGCAATATGGCCAACTTATTTACTGTTAAAACATGCTAAAGGTAATTTACCCTTATATCTACCTTTACCTTTAGGTAATCTCCAGGCCATAAGAGCTTCAAGTTCAAAAATCTCATCATCAGTATTAATATCACTGTCATTCCTTATATTATGTCTACTACTAGAATTACCAATCTTCAGAGAAGATGTGAAAGTAGACTCATCAGACGGTACAACACTATTATCAAAATTGTTCAACTCAAAAGTTGTTAGCTTACCAATCAGACTATCAAGAGTAAGAGTATTGCTAGGTGTAGACCTCATTTCATGTATAGAAAATATTCTGATTGCATAAGTAGGAAACAAGGTTCTTAGAATTTTACTTACCATTGTATCTTCATCAATGACACCACCAGATCCTCTGATAGCATTGACTACCTTGTTTATTTGTTTTGTATATTGTACTATGTTTTCTCCATCCTTCATTTTCATATTGTCAAACCTACCTCTTAGGCTTCCAACTCTGGCTCTCTTGACATTGACATCACCACCATAGACTAGAGAAAGCTTATCCCACATTTACTTTGCATTAGTGCAATTCTTAACATCCTCAAATTCAGCATTAGATATAGCAGGAACAATCTCTATCATGGTATAGTTGTGTTCTTGTCGGTCTCTCAACTGATCAAGAGTCAAAGGTCTAGATGGTGGTTGTAAGTAGCCATTTTCAAGTAGATGTAAGGAAAAATCTCCGATTCTAGATATGTGAAGTTTCATTTGACTTTTCCATATAGTAAAGTTGTCCTTATTCAGCTTTGACACTTCCCTCTTATACATCTTGTAATCTTTCTGCTGAAGTCCTTAAAACTTTGTTCCAAGCAACACAACTCTAATGCCAATTGTTAGAATAAATGAGAGGGGGGTGAATCAGTTAGATCAGTTATCCTACAATCCCAAATATAAAGATGTAACACTTTAAACAGTTTCAACAAAATCTGCAACTCGGTAACATAAACTATTAAATTGTCTGTGCCTTTTATCGATCACCAGTTAACTAACTCATAGTGATTACCAACCAAATCAAATATGCCTTATGTAAAGTATGAAAATAAAGAAATCATCACATAAAAACATAACACAATGATTTAATGTGGAAACCTTGTTAAGGGAAAAACCACCTGGAACCGGTAACCCAAAATAATTTTCACTCTTTTGAAGTGAGCTCGGTGAAGAGCCAACCCTGTTAAAGGTTACAAACACACTGTTAGGTGTGACCTTGTTAGAGGATTTAAGACTAACAGTTATCTTTTGACAAGCATTCACTATGGGGTAAATTAGATAACAATGTACATTCCTTGAATGACATAGGCACATAAAATAAGATGGTTAAGTCCAATCAGTTAAGAGATTTTTCTTTATCAATGGTTAAACTAAAATAGTAGTTGATCTAATTACAATACAACTCAATTTGTAGATGTTTAGATCTATTCTAAGCTCATAAAAATCCTTTGATCAATATATCAATTCACTTCCTCAACTTACTTTTACTCGGTAATAGCTCTCTGACGCTTGGTACTATTGTACAATTTAGTTCTTCTTCAACCAGTATGATCACACATGCATGAAACTATGTTCACACAAAATCTCTGTAGTCTTCTTTCTTTTGGCATGTTTCAATAAAGAAACTCATATCTCTTATATAGATTGATAAACCATTTTCATATCAACCATCATATTTTTCTGCTTATCCTCCATCGCTGATTTTGCCTCTTAAACCTTCCTCGGTAGATGTGTCAATAAAAAGTTTCAATTCCATCCTTTAAATCTTCTCCAAAAATTTTCAATCGTGGATCTCATAACAAACTTTATCCTCAATCTCAAAATCATAACAATTTCCAGCTCATCAATTTTTTGTCAGCTAAACTTAAGCATTTAATACTTTCATCCATACTCGGTTAACAAAGAAATGTGTTGGTGAACATAAGCTTAGTTAATATTGTTGCCTAGTATACACTACACTAGCTTGGTGCATACTAAAGTCCTTCATTTACTGACCACATTGCCTTGTACATTTTTCTTCCTCCTTCATAATAGATTAATGCAACATTATCAAGTCAATAATATGAAGTCGTAGACTCATCAATAAGTTACTCAAAGTATTCTTTATCCTCATCTATCATATCCATCTTTCTCCATGTAGATATCTCATTTCTTCATCTTTTCTCTCCTCTTTATAGATGTTTAGATGTTTGCAACCAACATGATAAGTACTATCAAAACTAGTTGACCATAATGACAACATGATGACTGATTTAATTATTTTACATATCATTTCAGTAACTCGGTGATCTCTAATCTCTGATCTTCAAGTCATTCAAGTATTCAATCAGTTTTAGTTCATCACAACTTGCATTTCCCCAGTCTGCATGGGAATACCATGAAGGAAAAGCAAGCTAGGGCATTATTTGCTAAAACCCTGGTTCAGGAAGGTTTCATGAAAACCCGGTAAATAAAATCTTCTAACTCTTGACTCCAATCTCTAGACTTAAAAAATCCAAATGCATTGGAGTCCTAATTCATTTCAAATTCTGAATCGATCAAAATCCTTCTTCGTGCTTCCATACCAATCTGTACATGCATTGTTTACAATCCAGAACGTAGAGAAAAATAAGGATTTGTATTGATTGAATGCAAAAATTATATAAGCTTGTGTCTAACTCTCTAGATATCTTCCACCCACCTGAAAGGGCTATTTGAAGACCTTCCCCCATGAATCCAATTATTTTTCAATTGGTTGTGACCGTTGCAGAGCTATTTTACAAGTCGGTAGCAACTTTTCAAAGAAGTTGTCAAGCAATATTTCTTGCATTTTGCAACTTTTGGCAAAATGTTGCATTCTTTATCCTAATGAAAAATATAAGGTCTAATCCTTGGATCCTAAGGATTCCAAACATTATTAAAACATTAAAATAACTTAAAAGACACCTAGGTAAATCTAAACACCTAAATGTGCCTTTGGACCATAGTAAAAAACCCATGGTTTATAACCACACCTATGGTGACTAGGTCTTACAAGTTGGCATGCTAATCAAAATTTGAAAGTTCTTAAAAAACCCTTAGGCATGCATACCCTTGGGTCAATCCACCAAAGACCATAGAAGTATAGATATTGTGAAGAGTGGAGGGGGTGCTCCTACACCAAGGAGAAGAGACAAAATCATGTGACTGTTGTACACACTCAAGTAGTGCACTTCTCTAAGTCATTATATCCAAGGGAATCCATGAATGAGATACCTTAAAAAGTGACCTAGAGCTCTCTATGCACGGACTTGCAAGATTATTTGATTGCTCTTAGCTAGATCTATTAAGCTTATGACCTTGCTAGTCAACCACACAATGAGAGATTCAAATGAAGAAAAGGGCAAGAATGCCAATATCCCCAAGAATCACTATGAAATGCAAATGCAAGCTAGATTAAGATGAATATGCAAGCTAAGCTATAAAAATGAAAATACAAGCTATGCTATGAAAAGGAAATTACAAGTATTACCAAGCCTTCCTAGTTAAGCTAGATAAGTTACTCTAAAGCTTGAAAGGAAATCTAAACTATGAAAGCATAAACATGAAGCTACTATGCATGAATGAAACTAAGAATGGAATGTAGATGCAAAAGCCAAGAATGCTCCAAATCTTCAAAAGCTCCAAAGTGACCTAGAAAACTTGTAGCATAACATTAGTATTAAAAAATGCATATCAAAATGAAGAAGAGAGCTCTTCTTTTATAGGAAATGAAAAAGAATGGACCATGAAGATTAAGAGTCAAAAGATTTAATCAATGGTAGAGCATAAAAGAGGAGAAATTCATGTGCACAAATATCCTCCAATAGGAAAATAAGAGTTGACTTTTGTGTCCATATGAGACAAAAAGTGTTTTTCTTCTTTTTATAAAATAAGAATAATGCTTTATTTGTGCAACTTAGGATAAGATGAAAAGTGGGGGCTTTTTATTTATTAAAAGGGGAGGAAATTCCTTTTAAATAAATAAAGACTTTAGGATAAAATGGTTAGCCCAAGGCAAATAATTGAAAATGATAAAATAGGATTTGATCAAAGAAATTGATATAATTGAAAAATGTTGATTTTTTAAAATATTGATTCAGGGATTTGATAAATTGTTGAATGGGGGCCCAAAGTCTAGGCGACCATTTTAGGGTGCATACATTTTCCCCTCTTTGACTAATGTGAGATCGATTTGGGATCACATGTAGTCAAAGAATGAAATTGAAATGTGAGATCGATTTGGGATCACAAAACAACCCAGATGCGTGTTCGATGGATGGGAACACATCAAAAAAAGCATAAGCATAAGCTGAAAGACAAGATCAACACCGTTGTTGTTAAGTGATAATCAAGTCTAAAAATAAGAGATAAGAATCGAAAGACAAGACCAACACCATTTCTATTAAGTGATAATCAAGTCTCAAAATAAAAATCTCAAGCTGAGCTAAATGATAAAGCTTAATCAAATATTTGAAGCTGATAGGTACTGCCCCCTTGGAATTGAAATCAAAATTAGGTAGAGGAGAATAACAAACTGATAAACTTGATCAAGTCACTAGAAATCATAATCGAAGATGAAAGCTAATAGGAGAACCATCAAGCAGTGAAGACATGCCCCAATTTGACTAAGTCAAACCTCAAAAAGATGAAGCGAGTGAAAATGAATGATAGAATAGAAGGTTGGAAGAGATGGGGGTGAAGAAATGAAGGTGCCCCAATAAAGATCAAAGGATCAGGCCTCAAATGGTCAGCCAACTACGCAGAAGAAGGGGAAAATTTGAAATGCAATTTTGACTATCAAGATGAACTTGGATTTTGATTTTGAGTCTGAAAATGGATCTAGGATGTTGAAATTAGATAGGGGCACAATTTTCACGCAATTCTGAGGTGTTATGAAATTTGGTCAAAAAGTCAAAATGCTATAAAAGGGGGTAAAAAGGTGTGATATGAAAGACAAGAAGTGAAAGACATGATTGAGAAGAAGTGAAAGATGAGTGTAGTTAACCAATAAGTCCATGAAAGATGAAATGAGAGCTCTCTCCAAATGCAAGATGCAAAAACTAATCTAATATGAACCTACAAATGCAAGCTACTATGAAAGTGGTTGACTTGCAAGGTCACAACGGCAATAGATATCTAATAATCATCATCGAGTTTTATTGGTAGCGTTGCAAGATCATACAATACACACTAGTATGACTATGTGAATCTGAATATGATCTATATCAAATAGATATGTGGGAATCCCACCTAGGCATCAAAGACATGTAGGTCAAGATGACTAGTGCAGTGAGATTACCTAAATTTGATATGGAAAGATTATACTTGCATTGAGACACAAGGAAAGTCAAGATGACTATAAGTATGCACTTGCATAAATAGTCAAGGATAATACCTTGTAGATCTCAATGTCAAGTGGATCAAGCATAAATGCTAACGATAGTGAGAACCAAAAAAATATACCCACAAGCAGAAAAAGCAATAAAACATGTCCTCATGCCCTCAGTCTTCTAGCTATGCATCATCAAAAACTATCAGGGAGAGAACACTCGGCAAAGAAATCATCATAGACAACACACAAAGAAATAAGGTTAAGCAAGTCTCATCGAGTGCGTGTGTGTAGGTCATAGAGTCAAACTTTGAGTATCGCATTTTCTAGTGAGAAATATTGCATCATCTAGACTGTGGGTAGGATATCTGATAAGTGTTAAGAAAAACTTGACGCTAGGGTAGTGTTGAAAAAAACAATTGAGTTGGTGTTGAAAAACACTATTTGCAAGGTGCCTAAGAAACCCAAATGCACAAAGAGACCCAAGATAAGATAGAACAACGTATGCCCCCTAGACTAAGACAAGAGTGAATTCCTGGCTAAGAGAGGCAAAGCGAGAAGTGGAGCGAAAGAGCGCCATGCAAGACTGATAGACATAGGTGCAAAGGTCTCAAGCAGTGCTTGTTTCCAAGTTTTCACCACTTGATAGATTTTTTCAAGACTTTTTTTCAATTTTTTTGTATATTTTTTCTACCAAGGTGCCCGTTTCCAAGTTTTAACCACGGCACTTTTTCTTTTTTTTTTGAATTTTTTGAATTTTTTGAATTTTTTGAATTTTTTTGGTGAGACATCAAAGTGCCTATTGCTAGGTTTTCACTAGGATGCTCTTTTTAATACTTTTAATACTTTTTAGGATTTTTTCAGCATCATATATGAAATTTTTTGATATTTTTTCAAGATCAATAAATATGTACAAAGGATGCCCCCAAACAGAATAGGCATCAAACTCCCAAGCAAGATCACATTATGTAGTTCCAATATCTAGCAAGGTGGAGGACAAGAGGGATTAGCAAGCTGGTGGAGGAGATGAAGGAGTATGAAGGGAATAAATCCTGAAGGGTGAACTCCTCAAGACTACCCAAGTTAGGGAAAAATTGTTATGTAAAGTACATTTGGACAAGCAATGAAAGGCTAGCATAGGATAAGCCTCAAAAGTGTAATGCAAAAGAAGGAAATGATGCAGTCCAAAGGAGTAGACATGTCAAGAGGCTTCATAGCATCGCATTTTACTCTTTTTTATTAGATCAAGACCAAGGGGAAAATGATAGCGAAAGGTTAGAATGAATGGAGGAAAATAAATATGAAGGCTAAACATGAATGGAATGAAAGAAAGATCATCATAAGATAGCTCACAAGATAGCCAAATGTTTGTGTATAGTTCAACCTGTTGGATACAATTGTCTGAAGGACATTGTTGGATTAGCTATGTGTTGTCTTTGATGTCACACAAATGTCATATCAATTATCATTCTCAGTGTCTACCGAGCTCAGTCGGTCAGCTAGGTAGTTCTCAGTGTCTACCAAGCTCAGTCAGTCAGCTTGGCTATTTTTAGTGTCTACCGAGATCTCTCAGGTGTCAAAAGGAAACATGACAAAAAATAGTGTTAACCGAGCCTCCTCGATTATCGAAGGAAAATTAATGGTTACCAAGCCTCCTCGGTCTCTGAAGGATGTTGCAGAATTCATTGTGGTTACCGAGTTCACTCAATCACCGAAGGAAATCTTTTTAGGATTAATGTTTACTGAGCAAGGTCAGCCCTTCAAAGGATTTTGTTACTATAGTTTGTTTATCCCAGCCAACTGTTGTAATAATTATTAGTACCAACTTGACAATCTAAATGTTAATTAGAATGGTATATATATATATAGAAGGTCAAGTGGTGAAAAAGATATACAACATGCAGAAATCATTTTGAAGAAAGGTATGTGCAAATTTTGAAGGATGGTTAGATATCCTTGAGGAACAGCAAAGATTTATTTGATCAGTAAGGATCTAGTGAAGTAGAACAGAGATCTATAATCAGCAATTTAGTTGCAAGTCATTTCATTGTTACTCTCTTACAATTGTAGCAGTGATATCAAAATCTCTTAACCGAGTTGGTTTAACAACCATTTTGTAAATCCTCTAACAAGGTGACAATTCTATCGAATTTTTTCAAGACCTCTTACAAGGCCACTCCTAGCAAGGTGATTAAATCCTCTAACAAGGTCACACCTAACAGTGTGTTTTGTAACCTTTTACCGAGTTGGCTTCTAATCGGGCATCACTTCAGAAGAGTGAAAAATAGTAACTAGTTACATTGGTGGTTTTTCCCATATTGGGTTTCCACGGTAAATTTGGTTTCTCTTGTGTTCATGTTATTTTCTTTATTCATGTATGTTAATCAGTGATGAATGGTTAAGAACAGTTTAATTATTACACACTTCAAAGATCAAGTTTTAGCATTTCTCTATATGTTTACCAAGTGGCAATAGTAAATAATTTGTTAAGATATCTAAGGGATCAGTGGTAATATTTTTGTGGTTAATTGATTCACCCCCCCTCTTAGTTACTGCATCTATATTTCCAACAATTGGTATCAGAGCTTTTGGTGCTTGCAGGAAGGGTTTCAAGGACCTAAGCTAAAGATCAGGATGTCTTACAAAAGAGAAATTCCAAGGCTTAACAGAAATAACTTTTCAGCATGGAAAGGTCTCATGAGACTTCATCTGGCTTCCATTGGTGATTCAGGATGCAAATATATTGATCAAGAATATACAATTCCTACTGGCACATTAACTGTTGAAGACATTGCAGAAAAGAAGAACCATAAAACTATGATGATAGACATTGCATCAGCTCTTAGCTATGAAGAATTTGATGAAATCAAAGACTGCACAACTGCTCATGAAATGTGGAACAAGCTGAAGAAAATCTATGGTAGTGATGACAATGTGAAGAGAGCCAAAGCAGAAATCCTAAGAGGACAGTTTGATCAAATGAAAATGAGAGAAGAAGAAAACATTGCAAAATATGTTGAAAGGATCAAGACAAGTGTTAGTGCAATCAGAGCTTCTGGAGGAAAAATTGATGATGAAACTGTTATAAGTAAGGTTCTTAGAACATTACTTCCTATTTATGCAATAAGATTTTCTGCTATTCAAGAAAGAAGATGTGAAGAAAATCACAATATAACTTTGGATGTCTTAGTTGGAAGATTGACAGCCTTTGAACTGGATAACTATGACAACTATGTTCCAACTTCTAAAAATATTGAATTAGCTTTCGAGGCCAAACTTTCACTCAAAAAAGGGAAGAAAATCCAATCAGAAAGTGAAGAAGAATCAAAGAAAAGCTCTGATAGTGATCTTGAAGTTATTGAAGCATTACTTACAAAGAAATATTCAAGAGGCAGAGGAAAATACAAAGGTAAAACTCCCTTAATCTATTTTTCATGTGAAGAAATTGGTCATATTGCAGCTAGGTGCCCAAACAAGAAAAGCAAAGATGAGAAGAAAGGTTACAAGTACAATGGCAAGAAGAATTTCAAATCATTCAAGGATAAAGGTAAGAAAACATGTTTTTTAGCTAAAGATTCGGATGATAGTGAAGAAGAAATTGTTTTCATTGTTGTAAAAGATGAATCTGATAATGATGAAGATGAGATGGCACTTATCTCTCATATAAACAAGAATGATACATGGATTATAAATAGTGGATGTTCACATCATATGACTGGTGGCAGGACTAAGTTTGAACACTTTGAAAACTTTGATGGTGGTAATGTAAGGTTTGGAAACAATGAACCTTGTTGTATAAAAGGAAAGGGATGAATTTCATTAACCAAAGAACTTATGTGTGATAATACATATTGGGTTGAAGGACTAAAGCATAATCTTCTAAGTGTAGCAAAGCTAATTAAAATTGGATTCAAAGTTGAATTCATGAATGGCAAAGCAAGACTGCTGGATGACAAAGGAAAACTGATAGGATCAGGCAAACAAACCAAAGGTAACCTATTTTATCTTGATCTTGGTGAATACTCATGTTTTATTGCTCAAATTGAAGAAATTTGGTTATGGCACAAAAGGTTATGTCATGTAAATTTTGATAACATGATGAAAATAAGAAAATTCAAGAAAGTAAGAGGTATTCCTACTTTGAAGAAACCTGATGTTGGTCTATGCAAGAATTATCAAATTGGTAAAATGGGAAAGTCTAGTTTTAAAACTAAAAACTGTCAGTCTGAAGATATTTTGGAAATTGTGCATACTGATTTATGTGGACCTATTGGAATTGAGAGCTATACTGGAGAAAAATTCTTTATTCTCTTTGTTGATGATTACTCTAGAATGATGACTGTTATGTATTTAAGAGAAAAGTCAGAAGCATTTGAGAAGTTCAAATGGTATTTAGCAAGAGTAGAAAAGGAAATAGGAAAAAGAATAAAATGCTTGAGATCAGACACAGGTGGTGAATTCATCTCCCATGAATTCAATAATTTCTACATTGAAAGAGGAATCAAAAGATAGGTATCAGCCCCGAGAACTCCTGAGCAGAATGGAATAGCTGAAAGAAGGAATAGATCTATCATGGACTGTGCAAGGACTCTAATGATTGAAAAGAACATTGCTATGAAATACTGGAAGGAAGCTATTAGCACTGTAGTTCATACCTTGAACCAAGTACAGCTGAGAAAAGACACATTCAAGACTCCTTATGAGCTATGGTATGGCTACAAACCAAATGTAAGTTACCTAAAAGTATTTGGTAGTAAATGTTACATCTTAAAAGAATGTAGAAAAGGAAAATTTGATGTAAAAAGTGATGAAGGAATATTTTTGGGATATTCTTGCAAAAGTAAGGCATATAGATGTCTAAATTTGTCTACTCACAAAATCATAGAAAGTGCACATGTGAGAATTGATGAGTTTGCAGAAAAGACTGAAGAAGAAAGAAAAAAGGAACCAGAGGATTACATAAGATTTGTTTACATCGAACCTAATACATTGCTAGACACATCTGTCAATAAGGAAACTACATCTACCGAGCCCAGTACAGTAACCGAGTCACAAGAAGAAGTTCAGACCGAGTCACAAAGTACCAAGTCTCAGTCTGAAGCTACCGAGCAATTATCTACTGAGCCCGAGCAACCTGAACCTGAAGATGAAGAAATGACAATGTAACTCATTCAGGAAGCAAGGAACCTGTATTGGCCAAGTACGTCAGAAAGCATCATACACTAGATCAGATTATTGGAAACAAATCAGATGGTACTATGACAAGAAGTAAACTAAAAGGTACTTGTTTATTTGCTGATTTTGAACCTAAAATGTCAAAGATGCATTGGAAAATGAAAGTTGGATTGAGGCTATGAATGAAGAAATAGAGAAAATAGAGAAAAATAAGACATGGACTCTTGTACCTAGGCCTAAAGATAAAAATGTAATTGGGACAAAATGGGTATTCAGAAATAAGTTGAATGAAGATGGTCAAGTATCAAGAAACAAAGCAAGATTGGTATGTAAAGGATATTCTCAAGAAGAAGGAATAGATTATGGAGAGAATTTTTTTCCTGTTGCAAGATTAGAAGGTGTGAGACTTTACTTGCATATGCAGCACATACAGGATTTAAGGTATATCAGATGGATATAAAATTTGCATTTCTCAATGGTATTTTTGAGGAAGAAGTCTACATTGAGCAACCTAAAAGTTTTATTGATCCAGACAAAAGGGATATTATCTGCAAATTACACAAAGCATTGTATGGTCTGAAACAAGCTCCTAGAGCATGGTATGAAAGATTACATAACTATCTTACTCAGATTGATTTCAAAGAGCTAATGACAACAATAATTTATACATCAAAGAAGGATCAGATAACAAAATTGTTTTGGCAGAAATATTTGTGGATGATACTATGTTTACAGGAAATGATGATCAGTGCAAAGAATTTTCAGAACATATGAACAAAGAATTTGAAATGTCTATGTTTGGTCAAATAAATTTTTTTGTTGGACTTCAGATTCAGCAGAACAAAAATGGTATCTACATTACTCAGTCTAAATATATCAGGGAAATACTTAAGAAATTTGGTATGGAAGATTCAAAACTAGTTGGTACACCCATGTGTACTAGACTAAAGCTTACCAAAGATGATAATTCAAAAGAAGTAGATCAGACCTTATACAAATCAATGATTGGAAAATTACAGTATGTAGTGCACACAAGGCCTGATATTGCCTTAGCAGTTGGTATAGTGGCAAGATTCTCAGCTAAACCTAGAGAAAATCACATGATGGCAATCAAAAGAATCTTGAGGTATTTAAGGGGAACTGAAGATTATGGCTTATGGTATAAATTTGGAGGCAATCTAGATTTAGAAGTGTTTACTGATGCTGATTGGGCAGGAAACATTGATGACAGAAAGAGTACAAGTGGTGGAGCATTCTTTCATGGCAAGAGGTTAGTATTTTGGACTAGTAAAAAGAAAAACTGCACATCCCAATCCATAGCAGAAGCATAATATGTTGCTACAGCAGTAAACTGCTCTAATATTGTATGGTTTAAATAGTTTTTGGAAGGCATGAAGGTTGAGATCAAAGAACCAGTTGTTATGTTTTGTGACAATACAAGTGCAATAAATATTTCAAAGAATCCAGTAATGCATTCCAAAACCAAGCACATTGCTATAAAATATCACTTTGTCAGAGAATTAGTGCAGGACAAGGAAATTAGATTGGAATATATTCATACAAAAGAACAAATTGCAGATATCTTCACCAAGCCACTACCTAAGGATGCATTCTTGTATCTTAGAGGCAAGTTAGGGGTCACTCCCCTATCTGAGGTTCACTAAATAAAGTTTAAGTGATGCATCAATTAGAACATGTTGAAGATCAATTAGTTGATGCAGCATAGTCAGGGAATCATTGCATATGAATCAGTACATAAGGTACATTGATATTTACCAAAACTGTGTAAGTTGTCTTTGGCATGTGTTGTCAAAGAGGGAGAGTTTGCTGTCATTTCAAGAAATTTATAAGGAGAATAATTTGAGAAGTTAAGAGGGAGAGTTCTCAGTCAGAAAGAAGTTTGAAGATGATGGGAATTAGAATGAAGCTAAGGATATGTTTCTTACTCTAGGTTTCTTTGTGAAATTTCATTGTGCTATGACATGTTGTGTTGCCATCAATGCCAAAGAGGGAGATTGTTGGATACAATTGTCTGAAGGACATTGTTGGATTAGCTATGTGTTTTATTTGATGTCACACAAATGTCATATCAATTATCATTCTCAGTGTCTACTGAGCTCAGTCAGTCAGCTAGGCAGTTCTCAGTGTCTACCAAGCTCAGTCGGTCAGCTTGGCAATTTTTAGTGTCTACCGAGATCTCTCAGGTGTCAAAAGGAAACATGACAAAAAATAGTGTTAACCGAGCCTCCTCAGTTATCGAAGGAAAATTAGTGGTTACTGAGCCTCCTCGGTCTCCGAAGGATGTTGCAGAATTCACTGTGGTTACCAAGTTCACTCGGTCACCGAAGGAAATCTTTTCAGGATTAATGTTTACTGAGCAAGGTCGGCCCTTCAAAGGATTTTGTTACTATAGTTTGTTTGTCCCAGCCGACTGTTGTAATAATTATTAGTGTCGACTTGACAATCTAAATGTTAATTATAATGGTATATATATATATATAGAAGGTCAAGTTGTGAAAAAGATATACAACATGCAAAAATCATTTTGAAGAAAGGTATGTGCGAATTTTGAAGGATGGTTAGATATCCTTGAGGAGCAGCAAAGATTTATTTGATCAGCAAGGATCTAGTGAAGCAGAACAGAGATCTATAATCAGCAATTCAGTTGCAGGTCATTTCATTGTTACTCTCTTACAATTGTAGTAGTGATATCAAAATCTCTTAACCGAGTTGGTTTAACAACCATTTTGTAAATCCTCTAACAAGGTGACAATTCTATTGAATTGTTTCAAGACCTCTTACAAGGCCACTTCTAGTAGGGTGATTAAATTCTCTAACAAGGTCACACCTAACAGTGTGTTTTGTAACCTTTTACCGGGTTGGCTTCTAACCGGGCATCACTTCAGAAGAGTGAAAAATAGTAACTAGTTACATTGGTGGTTTTTCCCATATTGGGTTTCCATGGTAAATCTGGTGTCTCTTATGTTCATGTTATTTTCTTTATTCATGTATGTTAATCAGTGATGAATGGTTAAGAACAGTTTAATTATTACACACTTCAAAGATCGAGTTTCAGCATTTCTCTGTATGTTTACCAAGTGGCAACAGTAAATAATTTGTTAAGATATCTAAGGGATCAATGGTATTATTTTTGTGTTTAACTGATTCACCCCCCCTCTCAGTTACTGCATCTATATTTCCAACACAACCTTGTCAAGATCAAAGAGAGAAGACAGAATGGATGAAATATGTAGAAGAACTAGGCATGATACCTGATTGTTAGGTTTTCATCATAGTACTTATCCAAGGCACCATAAGAGAGTGGTTTTCACCATAGGAAGAATTTATTTCTCTTTACTTTTGCTACCAAGGCACATTTTCAATTTTTTTCATTTTTTTTTGTTTCTATTTTTTGGAATTTTTTCTATTTTGGAAGAAGGCAAGCTTTTTAAATAATGCTCCTTGAAAGGATAAACCATGATATGCCATAGATTCAAAATGATATGCTGAAAGATGCTGAGAGGGAAAGGAAGATGGAAGAGAAAAATGGAGGATAAGGTTTTATGTAAAGTGAGTGAGGTTGGAAGATATGAGGAATAGGAAAATGAGGAAAAAGGATAGAAGATAGAAGGATAATGAATGTAAGAATTTTGAAAGGGTAGATGGAAAGGAAGGACAGATCAACACACCTTGAAGGGTGGTGAGAGGATGGAGGAAATGTGAATGAAGGAATACGAGAAGGAATATGGTGAATGTTTAGCAGAGGTTGCGGTTCAAGCACATGGAATGGAAGAATGTTTTTGGAAAAAGATGAGGTGGAAGCCTTTGGAAGCTTGAATGTCAACTTCACTTTTTGTTCAATATTAGAATCTTTCAAGAGAGACTTTGAAATCCATATAGTTGTAGGCTTTTCATTTCTTTTTGATGATTTAGAGAGAATATCTTCAATGATGGATTTTGGAACCCATACTTGTCTTGTAGTTTTCTTCTTTGATATCTCTTTTGAATTTTTACCTCCATGTCAATTAGAGGAGACATGGTGATCTTTTTTTCATGGATTCTTGTATTGCTTCTTTTTCTTGTATTGAACATTCAAGTTACTTCCAAATGACTTGGGACTTGTGGAAGAAGAAGGATATGATTGGTTTAGATGGGTGGGTGGATGAAAAGGATTCAAGGGTATGCATCTATGTTGATCTTGAGGAAAGATAGGAGATGGAGGGATATAAGGACCCAAGATGGATGACGAATTAGTAGAGTTAGGAGGGGAAAGTGAAGGGACATAAGGGCCCAAGATGGAAGGAAGATGTAAAGCCTTTGGTATTGGTGGAGGAAGTCAAAGGATGGAAGTGGAAGATGCAAAAGGATAATCAATAATTTCATCAACATATATATGACAACCAAGGACATCAGCATTTTTAGAGTGAGCATGAGGATTTTCAATAAGATCGTGAACATCTTGAATAGGAGAAAATTCTTTGATAGGATTTTTCAAAGCTTGCAAAGACTTAGGAAGAGTAGAAAGTGGAAGCGAACATGGAGTGGTAGAACAAGAAGATGGAAGACTTTGATCTTGACAAGGATCATTGGATAGAATAAGTGTATAATTTTTCTCTTGATTTTCAATAGGCTTAACATTGGAAGTAACAACACCATTTTCAATAACCTTAATGGACATATCATCTTTGGAATCATAAGTGTAGTAAGGTTATTTTGATTATCAATAAGCTCAACAGCGTAAGTATTAACTTGATCTTGCTTAGGAAAAGACTCAGGACATGGTGGAATGGATGAGAAAGGGCATAGAGGATCACAAGAACCTTGAAGGGGATAATAGACATCGTGAAAAATATTGGATGACATGGAGGGCTCTTGATCTTGATCTTTCTTTATGTTCTTTTCTTTACCATTTTTAGAGTCCTCTTGACATGGAGCCACTTCTAAGGACAAGGAAGCATGTTGGGATTGTATGGAAGACTTTGGAAGAGATAGTGAAGGATTAGCTAAAGTAGGCATTATAGCGCATAAAGGCTTAGGCTCTTTAGGTTTAGCATTATTGAAATTATTTTCAGCCAAGTGAAGGTTAGCTTGAGTTTCTTTAACAGATAGCCCCTGAGGATAACTATAGGGAACCACATGAAAAGTATTAGGATCTTTGTTGGATGAAGGATTTGTGAAAGATTTGGAAGACTCAGAAGCTTTAGGAAATGTATGGGTATTGGAGGATGTAGGGGATGGAAGGGAACCATCACAAGACAAAGGTCCATCATTAACATAATTTTGTTTGAGAGTGTAATCTTTATTTTCAGCATGAGAGTTCTTAGAGGAAGGATTCTTATAATATTTACATTTCAAATCAGCATGGTACATTTTATATTCCTCAATAGAAGTAGATGTATAATCTAGGTATTGTTCACAAAACTCATCAAAGTATCTTTCAAAATCAAATTCATATAGATCACCATCATGATCTATCCAATAGAATGACCCTTTAGCAAGCATGAGCACACAACGAGGAGGACTCTTAGGAATAGAGGTTTCATAGGTATGACTATATGGTTCATCATCATAACCATCATAATAGTCATCATAGTCATCAAAGGTGGGTGTGTCACTCTTCGTGGGAGATGTATCAAAAGGATTACTATATTGCTCATATTGAGGAGTAAGACTCTTGGGAGAAGTGGAAGAGGAATGAGATTGTGAAGAAGAGGAAAATGAAGACCTGGTAGAGGAAGAAGACTTGGATAATGAGGAATGCACATAATGTCTAGAAGAGTCATCGTAAGACTTGGAAGGTGAAGAAGAATGAGAAGACTTAGATGATGAAGAATGTTTAGAAGGAGGTCGTGATATGATCATGTCTATGATCCTAGCAAAGGCATCTGATTCAATCATCTTTTCTTTTATTTTTGTTTTAAGTTTGTTACCCATGAGATATCCAGAAGGACTATTGCAGCAATAAAATTTTTCAAATTGAGCAATGAGTTTGAGATCATCCATTCTCAAGAGAGGTTCCATAACAAGATAGTTGAAATTCATGGTTGTATAAGAGAAGGAATCAAGCATGGAAGTGACAGAAGAAATGGATAAAAGAAGGTAGACTAGAAAATAAGAGGAAAAGAATCAAGAAGACATGAAGAGTTTAAGAAGAAGAGGAAGAATGGAAATGGGAGACTAGGAAGACATGGGAGATGTGGAAGAAAGGTGACCAAGAGTCATTTTGTACAATTTGATACCATTTGAGTTCATTTGGATATTGAGCAACATGTCACAGCACCTAAGATCTGAGATCTAGACTGACCAAGGAACACTAGAAGTGACACAAATCAACTTCAGATTGCAAGCAGTAGTGAGATAGAAAGAGGACTATGTGCAATAGTTTCCTAGATAACAGTGCGACTCTTGACCAGTGAATGTAAAAAAACTCAATTTTGAAGGCAATTCAGTCAATGTTTCATTTTGATGGTTTGATTTCATAGTTTAGAATATAGTAACAACAGATAATAGAAAAGTTTGTAAATAGTAGGTGATCAAACATCTCATAGAACACTTTTGCAAGAGTAAAAGCAACCTTGCCAAGACAAGTAATTGTGATATCAAAGAAAAAAATCTTATGAATGCTACCATGATGTTTGATAGTTGAGAACGTTTACACAGGTAGATCACAATGAGAACAGTTCAAGAACTTGCTAGCCTAGAAGGACAAAGGCTTAATACTTAGCAACTTGTCCCACACTTGATGTTCCATTGCCTCACACAAAGTGGTTTCCCACAATAGATGTTGGCTTTGTCGTGGAAGTGCCAATGACACAACCAAAGGAACACAGATGGTGAGTAATCTTGGGGTGATCTGGGTTATTCCACTTGGATCAATCCTTGGACCAAGAAACTTTGTGGAAAAATAGGGTGGCCTCTATCTATGGTTCTTAGTAAGGGCTTCCATTCATAGCACCCCTCTTGCTCCCCAAAGGGACTCCTTACCTTGCGGAAAGTAACGGACCTCACAGCCTCAAGAGTACCTTAAGCATTCTTGCTTGAAATTTTCCTCATGGTCGCAATCCCACAAGTACTCACATCAAAAAAAGACAAGTACTACATCTACCAAGGTTTTGTGTCCTTGATAGCTTTGAGTTTATAGTGGGTTGGAATAGCCAGCAAAAGGCTTGTCCCCACTTGGGTCGTTCCTCTTGATTGCTCAAGAGCAGGCCCGCTAAAAGATTCTAAAGATCTAAACAAAGAGTGGATCAACTTATGAGGTTCAAGGTTTTTGTTTCACCACAAGGGTGAAGAGCATACTCCCCTATCTCAAATTTTTCTCCCAAATACACTAAAAAAATGTTCAATTACCCTCTTGCTTTTAAAATCCAAAGATGGGTCAAGATTTTTTGGTTCACCACAAGGGTGAAGAGCATACTTCTCCTACCACCCAAGAATTCCTACAACAAGATATTATGTTCCTATGAAATGAAACAACTAGTAATTGCCACACTTGAAATGAAATAAATAACAAGCACTTTTATTTGGTTTTCTATGCTTTGGGCAACCTTGCAAAAACAATTAGTAGCCCTTGTGCATTTGACAAAAAATACTAGGTAGCATTTAATAGCTAACACATGTCATTTAAAAGCTGGCAAGCATGATCAAAATACTCATAGGCGTAATCAGATTGTTCATAGGTGTGATCAAAATGTGCAAAGGCTTGAGAAAATTATGCATAGGCATGAACAAAATGTGCATAGGCGTGAACAGAATGCTCACAGGCACAAACAAAATGCTCACAGATGTGAACAAAATGCTCACAGGTGTGAATAGAATGCTCACAAGCATGAGCAGAATACTCACAGGCATGAAAAGAATGCTCATAGGCGTGAACAGAATGCTCACAGGTGTGAACAAAATGCTCACTGGCATGAACAGAATGCTCATAGGCGTGAACAAAATACTCACAAGTGCAAATAGAATGCTCACAGGCAGTGTCAGATTTCTCGTAAGTGGCATTTCTATTGTTTGCACAAAATTGATGAAAAAGTGATGCTGAAAATATACAAAACTTGATAAAAATGAAGACACTGAGGCTTCAAGCCCCACAGTGGGTGCCAAAAATGTACACACTCAAGTAGTGTACTTCTCTAAGTCATTATATCCAAGGGAATCCATGAATGGGATACCTTAGAAAGTGACCTAGAGCTCTCTATGCATGGAGTTACAAGATTATTTGATTGCTCTCAGCTAGAGCTATTAAGCTTATGACCTTGCTAGCCAACCACACAATGAGAGATTCAAATGAAGACAAGGGAAAGAATGCCAATATCCCCAAGAATCACTATGAAATTCAAATGCAAGCTAGATTAAGATGAATATGTAAGCTAAGCTATGGAAATGAAAGTACAAGCTATGCTATGAAAAGGAAATTACAAGTATTACCAAGCCTTCCTAGTTAAGTTAGATGAGTTACTCTAAAGCTTGAAAGGAAATCTAAACTATGAAAGCATAAACATGAAGCTACTATGCATGAATGAAACTAAGAATGGAATGTAGATCCAAAAGCCAAGAATGCTCCAAATCTTCAAAAGCTCCAAAGTGACCTAGAAAACCTGTAGCATAACATTAGTATTCAAAAATGCATATCAAAATGAAGAAGAGAGCTCTTCTTTTATAGGAAATGAAAAAGAATGGACCATGGAGATTAAGAGGCAAAAGATTTAATCAATGGTGGAGCATAAAAGGGGAGCAATCCATGTGCACAAATATCCTCCAATGGGAAAATAAGAGTTGACTTTTGTGTCCATATGAGACAAAAGGTGCTTTTCTTCTTTTTATAAAATAAGAATAATGCTTTATTTGTGCAACTTAGGATAAGATGAAAAGTGGGGGCTTTTTATTTATTAAAAGGGGAGGAAATTCCTTTTAAATAAATAAAGACTTTAGGATAAAATGGTTAGCCCAAGGCAAATAATTGAAAATGATAAATTAGGATTTGATCAAGGAAATTGATATAATTGAAAAATGTTAATTTTTGAAAATATTGATTCAGGGATTTGATAAATTGCTGAATGGGGGCCCAAAGTCTAGGCGACCATTTTAGGGTGCATACAAGTGTAAAGTTATTTTTGTTGATGATGAATACCAATAATTTAATGAAATGTATTCCTTAGTTCTAAAAAGGAACAAGTCATGTGATTGTAGATCACCACACCAATAAAACATGACTTAGTGCACAAGTATCGATGTCACTTTTTTTTGGGCCCTTTTGGACACCTTGGCAAAAAATATATTAATGAGGCAACATATTTGATGATACGGGCCTGAAACCTCAATTATAAGTAGGATACTTGCTAAGTAAGCTTATATGTAAAATTGGAAGTTGTTTAAAATTTCCATGTAAGGTTTTGAGAAGCGTGAAGTTAGGGTACTCAACCATTGGATTGCCCCCCATATTATTTTGATAATTTTAAAACTTAATTAATTTACAAATATAAATAATCAAAGAACTCCTCTTATAATTTGAAGGGGTATGGTATATTGGGGAGCTTTGGCTTCATCTTGTGTATTTCCTAAGATAGATTATCTTTATCTTGATTTATTTGATAGTAGGCTTGTTCAAGTTAAATCGATCACCATAATAGATTCTAAGGAGCTCCCCTCTTCAAACAACTAAACTCCAAAGTGTTGAGATAATTTACCAAAAAAAAAAAATCAACAATTTTTACCAACATATCACACAACAATTGTTTCCACCCAAATACAAACACAACCACAGATTATGAATAAATTAAAACTATATATTCCCTTAAAAGCTAAAATCCTGTATGCCATTATCATCAAGGCTTTGAATAACTATGTCATGAAAATATGCTTCAATGATAGGCCTTAAAAGGGATGGTAATGATATAATGGTTATGGAGCCCTTTTCAAGTTTATACACTCCTCTCATTCGCACCCTTCTCATCATATCAAAACATCTCATACCTTCTTCAATTACAACACGTGAAAACACATTGCAACAAAATTGGACGTATCACTATTACCACCATCATTACATTACCCCCTCTATATTCATGAAATGACACTCTTCTTGTCTAATCATCCATTCTTAATTATTTTTCTTCCCTGCTTTCTATTTTCAACACTTTAAACACATCTTTTTCCTAATAAACAAAACACAATCTTGTAGGATTTCTTACTTGTTCTCTTTTGCCAGTTCAATTTGAAACTTAAATTTTGTAGTTATTATTCATGTACTTGATTTTATCTTGCAAATCTATCCATCATTATCTTTTTGCCAAACCCACTAAGAAGATATAGGCTTTACCAGGGATAGGGCAATAAGAAGAAAGAAAATGAAGTGGCAATCTCATATACAATCAAAATAAACACAATTAGAGCTATGAAATGATAAGAAATACATCCTTTCCATGACATTCCTTATCATCATCATCATCATGATCTATTTATTGTTACACCAATTATTGAAATCATAATAAATACATCCTTTCAGTGACAGTCAATTATTGTCCCATCTTCTTTTTTCGGTCACAGCAACTTTCTAGCTTTAAGAGTGACAATTCCATTGCTTTATAGAGGAGGACGAGAAGAGAATTTGAGATCAAATGCAAGGGAGGAGAGTCAAATATGAGTGAAGATAACCCATGGTGTAGAGGAATAGTGTACATCCAAATCAAATATCTTAAATCATTATAACAAGAAGCGGGTATGGATGATTTGCACCCACAATATATATTACAAACACTCTTTCTACAATCTAGTTTTATGTGGGTTTTCAAAATACTACATTTAATTTATATCAATAGTATTTCAGTTTCTATACAAAGGAATAGGCAATTGATAATGGTGGATAAAAATGTTAGATTTCAATGATAAATGTTGGTTATGGATTGTAGAAAGTTTAAATCTCCAAAAAGAGTATAAATCATATTCGTTGTCATAGATTCCATCGTTTCATGCTTAGAACATATGATAAATCATAGTTCATTATCATAGATTCCATCGTTTCATGCTTAGAAAATATGAATAAAGTATTGTTGATGTGTGTTTTATGACTCACCAAACAGTAGAACAAACTACTGAGATATCTTATCCTCTCTTGAACAAAGTACCACATATGCTAAGATTGCAAGAAGATCATATGATAACTTCCAAGGTTCCTCGAATCATGGATAAGCTCGGTGTTGATGTGATTTTATGATGATCACAAGGGGGCTTACATTTTCAATCCTTTATGTCATGATGAATATGGGTACTGTCAAAAGAATTTAAATTAAGTACTATTTTCTTTGGGTTTTCACTAGATATGAAGAAATGAATGGGGGTTTTATGGTTTAGAGATCCTAATCTACTCCTAAGGGTAATGATAGCCAAGGAAAGTATGTTGATGGATGAGTTCCTCAATTACTGAGTCCCGCTTCACCAAATCAAGCTACAACTACTCGTAGGCTGGTGCCATCTTCAAAGGTTTGTATGAATGATTAGATTTAGGCACATGGATAGGGGTTTAGGCTAACTTTGCATGATGACTCAGAATCACTAAAACATCAAAAGTATGAACCAATGAAACTCATCAAAACATCATCATATTTTCTAAAACATTCATAACACTTTATCTACTTGTATCATCATAAAATGGAAACACTTCCATTTAGGACTAGTTTATCCCTCTGAGTAAGTGGTCTGGGGTCATGTCAAGTGCCTTTGAGTAGGTCTTTGACTAGATCTAGCTTTTTCCCCCTATTATGCTTCTCTCTCAACCTGTTTCCAGCCTTTTTCTAGCACTTTCTACTAAGGATCTGAGATGGTTGACTTCAAGGTCAAGGATGACCTTCTGGGTCAAGGTCAGCCTCAACTTTGAGCTAGGTCAAGGATGACCTTGAATTTGACCTAGGTTAGATTTGACCTCGACCCTAACCCTAGGTCCAAAATTTAGATTCCAGAGCTTTCAGGATGTCAGGCTTCAGAAATTTTTATTTCCGGCTTCCGGGTTGGTTGTTTCAAATTTTAGAATGGTAAACTCTTAAATTATATTTAATCTAGGTCCATTTCTAGGGTTTAAGGCTTAATTGGAATTTAATTCTCCTATGTCGACTTCTCTAGAAGTTTGTACCCTAGACTAGTATAAAAGGAAGCCTTACTCTTTCATTTTCACATCCACGAACATTCATGAATATCCACAATCAATCATCTTTTGCAATCTCTTGTCATAATCTCTCAAGAGAAATCAAGAGATGAAGAAATCAAGAAGGAAAGCATTCAGGAACTCAAGCATTCAAGCATTCAAGAATTCATCAAGGAGATCCATTAATAGCCATTGAAGGCTTCAATCTCTTTGGAGCCCTCTTGTTGAAGATTTATGCATCCATATTCATTCAAGATTCTTCCTATTCCAAGATTTATTCAAGATTGGTGATGAAGATATAATGCAATTTATTTGAGACATCCTACATACAATTCTACATCCATTTGGAGCATCCATACTTGTGGATTCAAGGATTTGAATCCTCCACAAGGATTTCAACATAAGCAAGGTGAATAGTTCCATTTACTTTGTTTATACATTGCAATTTAAATTACATTTCAAGGTTGATTCCAAATTGGGGTTTGACCAAGGAAAACCCCTCATCCAACAAACAAAACCCTTTTTCTTGTAGGTGCAAGTGTGGGATAGTGAATATCAGTGCAGATCTGAGTACCCTTTTTCAATGAACTTCCAAGATCCATGAACATAAACTCTGTCAGAGCAGAGAAAGTCAAGAAAGACTTTTTGGGGTAAGATTGTACCCTGATGTAAGATCTTACCCCTTTCCTATGTCAAATACAACCTTTCTCTAAAAGATAAAATATTTATGGGTTTTCTTTATTTTTGTATTTCTAGTCCAGATCCAGTTGCAAAATTTCCAGAAACTGAACACAGACACTAGAAAATAGTGTTTTCTATATTTACCCTAATTTGAGGTTAGTATTTTTCTTCAATTCAATCAAGTTTTTAATACATACTTTCTATAACGGAATATAATGTTTTCTCCTTTCTTCATATTCTTCATTGATTGATTCATTTGTGCATTAACCATTCTATTTTGGTTGATCAATTTGGATCTCTCCTTTAGGAATTTGGATTAAGAAGTAGATCTTACATTCCCCCACACACATCCAATACATTTTTTTTCTTCTAATTCCATATCTTATACATTTACATTACATGTAGGTGAAAACTCTATTTGTTCTCCTACATTTTGGTGAACCCGCGATAGACAACTCTTTCTTTTATGGTGTTAGATCTAGCATGTATTAGATTTCTTTTCTATGTTTTCATCTCACATAAAATCAAAATACAAAAGCATTCATTTGTTCATGCTTTGTGTTTTCCTATCCTAGTTCATTTTCATTGCATTAGTATATGAGATTTACTACATCTAGTCCTACATATAATATATTAGTTAGACAAAGTCATAGACTTATGGGTTCCTTTGATCCTGAGTCTTCCTCTCCTTTCCTTAGGATCTTGGATGAAAATTTGATTCTTCATGATTCCAACCCTACTATGGAGAAAATCTCTTCTCACTCATTTCATGATGAGGATGATGCTTTAAGAGTTCCTCCTAAACAAGTCCAAAAAATTTCAATTGAGCTTGATAAAATGGGTAATTGGCTTATTCAAGAAAACCATAATCTAGATTCTATTCAAGCTATAGAGGCTCTTGAGAAAGTCCTTAGTGATAATGATCAAGATGTTAATCTCCTGCATGGTATTACTCATCTCATGCATTAAAATGTTAAACCTTTAGCTCAAGAAGCTCAAGATTTAGGATTCACTCCTCCTATTACTAGTGTGGAACCTTCTTCTATTCCTTTACCTAGCATTCCTACCTATAATCCTCCTTTGATGACTATGATGGTTCCCTCTCTTCCTATGAGTGTTCCTCCTATTTCCCTTCCTACTTCACAACCTTCTTACCATAATGTTCCTTTTACTTACTCCAATCCTCTTCCAACTATGCTTCCAAGTGTTCCTCCAGTTGTGTCTTCTATTCCTACTACTTCATACACTTTACCTAGTGTTTCTATTGTTACTATACCTCCTATTTCCTCTAATGATTCAACAATCATTAGTTTGGCTCAAACTATGTCCTCTTTACAACAAAAACTTGTGTCCTTAACTCAAAAAAAGTTTAGCATTCCTACATGTGACATGGGAAGTCCTTTATCCCTAGACATCATTCGTGCTCATGTTCCTCAGCAAGCCGATATGCCTCATCTTGAGAATTAAAATGGTAAGAGAGGCCCTATTAATCATGTTAAAACATTTCAAATCCTTTGTAGTGACTATGCTCATGACCATAGGATTTTAGCCAAGTTGTTTGCTAGAACTTTTTGTGACAAGGCCTTACAATGGTATTGTTCCTTGCCTCATTATTCTATTGAATCTTTTCCAAAACTTTCCAATTCTTTTATTCAACATTTCAAAATAACATTGGTTTGCAAGTGTCCTTGAGTGATTTGATGCATTGTAAACAAAACACTAAGGAAAAATTGAATAAAATCATTGGTAGATTTAAGAATTTGTATGCTCATATTTCCTATCATGTTCCTGATATGGATATTCAACGTATGTTTATTTAAAATCTGCAAAAGGATATTAGAGATAAGATTCTGCTTATTGAATTTACTTCTTTTCAACAACTTTGTCCAGTGCTTCATCATTATCAATTACAAGTGAGTCAATTTGAGAGGAACACTCCAATGGCTCCTGTTCTAGTTAATAAGAGTGATGCTACTCCTAATCCAAAAAAATTCAAAAACTCAACAACTATGTTAAGATAAATAAACAAGCAAATGCAGTTGTTGATCAAGTTGTTGCATCCCACAATGCCACTTTTGCATCTACTTATTTTCATTTGAATCATATGTTTACTCCTTTCTTTGAATCTTTATATCTTATTATGAATAGGTTGTTAACTACTAATATGATTACTTTACCTCATATTCGACCTCTTTTACCTGCTACAGTACCATCCAAATCCTTTGATCCTAAAGCCTTTTGTCAATATCATCATCAGAATGGTCATGATACTAAGAAATATTATTGCTTAAAACATAAGGTCCAAGACTTAATCGATTCTAATGCTTTATCTATTGATAATTTTGATGGTAGTTGGAACAAATATGTCTCTCCTCCTAATCAAAACCTTCAAATTTTTATGAATCCTTTACCTACATATGATACTAATACCATTTCTCAACCATCTTCTATGGATATTATTTATGATTCAAAGATGGATGATTTTAATCACATCGTTAACCATGTGGAGCATGTTGTTTTGTCTCAATCTGTAACTCCACCTCATCCTCAAGCTCAAACACAACCTCAAGTTCCACCTCAACCTAAACCAAAACCGCAACCTAAATTGAAATCTCAACCTAAACCTTTAAAACAACCTAAGAATAAAAGACCTCAGGAACTTTTGATAACCTTCGATGATTCTAAGACTATTAAAGCTCCTGATGTTCCCCTCTACATTTATGCTAGGATTTCTCAAATACCTACACATGGTTGTCTTGTTGATCCTATATCTTTAGTCAATGTTATTACTAAAGAAAATATTTTTATGAAGAATTTGTAACATGATTCTTATGATACATCTGATGTGTGGATTCAAACTTGTAATGGTTTTCTTTATCCATCATTTGGCTCCATTAACTTGCCAGTTGAACTTGGTGGTAAAATTGTGAACACTACCTTTGTTGTTGTTCATACTTCTAATCTGGTTGAATTCCATGCATGTTGTTTCCTCTCCTACCCATAAGTGTCTTAAATTCATTAATGATGAAGAAGTGAAGATGATTAACCATAGTTTATATCAACCTTCTAGGCCTAGGGATTATGCTATACTTGACTTTTTTTGGCATTCAATACCTAATTCATGTCCTTCTCGAGCTAATAATCTCTTTTTCTCATATGTATCCTATAAGCATCATAAGATTCTTGAGTTAAGCATGCCTCTAAAGGATCTTAATCATGGTCTTTTCCCTATGCCTTCCATACCTCCTTTATCTATGGCTTCTAGTTCTATTAATCAAGATCCTAGTGTTTCTTGTTAGTCTGCTGAGAATCCTACTAATCCTCCTATAGAACTTGTGAAGGATACTATATTTGTTCCTCCTAGTTATTAACATATTTTGAACAAGAAAAAAATGTAATCGATATACTAATGAGCTTCGTAAGAAGTTTCATGCTCAAGCTAAAGCTCATGCTTCTATTATTCAAAATTCTTTACCTTATTTTGATCAATCTATGCATGATGTGTTAGAAGAAGTTATTTCTAATAATGATGTTAAGATGCATGATTATAATGATTCTATACGTATCTTAGATCCTATTTTGATTAATCCAGATGAACAAGATAATCTTGATGATACTAATGATGTTAATGATGAATATGAGACTATTGATGTTGACATTGATTTACCTAATATGATTTCATTACAATTGACACTTACACCTAGTGTCGAACATTATGATTCTCAAGTAGATCCTTGTTTGGAAATAGCTATCATTCCTACTGTGTCAGATATAGTCCCTCTTGTGAGTTACCCACCCTTCCTAAATGATAAAGAAAGAGATGGGGAGAGTAGGTGATGCGCTTGATTGGCTTGTCCTTTATGATATCTTTTTGTATGTTTTCCTGCTCTACTGTGCTTCTCCCATAATGTGTTTGCTAAATGTTGTTAGATTATTTTATACGACCCTTCTTTCTCTTTTGGTGCAAGGTGATAAGGAATTGAACCTATTGTACTATTCCTCTATATGTATCTTTAGTCTTCTATATGTTGTTTCATGTTATGTTGTACTTGTGCTATTGTTTGTAAATGTTTCCTTGTGTAGTCCACTTTGATTTGCAACTTGATAGCACTAATTATTTTTGGTCTCCATGTCATGGTCCAAAAAGACTCTTCTTCATAACTCTTATGTGTTCTTTCCTCCATTGTGATTGTAGTTCTACTTTCTTTATGGAATCATGTCAATTTATTTGCAATAATATCATATATATATTATCTTATGATCATACTAACCCCATGAAAGCTAGATCCCTTTTGTGTTCTCTATATGTTTATTTGTTATTTCCCTTGATTTTTCTTCTCTTGGCAGAATCTCATAGTGGAAACTTAATCAGTGGAGTTTTTTATGTTTCCATTCAAGCCATTGCTCCTATTAAAGTGTTAGCAATGACTTTAACATGGGGACATACACTCTGCTCACCTATTTCACACACACACTTTCAATACATATATTTTTCAAGGTACTTCTCTCCCTTTATGGATTAGTGACTAATCCTTAAAGCATGGATTTCTATTTTATAGGATCTCTTGATCTCTCCAGTTTAAAAATTTTGATCCCTTAAGGTCGAAGGTGTCCTTCAGACTAGATCTCTTTTTCTTTTGGTTTTACTCTTGTGAAATAGAATATTCCTAAGGGTTAATCCTGAATGGGTTGACTAGTGAGTAGCCAAATTCACTAGGTTGTTCAATTCTATCTTTCTAGTTGCATTGTTTCCTTGTGTGGTTCACAATGGGACATAAGTTCTCATTGGGAAAGTTAATCACACCCTCTTCTCTCTCTTTTCTAGAGATGTCTCTCTTATTGTAATCTTGGAGTCGATGAAGACTTGAGTACCTAGGGACTTGAGGATTAATTTTTCCCTTCGATTTCAATAAGATTATATTTTCATTATGATCTCCTTTACCAAGACTTTGCATTGAGTCCATACTCTTGCTAAAGTGGGGGCTAAATGTATCATCAAAAAATAGAAGTACTTCCATTTAGGAGTAGTTTAGCCCTCTGATTAAGTGGTCTGGGGTCATGTCAAGTGCCTTTGAGTGGGTCTTTGACTGCATCTCACTTTTTCCCCCTGTTTTGCTTCTCTCTCCACCTGTTTCCAGACCTTTTCTAGCACTTTATCCTGAGGATCTAAGATATTTGACTTCAAGGTCAAGGATGACCTTCTACATCAAGGTCAACCTCAACTTTGACCTAGGTCTAGAATGACCTTGAATCTGACCTAGGTTAGTGTTAGGATTAACAAGGCAGAAATAATAATTACATGCAAATGTAACCAATATCAGAAAATAATAAACCACACAGAAGAGAACACAAGACATAAAGATTTAACATGGTTCACCCAATCTCTGGGCTATGTCCACCAACAGCGAGTCCAATATTTTATTATCCAGTGATTACAACTTGATTACAATCTATAATCCCTTACAACTCAATTCTATCACAAGTACTAAAATCATACATACTGAAATCCCTAATCCTAAGCCATATTATACAATATTTTACTACTTTAGGGTTAGAATGAGTTACAATCATGTCAGCCCAAAAATAGCCAAAAATATGTCAACCTCAAGCTAACAATTAGATTCAACCTCAACCATGACCCTAGGTCCAAAATTCAGATTTCGAAGGTTTCAGGATGTTGGGCTCTGGAAAGTTTTATTTCCCACTTCTGGGTCGGATGTTTCAAATTTTAGAATGGAAAACTCTTAAATTATATTTAATCTAGGTCCATTTATATGGGTTAAGGATTAATTAGAATTTAATTCTCCTATGTTAGCCTCTCTAGAAGTTTGTGCCCTAGACTAGTATAAAAGGAAGCCTTCCTCTTTCATTTTCACATCCATGAACATTTAGGAATATCCACAATCAAGCATCTTTTTCAATATCTTGTCATAATCTCTCAAGTGAAATCAAGAGATCATTCAAGCAAGAAAGAAATTATTCAAGCACTCAAGCATTCAAGCATTCAAGCATTCATCAAGGAGATCCATTGATAGCCATTGAAGGATTCAATCTCTTTGGAGCCCTCTTGTAGAAGATTTCTCCATCCACATTGATTCAAGCTTCTTCCTATTCCAAGATACATTCAAGATTGGTGTTGAAGATCTATTGCAATTGATTTGAGACATCCTACATAAAATTCTACATCCATTTGGAGCATCCATACTTGTGGATTCAAGGATTTGAATCCTCCACAAGGATTTCAACATAAGCAAGGTAAATAGTTCCATTTACTTTGTCTATACATTGTAATTTAAATTAAATTTCAAGGTTGATTCCAAACTGGGGCTTAACCAAGGCAAACCCCTCATCCAACAAAAAAAACCCTTTTTCTAGTAGGTGCAAGTACAGGACATCAAATATCAGTGTAGATCTGAGTACCCTTTTTGGTGAACTTTTGAGATCTGCGAACATAAATTCTGTCGGAGTAGAGGTGGTCAAGGAAAATTTTTGGGGGTAAGATTGTACCTCAGGGTAAGATCTTACCCCTATCCTAGGTCAAAGATGACCTTGCTCTGAAAGACAAAAGATTTCTAGGTTTTCTCTATTTCTGTATTTCTAGTTGAGATCCAGGTGCAGAATTTCTCAAAACTGAACACAGACACCAAAAAAAAGTTTTTTCCTGATTTACCCTATTTTGAGGTTAGTATTTGTCTTCAATTCAATCAAGTTTTTAATAAATACCTTCTATAATGGAATATGAGGTTTTCTCCTTTCCTCACATTCTTCATCGATTAATTCATTTGTGCATTAATCATTCTATTTTGATTGATCAATTTGGATCTCTCCTCTGGTAATTTGGATTAAGAAGTAGATCTTACATTCCCCCACACACATCCAATACCTTTTTGTGCTTCCAATTCCATATTTTATACATTTACATTACATGTATGTGAACCCTCTATTTGTTCTCCTACACTACTAAACTTAATCTAATTGAGGGAATTATGAAACCAAGCAAGCATTAAAACACATCAAATGATCACCACACTTCAATGAAAATTTTATTGTCTCAATAGGTCATAAGAAACAATCTCAAAATTTTCCCTTTACAAATCTATAGAAGAGGCCTTTATATAGGTCCTCAAAAAAACAAGCGGCCTAGATCAAAACAATAACTGATGGCCCAGATTTTACCACCTTAGCCCTAATTAGGTTTAGGGCATAGAAAAGGGAATCTAAATTAATGCAAGGAAGAAACCACTACCGTAGTGGGTAATAAATGTCCATTATGGATGCATGCTCAAGAAGAGATTGAGGTGTCATAAATGACCATTACATGTATGTCCACTATGCTTTAAATGCATCTAACTTTGACCTCTGCGTTTGAATTCCTAGAATCTACCCAATATAGCCTCCAAATCCTCAATGTTGACACTCAGTGCTGATTCCTATTTGAATTCTAGCTCCACCACTATTTTCTCTGATCTCTTCAGGTTGTCCTCCCATTCTAGCAATAGATCCTAAGCCGTGTGGATTTTTCTTGAGAAGGTAGAGAGGTTCTCAAAATTATCCTTTATGAAAGAGTTAAGCCTAAACAACTCCAATTTCCCTTTCATGTTGTCCATCATTATTTCCTCCTTGGCCAACCTTTGCAACCATAGTGATGCAATGGTATTGGAGACCTCCTGTGGCATATTCTCAACTATTCCCTTCAATTGAACTAACTCCTTACCGAAATGTTCAAACATGTCCTTTTCTAGGATAACTACACCATACCATGGAGAGAGATCATATGCTCCTTCTCTAATGACCTTGCAGTTAACCAAGATTTGCCTAGAGGTTTCCATCACCTCCTCCAAGTCAGAGATGCCTCATCTTGATAAATATGCTCATCTTCCAAAGTTTCCTCTATGCAACGAATTCAAGAAAGGATGGCCAACACCTTATCATGAATTCAAACTAAATCCTCAGCATGGATGTGTGCCTCATCATCAATCCCCTTAATCCAAGCCTTTGCATCCTATGCAATCCTCCTAATCTAATCGATGGCCTCAAATGACTCGGTTGGAACAACTGGTGGTGGCATGAAAGAAGGATCCTCTTATCGAATTGGGTGAGGTAATCTATCAATGTATCCACATAAATCCTTGTTCTCTTACTTCTTCCTCTGATATTTTTCTTCCACCTTCCTCACCTTATCCTTGATAGCTTGTGTCAAACCATCAAATTCCTCCATGACTTGTGCTTGAGAAGCCTGACTAAGATCAACCTTTGTTATGTGATACTCCTCAGGAGTAATTAGATCTTTGGTCTTGTCAACTATTGGAGTTTCTATTTTCTTAATTCTAGATTCAGATTATCCTCTCACGACCTTGGTGAATTTCCTGGCTTTTCCCTTTTCTCCTGATCAGTCAATTCGATCCAAAATCTCTTGTAACACAACCGCAGGGTCTACCTCCTTTTCCTGGCTTCTAGGAATCCTCTACCTTAGCCACATTGAAATATTTGTATTTGGGTCCTTCTGTACTGCTAACTATTCCTATCCTTGCACTACTTTGGTATCAATCTCCTTGGCTCTAGGAAATTCTTCCATTGCTTTTGGAGCAAATGATTATGTGGTGGGAATCTCTGCCTCTTCTGCTAGGGCTTCTACTTCTACCTCAAGGATTTCTTCTTCAATCATCTTTCTGAAGAAGATACTGAGACTCTCCTCTATTGTCACATCTTATTCCATACTTCTCCTTGACATGAACTTCTCATTGGCATTAATGCTCAATCTATCTTGTATCAGCCTAGTCATGCATTGTTCTCCTTGTTGTGTTCTTCATTCACTTACTTCTCCTTCATGTCTAGTGAATGCTCCTATTCCCTACACACTAGGAGTCTGGCTAGGAAAAGATGGTGCCCTCTTAGACCTTGATCTCTTTTGTTTTGGTTCTTCAACATGAATATCCAATCTCCTCTTTATATGCATTTCTTGAGTTGTACCATTCTCCTTTCTATGTTCTACACTTCCCAATGAGATGTCTCTTTCTTCTACTCTTCCTCCATGTTGGCCTTGAAACTTGTTCCCACACGGTGTCAGGTATACACTATGATTGACAAACTAGTTAGTCTTCACTCCAAAGTCTGACAAGGGAAAAAGTGCCAATTGATGAGGATAAAGAACATCTTCCTTCTGCTTCAAACTCCACATTCACTCAAGCAGGTATTGCCTCATCTGCACACTCATGACTCTTCTTGAGTTGATGAACAAAAGGCCTGCAGATGCATTACTGTGGAATAGTTCTTAGACCCCTGTAGGTATCCTATACCCCAATGAACCATGACCTCATGCAATAACCTGATTTGCATGCAATGAGTCTGAAAACCAGAAAGAGACCATCCTACTACTACTACCAACATGAAGGGAAAGGACTTAAATGAATGATTGATGTTGGACTGAATGGACTCTTGAAGTACCCCAAGTCTCTCATAGACCAATGCCTCATCCAATGGGTAGTAGAGTCAAATATCTCACTGCAACAAGGCTATGAAATAAGAAGACAACACACTCACCCTGACCAGATCACACATTACCAAACCACCTGTGTGCCCAGATATGCTATCACCTATCCAAAGAAAGACCTAGGAACAGGCAATACATTAACCAACATCCACTAGAAGATAGACATGATGCATCTTTGATACTCCAGCCCATGCATATCTAAACACTAACTCTAAACTAGTTATTCCTGCGAAGACAACTCCACTTGCAAACACTTAGGCAATGCAAACAAACAAATCAAACACCCTTGATGTATGATTAATGATTCAAAATTCAAATGGAGACAATCTGGAAGCAGAACAAATATATTGAAATCTGAGACATAAGACAATCCTGTTACAATTTCATTATATTCCCACAACCAGAAAGGATAGAGGGAACACCCTGTATGCAGAGAAGAAGGCACATACATTGCAAGAAGAACATTTGTGGAACTAGTCCCCACAATAGTGGTAGAAAGGAACCCAGACAAAGACAAAAATTCAACACTTTATACCACTAGCTGCCTTGGAATTCTCAGAGAGAATGCAAAAAGCTATGGACAGCTAGGGCATAGCCTTCACCCACTAAGCTAATAGAAAAATTTTTAAAATTCAAAAGCCCCTGTAGAATGCCTCAAACCACAAAATTTTCCCATCACCGCATGACAAAACACCTCTACCAACAATCATGGCACCCTGGACCACACCGCAAACCAGTCGCTTCTCACCAAATAGGGTCAATTCTGCATTCAATTCCATAAATTGGTACCCCCTGTCTCTTAAAAATTTAAATTTGAATCTGCAACGGTCATTCTACATTGCGCGGGCCTGATGTTTCTTAACCACTCGCCCCCAGTTGTACAACTGCATGATCATGAAATTCACTACCATAGAAAAATGGGCTACAAATCATGTTTAGTCGCATGATCGCATGGTCAAAAGATAGCCCTTGCGATCATGCGACCGCGGACTCTTAACCGCAGTCAACAATCAGGCCCAAATCTTCTGCCAAGTCTCCGGCCATATCACCCCCGCAACTACGACAAATAGATGGTTAGTCACATGATTGCATAGCCTGAGGACAGGCTATGTGAACATGCGACAAACCATAGATCTTAACCCTGCCACAACTGCCACCACATGCAGAAAATGCCCCACCAGATTAGCAAATTGGTGACAAAGGACCTTCGCCAATTCGCTAAAATTTTTTGTTCCTTCGCTAAACACTTAGCAACTTCCTGATTACCACTGGTGCAATCGCTAGACAAACTAGCAAATCCTCCTATCTTCTAGTGAATGTACGATAAGACCACAATTATATTGGCACCGCCAACTCTTTTTGTCCAGACCGCCAAAACCAAGACCCCACCTGGGTCCACCTGATGCCACATGTCACAACACCACTCTCTGCAACCGCCAAGAAACCCTCACTCGGGCTCATGTTCAAACTCACCTTCCTGCCAGCACTGACCAACCAGAAATTGCCACGCATCCACCCACCAACAAGAGCCATCACCGCAACCACCATGGACACATGGGACCTTGTCGCATGATTGCATAGCCCAAAAGTGGGCTATGCAAGCATGTGATAGCCCACTAACATTAACCGCCATTAGTTAACACCACCGCAAGAAAAACTACCACCACAACCACCACGGAAACTACCACCGTACAACTCCACAACCATGAACAAGGACACATGTCAGCCAGTTGCATGATCACATAGCCAAAGAAAGGTGATGCAATCATGCGACAGCCAACCCAAATCCACCATGTCACCAGCTCTATGACATGAAATTGCAATGAGAGCAACCTACCGATGGGCCCGGAGGACACATGGCAAGTGGTCGCATGATCACATAGCCAAAAGCTGGGCTATGTGATCATGCGATAGCCAATCACAAGCTACCACATGTCCACCTTTGAGACCACACCAAAGAAGCCAAACCCATCTAGAGGATCGGATGGTTGTCACAAAAGCGCATAGCCCTGACAAAATCTTTGCGCTTTAATGACAATCATTGATCTTTTGACACGTCAGGACCTATTGTGCCTTCAAAAAAATAGGTCCCACCACCATTGCACTTGCGCACTTAGCAAAGAAGACTGTTAGGCAGCTACATAGGACACGGGACCCACACGGCCACATGGCAAGTGGTCGCATGATCGCATGTCAGAAAATTTTGACATGTAGCCATGCGATAGCCAATAGGGAAGAAGCTGGACCCACCACATGGTCGGACTTGTGTAGTTAGAGAAAACATAATCAATAAGGGCAAAAGTGTGGTGCCAAAAACACATAGGCTTTTCACACAGACCGAAAGGCAAACAAGGAAGTCGAAAACACATAGAGTTTTCGATGGTAAAAGATAAGCGAACCAAACAAGAAGCACAGGGTCGAAAACAACACACAGGTCAAAAACATCATGGACTTTTGAAAACACTGTGATTTTTTGACACTATGGCAAAATTTTAAAATTTGCTTCCCGCGGACCTTAGAAATTGAAAATCTTTCTGGGTTTGATGAATCAGGCAATGCAGTTTGGACTAGAGCTTGGTGACAATGCAAGGAACACAAGGGCATGACACAAACCAAGAAACTTGCAAGGCAATAGGTCATTTTAAATAATTTTTGCTATGGTAGAAAATTGGCCTAATAGTGGCTCTGTTTGAGGATGATGGGTAACTTGTGCCCATGTGAGAATTCAGATCTCTGGGAGAGCAAACCACCAACTGGACAAAAATAGGGCACTCATGGGTTGAAAAATGAGATTGTACTGATTACTACCCATGCTCATACTTCACCAAAAATTTGTAGAACTACAACTCATATTCATTGAAGCATGCTAACCTCTCTATCACACCACATTCCTTCTCTTAGTGCTCAGATCACCTCATAAGGAAACATTTCTTATCTTTGAAAATATTATACCTAAAAGTTTTGTAGTAAAAATCCACATGCTGGTTGGAGGGCAAGGCAGATCCAGAGCTTACCCTATAGCTCCATCAGGTAACTTTGTAATGTAGAGCCGCCACCTCCTTGAGAGGAAAATGTTGCACTGACTTTTATCACTTCCATCCAACCAAAACTTCATCAGGCCACACTGTTTATCAGGAAACACACTGATCAAATAGAGATAATCAAAGTCACCACTCAGCACGCAGTGAGAAGATTTTGCAAATGCTCATTTTTGTATCTGACTCTATTCTAGACTCTCCCCAGCAGAGTCATCATTTTTTTGGCCTTGAAACTTGTTCCCACACGGTGTCAGGTTTACACTATGATTGACAAACTGGTTAGTCTTCACTCCAAAGTCTGACAAGGGAAAAAATGCCAATTGATGAGGATAAAGAACATCCTCCTTCTGCTTTGAGCTCCACATTCACTCAGGCAGGTATTTCCTCATCTGCACACTCATGACTCTTCTTGAGTTGATGAAAAAAAGGACTACAGATGCATTATTGTGGAATAGTTCTCAGACCCCTACAAGTATCCTGTACCCCAATGAACCATGACCTCATGCAATAACCTGATCTGCATGCAATGAGTCTAAAAATTAGAAAGAGACCATCCTACTACTACTACCAACATGAAGGGAAAGGACTTAAATGAATGATTGATGTTGGGCTGAATGGACTCCTGAAGTACCCCAAGTCTCTCATAGACCAGTGTCTTATCTAATAGGTAGTAGAGTCAAATACCTCACTGTAATAGGGCTATGAAACAAGAAGACAACACACTCACCCTGACCAGATCACACATTACCAAACCACCTGTGTTCCTAGATATGCTATCACCTATCCAAAGAAAGACTTAGGAATAGGCAATACATTAACCAGCATCCACTAGAAGATAGGCATGATGCATCTTTGATACCCCAGCCCATGCATATCTAAACACTAACTCTGAACTAGTTATCCCTGCGAAGACAACTCCACTTGCAAACACTTAGGCAATGCAAACAGACAAATCAAACACCCTTGACATATGATTAATGATTCAAAATTCAAATGGAGACAATTTGGAAGCAGAACAAATATATTGAAATCTAAGACTTAAGACAATCTTGTTACAATTTCATTATATTCCCACAACCAGAAAGGACAGAGGGAACACCCTGTATGTAGAGAAGAAGGAACATACATTGCAAGAAGAACATTCATGGAACTAGTCCCCACAACAGTGGCAGAAGGAACCCAGACAGACAAAAATTTAACACTTTATACCACTAGCTACCTTGGAATTCTCAGAGAGAATGCAACAAGCTACGAATAGCTAGGGCATAGCCTTCACCCACTAAGCCAACAACAAAATTTTCAAAATTCAAAAGCCCCTTCAGAATGCCTCGAACCACAAAATCTGCCCATCAATGCATGACAAAACACCCCTACAAACAATCATGGCATCCTGGACCACACCACAAACCAGTCACTTCTCACCAAATAGGGTCAATTCTGCATTTAATTCCATAAATTGGTACACCCTGTCTCTCAGAAATTTAAATTTGAATCTACAACGGTCATTTTGCATTGCACGGGCCTGATGTTTCTTAACCACTTACCCCCAGTCGCGCAACTGTGTGGTCATGAAATTCATTGCCACAGAAAAATGGGCTACAAATCATGTTTGGTCACATGAACGCACGGCTGAAAGATAGCCCTTGCAATCATGCGACCGTGGACTTTTAACCATAGTTGACAATCAGGCCCAAATCTTCTGCCAAGTCTCCAGCCATATCACTCCCGCAACCATGACAAATGGATGGTTAGTCGCATGATCACATAGCCCGAGGACGGGCTATGGAAACATGTGACAACCTGTAGATCTTAACCTTGCCACAACCACCATCACATCCAGAAAATTCCCTAGCAGACTTAGCGAATTGGTGACAAAGGACCTTCGCCAATTCGCTAAAAAATTTTGTGCCTTCGCTAAACACTTAGCGACTTCCCGATTGCTGCTCGCGCAATCGCTAGAAAAACTAGTGAATCCTCCTATCTTCTGATGAATGCACAACAAGACCATAGTTTTATCAGCACTACCAACTCTTTTTGTCTGGATCGCCAAAACAAAGACCCCACCTGGGCCCACCTGATGCCACATGTCACAACACCACTCACTGCAACCACCAAGAAACCCTCACCCGGGCCCGCGTTCAAACTCACCTTCCCACCAACACTGACCAACTAGAAACCACCACATGTCCACCCACCAATAGGAGCTTTCACCGCAACCACCATGGACACATGGTGCCTTGTCACATGATCACATAGCCTAAAAGTGGGCTATGCAAGCATGCGACAGCCCACTAACATTAACCACCATCGGTTAACACCACCACAAGAAAAACTACCACCACAACCACCACGGAAACCACCACCATACAACTCTGCAACCACGAACAAGGACATGTGTCAGCTAGTCACATGATCCCATAGCCAAAGAAAGGCTATGCAATCATGCAATGGCCAACCCAAAACTACCACGTCACCACCTCTGTGACACAGAACTGTAACCAGACCAACCTACCGATGAGCCCTGAGGACACATGGCAAGTGATCGCATGATCACATAGCCAAAAGCTGGGCTATGTGATCATGCGACAACCAATCACAAGTTGCCACATGTCCGCCTTCGGGACCACACCAAAGAAGCCAAACCTATCTGGAGGATCAGACGGTTATCGCAAAAGTGCATAGCCCTGACAAAACCTTTGCACTTTAATGACAACCGTAGATCTTTTGACACGTCAAGACCAGCTGCACCTTCAAAAAAATAGGTCCCACCACCATCGCACTTGTGCACTTAGCAAAGAAGACCACCAGGTAGTTGCACAGGACATGGGACCCACACGACCATGTGGCAAGTGGTCGCATGATCGCATGTCAGAAAAGTCTGACATAGGGCCATGCGACAGCCAATAGGGAAGAAGCTAGACCCACCACATGGTTGGACTTGCACAGTTAGAGAAAACACAATCAATCAGGGTAGAAGTGCGGTGTCGAAAACACACAGGGTTTTCACACAGACCGAAAGGCAAACAAGGAAGCCAAAAACACATAGAGTTTCCGATGGTAAAAGATAAGTGAACCAAATAGGAAGCATAGGGTCAAAAATAACACATAGGTCGAAAACATCATGGACTTTTGAAAACACTGTGGGTTTTCAACACTGGCAGAATTTTAAAATTTGCTTCCCGCGGACCTTAGAAATTGAAAATCTTTCTGGGTTTGGCGAATCAAGCAATGTAGTTTGGACTAGAGCTTGGTGATAATGCAAGGAACACAGGGGCATGACACAAACCAAGAAACTTGCAAGGCAATAGGCCATTTTAAAGGATTTTTTCTATGGTAGAAAACTAGCCTAACACTCCATATGGCTTCCTTGGTCTCTCATCTTGAAACTTTGGATGACCTATCAACTTGTAGGTCCAATCTTCTTTTGACATAGTCATCCTTTCAAGTTGTCATTCTACCCACCATGTTGTGAAGTCCACAACTAGCTTTGTCAATACATCAAGATCCACAATCTCATTTCTCTGCCAATCGTAAGGATGAATGACCTTTTCCTTATCATTAACCCGAGTGTAGTAATCTATGGCCTGTAGATGCAACTGTGGGTAAAAGTTGTGGGCCCTTAACCTCAGATTCCCACTTTTGAGGACTCCCTTTTACCTCAGTCCTTCATACCTCATATTTCATGCAAGCATGTATATCACATATGACCTCATAAAGAACTTCTTCACATGCTCTAGATTCCTCAGCTTCTCATCAAGGTTGTCACTAATCAACCCAACCCAATAGATGTGATTGAACTCCTCTACTACCTGTTGAACAAAGTACCACATCCATGTCTCAAAAAGGTTTATTTTTAGAACATATCCCATTGAGCATCATTATTAGAACACTGTACTCCCAGTGGAAATCCATCCACACAAGCTCCTTGGGCAACTTAGAATAGTGGGATTTATTCCCCCTCATCCATTTGTTGTTGATTATCTTTTCATAGTGTTGAACTCCTATTGTGTAGACTCTGTGCACTTGTTCCTTTGTCTTTGAGACCAACCTCTGAGATGAAGGGATCCCAAATGCTTCAGTAATGGCTGGTGGAGAAATATTTGTAATGATATTCCCGTCTGTTTCCTTGATCATTCTATCACTGGACTGATAATGTTTTGCACATTCCATGATCAACTCAGCATGCTAAAAGGTAGGAGGGAATCCAACTACAACTACAATTTTGATGTTCACAATCTGGGCAGCCAGGTGTGTCAGGTGATGATGTTTGTAGATAAACATCTTCCTCTGGAACTCACTCAAATTGAGGCATCCAATATTCATGTCCTTCACTTCAATCCACTTCGAGACAATTTTGGACTTTGGGTAGAATTCTCTATGTGCATTTTTGACCAGTTGCCTTTTGCTTATGCTAGTTCCTCTACGTTCAATCATCTGCAAAATAGAAAGAAAAAATAAATTATAGGAGCACCAAAAAAAAGAAAAAAGCATTCCATCCCAAAATTCAAAGATCTGCTAGAATTTATCCATCTTTTCCAAAATTGAATTTTCTCTCTCCTCATGGAGATTTGTGCCTCTGATCGACTTACAGGAGAAAATTTGAAAAAGCCTCACAAATTCCTTCACACTTCTCCAAAAATAATCCTTTCTCTCCTCTCAAGAATTTCCTCAAGTTTTCTCTTCTCGAATTATGTGAAAATGAAATAAGGGAGGCCTACTCTTATAGAGTTGTAAAACCTGAAAAGTTGCTTTAATGACTGCAGGCTAATTTGGGAAACTTCTTTACTTGTCTCCCAAGATTCCAATTTTGAAAGGATTCACTATCACTTGTCTGAGTTTTTTTTTTTTTCTCTTTTTAGAACTTTCCAACTTGAGCACTTTTTTCTTCATGAAGAAGTTTATCCATTTCTTAATTTTCAATTTTTTGCTTTTTTCCAATTTTTTTTATTTTTTGGGAAGTTAATTAATTAAATATTAACAAAATAAATATTTAACCAATTTCAATTTTTAAAACATAAAATAAAAAAAAATCCTTTTAAAGAAATTTCATTATTTTGTGAATTTTCATTTTTTATTACTTTTTATATTTTATCAATTTTTTGAGTTTTAATTAAATATCAATAAAAAAAATCAATATTTAATTAAGTTTTCCATTTAAACCCAAATCGATTTAATTGAAGTTTTATTATTTCCAATTTTTTTTTATTTTTGAAGATTAATTAATTAAATATTAAAAAAGAATTAGTATTTAACCAACTTCAAATTTGAAACTCAAAACCAAAAAACTTTATTATTTTGATTTTGGAAATCGTGCTCCAACTTGATTTATTCCAATTTTCAAAATGATTAATCTTCATGTTTCAAATTCACATCAAAATTTTTCTCACAAGTTTGGGTCGGTGCCAGATTTTATCTCAAGCATTCATTGTGTCATCTATCCTCTGATGCACCCAGGAAAACACATGAGTGGGATTTTCACAAGGTAACAAATTTTTGTGTTTGGCAATCCTTCATTGATTGCATTGACTCACGCTCTAGGGAGGCTAGGATCGGGATTCTTAGGGTGTCACAGATTTTATCCTTAAGCATAGATTTTGCCATCTATCCTCTCATGCACCCAAGAAAATACATGAGCTGGATTTTTGCAAGGTAACAGATTGTTGTGTTTGGTTGTCCTTCATTGACTGCGTTGACTCGCACTCCAGGGAGGCTGGGATCAATATTTGGGAGGAGTGAAGGATTTTTCCTCAAGCACGCAAATTTGTGACTCCATGAAACTTTCACTCCAATAAGTGCAAGAGCGGGATTTCGAAAGAGCAGTGGACTATTCTCAACACTCCCCTATCCTCCATGGGTTCTTTTATGGAATGAAAATGTGACTCTTTTATTTCTACACCTCCATACTCATGGATATCCCTCTTCTCTCCCTTGTTCAACAAGCTAGAGATCCCATTTCATCACGCATGGAACCAAAGGGAGAAATTTCAATTTTAATGTATTCTTCACCATTTTAGCATCCATCATTTCTATCAAGGATTCCTCTAATCATATAGGGTTGGCACTTGAGAGAATCGATGAGACTGTTGTTGTAGCAACTGAGATAGGAAGCCAAGCAAAAAAGGAAAATTAGGTCCCATCATAGATGGGAAGGGTGTGAGATATTAGTCACAACATCTAGCGACTGCACCGGTGAAATTTTGAAAATATTTCACGGATAAAAAATTACATTGAACTTAGATTTATTGGTTAACAAGCTTATGCTATCACGAAGATGGAAAATGTAACTCAAAAGGGGAGAAGAATCACATATTGGATCAAGACACCTTCATCCTTCAATTACTTACGTGTGTGCTAATGTTTTAATTCCTACTCAACAAGACCACTTAGAAACCCTAAGATCATCCATGGTGAGCTATATATTCCTCTTAACTTCAAAAGCATCCTGGACATTGCCCCGCTATCAGTCAGGTATCCATAGCTGTGACAGAGTTGTTGCTATAAACCAACAAAGATTGCTCCACTTCTAGTGAATTATTCTTTTGAACAGCTATGGAGATTTCTGTGCACCCCCAGAAGCCAATTACTTCATCATTTCTTTTATTTTCTCTTTTATCATTTTCAATTGATATTGCATTTCTTTCTTTTCTTTTGGCTCGTGAGCAATGAAGCTCAATATGGGTTTAGGAATTACAATGGCGCTGAAGCAAGATTTTAAAATTTTCACAAGCCATGACCTCTCCTAAAGAAACTAAGATGGACTCAGAGAAATAGTTAGGTGTGAAATATATATAGAAATCTCAAAGTTCAAGTTTCAAGACCTAGTGCATGATTAACCTCTCGAGTCAAGTCTGTGTTCCAACCTAATGATGAACATAAGAAAGACAACCTTAGTTTCTAAGGATCTTCATAAATAGTTATCTAGGAAATGAGATAAACAAGTCATGACAGAGTCTTTAGGTGAAGTTAAAAATCACACAATGCCCCTACATAAATGGGAACACCCAAACCTCCAAGCTCCTCAGCAAAATTGAAACCGAAACTAAAAAAAAAGAAAACCAAAACCACCTGAACAAACCAAGCCCAGGGGAAACAAAACCCTAAACTAACAACTAAACTATAGGAAAACTAAAACAACCTAAACTACAGAAAGCCAAAATACCACCAATAGGAAAGAAACAATGGGAAAGGAAATAGAGGATGAAAAGCAAAATCCCCTCTAAACTAAAATAAAACCAATGAAAGCGCAAAAGGGAAACCAAAATAAAGGAACAAAAGGGAAACCTAGACTAACTATATATAGGGCATGATTCTAGAAGGAAACCTAAGGGAAGAAATAATGCTTGAGGAATTGCCCATTGATGGGAAACAAGACTTCCTTTCCTGTCAGAGTTCTCAACTTGAATGCATTATCTCCCAATGTCTTAGAAATTTGAAAAGGTCCCATCCATAGATTATCAAACTTGTCATGATCGCCTTTCTTTTCATGGGCCTTATCCCAAAATTGTACCAAATCTAAAATTCGTAAATCCTTAACTTTGGCCATTCTATCAAACCATCTTTTTACCACAACTTGATATTTTGCAAACTTTTCCAGTGCCTGATCTCTTTGCTCTTCCAGGAGTAGTAACTATGTCAAACATGTGCATGCTATGTCTTGTCCTTCCATGTATTCCTACATAAACTATAATGTTGGGATCCTCAGCTGAATGGGAAAAATTGGATCTTTTCGATAAAACAAATGATAGGGAGATGTCCCTATAGAGCTCCTGATTCTTATTCTATCTACCCAAAGTGCAAACCTCGGTTGCGTATGCTAGTCCCTGGGATTTTTGTCCAAAAAATTCTTGATAGTGCTTAACCCATTTCCTTGTGGATAGTAATTTGATGAAAACTTTACGATGATCTCATAATCAAATGCCCAATTTGAAAACTTCAGAGATTTAAATGCAGTACCATTGTCACATACAAGAGCATGTGGACACCCAAATCTTGTGACAATGTTTTCTTCAAGGAAGTTGATGAAAACCCTTGCGGTACAATTCTTTAGTCCTTGAGATTCTGACCAACAAGTAAAATAATCAGTAGTAGCTAGGATGTACCTATGTTGTCCTAAAGAGGGTGGATTAATTAGATGAGTAAAGTCTAACCCCAACTTTGCAAAAGGTCTTACTTCAACAATAGGTTGCAAAGGCATTGCAAGATTTCTCATGTATTGCGGCGACTTGATAAGTGTGATAGGTTTTTACATGTGCATAGGCATCTTTAAAAAATGCAGGATAGTAATATCCTAGCCTTGAAATATGGTGGGCCATAGAGAGACTACTTTTGTGTCTGGTCCCATACTTTCTATGAAAATGTTCAAGGATCTGCTTCACTTCTTCTTTTCCAACACATCTCAAATAGACTTTGTCATGATTCTTTTTGTATAGAACTGCTCCTTGAAGCATAAATTGTTGACTTTTCCTTCTCAAGGCATGCTATTGGATGAAATTTAGGTGCATAGGATAATTTTGATTCAGGAGGTAGTAGAAAACTTCATCATACAATTCATCTAGGGATACTTCTTCCATCACATATACTTGTTGGACCAATCCAAGACCAGTTGTTGCGATTATTTGTGTCAGAGCTTGTCCTTAAACTAGCTTCATAGGTTGTATGTTCATGTCATATTCTTGAATGATAAATATCTATTTTCCTCTTCTTTCTCACAATTCATTTTGCATCAATAATGTTTTCACTACTGCATCTGGGACAATTGTATAGACCTTGCTTCTCAAAATATAATGTCAAAATTTCCTAATTGCCTTCATCAAAGCATAGGCTTTCTTCTCTATGTTTGGATATTTCAATTCTACATCCTTCAATGGTGATCTCATAAAGGCAATAGGATGCTCATCTTTCTACTCCATCCTCTGAGACTAGAGGATAGTTGTACAGGTATGCTCTGATGCAAATGAATAGATGTAGAATGGCCTAGTGTAATCTGGACTGATCAAAATAGAAACATCCACAATTGCTTGCTTTATTCCTTGAAAAACCTCTTTGTTGGAGGTGTCCAATCTATCTTTTCACATTTCCTCAAAATGTCATTTAGTGGCTTGACTATTTCTGCAAATCCTAATATGAAATTTCTTACGAAGTTAATTTTTCCAAAAAATGACTTTAACTCTTTATGACTAGCTGGTAGCCCCAACTTTGAAATTTATTTGATGCACTCAGGATCAATTGAGATTCCACTCTTTGAAATCATATTTCCCAAAAAATTTCCCTCGGCAATCGCAGACATGCATTTCTTCAGGTTCAGCAAAATTCCATATATTCTATAGCTCTAAAAGATTCTTCTTAAATCGGTCATATGATCTTCTCTATGTTGAGAAAACATAGTGAGATCATCCATATATATAATAATGCATTTATCAACCAAATCCTTGAAATCATAGTCCATAGCTCTCTTAAAGGTGGCTCTAACATCAATCAAACCAAAGGGCATTCTTCTGTATGCAAATGTGCCCCACTTAGTGCTGAATGAAGTTTTTAATCTATCTTCTTCTTCTACCATTACCTGGTTATATCCATAATAACCATCTAAAAATGACATTATTTGGGATATGTTGACAACTTTTATCACTTCATCTAATGACAGTACTAGATAATTGTCCTTTTCTAAAGCTCTGTTAAGTTTGCGGAGATCTATATACATTCTTATTTCTCTGCTCTTTTTTCTAACAAGAACCAAGTTGGCAACCCATGTCGAGTGTCTAATTGTAAAAATTATTCTGGTAGAAAGTAATTTCTTTGCTTCTTAATATATCAATGGCTCTAAAAAGGGATTTATCAATTTCTTCCTTTGCCAGAATGGTTTACTATTTGGTTTTAGTGGAATTGTGTGCATGATGAGGGAGGTATCATAAGTTTTTAAATCTTCGTATCCCCATGCAATCACATATGGGAATTCCCTCATAATCTTTAGAATATCTTTCATTTCCTAATGAGTACAAACTTTACCAATAAAAACATTCTTGACATTCTCCTTAGTCCCTAAGTTCACTTTTTCACATTCCCCTCCTTTAGTTGTCTAATACTTGAGGGCACTCAATTTGTCTAAATCAAAAATTATTTCTAGCTCAATCATCCCCTTAGGAATAGTATTTGTCCTCAAATTCATAATCTCATCTATTTAAAATTGAACTTGTTGTGGTTCTTCCTCATCGATGACTTGTGCTTCGAAGACCCTTGAACTTGTTAAGAAATCAAGGATATGCTTATCACCTTCAAATACTTGGAAGTTTGTTACGTTTTCCGGAATAGATGGCACCGAAGTCAACTCAACTGTGAGCCTCTTCACACAATCCATGGCTATTGGTTCCAAAGAAATTATAGAATGGGCCAATGAATTTGCTATCAGATTACACATTTTATTTATTCTTTTAATGTTAAATGCATCAAAGCTTTCAAATAAATCCCAAACTCTATTGCGATAATGACCCAATCATTTATCATGACATACATATTGTTTTTGAACTTATCCTACTACTATGTCTGAGTCTCCATGCACGTGTAAGACCTTGGCACCCTTTTGGATAGTAAGGAGAAACCCAATAACCAATGATTCATACTCAGCCACATTATTTGTGCAAGGAAACTACAACTTGTGTGATGTGAGATAGGCTTCCCCTGTTGGGCTAACAAGTTCAATGCCGACCCCACTTCCTTTCTTTAATTTCAACCCATCAAATGATAGAGTCTAGGCTTAATCATTGTCTTGTGTACCAGAAGGTTCATCTTTTAATTGCTTGTCTTGTTTCTCATGTTCTTCTTCAAAACAATTATTCTGATCATTTTTAACTTCTTTGTATTGTGGTTCTAAGGTCACTACTCAACTTGGATATTCCACATTGACAACTTCTTCAAAATTTTGTGCCACATTGTGCATGATATTTTAGAATGAAAAGTATTATTTATTCTGCACCAATTAGGTAGTAATAGATTTTGAACTTGAGCATCTTTCCCCAATTTAACTTCTTGTTTAACACTTTTCAAGAAAAAATTCTTGAAATTTTCAAACATTCCTTCAGTCATTGATTGTTTGGAATTATCCCCAATTTGTGCCTCTACCAACCTAGGTATCATGTCTAGGCATCCTCCTTGGTTGTAACCTTGTAACATCAAAATTTCCCCAGTTTTAGGAGCATAAGAGCCCAAACTTGTTTCCATGAACAGGATCTCATTATCTTCTCCATATTCGGTTATCAACAATTAGAGCCTTGTTGTGCTCTCAATCCTTATTTGATTTGGGATTCCTCTCCATGGGAGCCACATGTGTGAAAAATTAGTCGCTATGTATCCATTCAATTTCCTAGCCCATTCTCTACTTAAAAGCAATTCATACCCTTCTAGAATGTCCACAACTATTATGTTGATAAAGCTCTGAACTCATGGATCTAAAGCCAATTGCATATGAATATTATTTAGTTCCCCTACAACTGGAACTTCTGTTTTATCTAGCTGAGTCACCTTCTTATTTATTTGTAATGGGACTAGTTCCAATTTTCTACATATGTCAAGGGCATTACATTACTTGATGCTCTAGAGTCAATTAGACAGTTGTGTAACATTTTTCCAAAAATCTGGATTGACACAAGGATAGGAGAATATTATTCCTTTCCTTGGTAGAAAAACATAGGTTTTTTTGCTATAGGATTTAATTCCTCATTATTCACATTCTTTTGAGTGTTTCTCCCATTCTAAATATCACTTGTCATTTTTTCTACAAGAGAAGTGGGATCCCTGATTTTTTCTTCTCTTTGAAGTGAAGGGTCATTTTGCAAGATCCCTTAGAAAATTTTTGCACCATCCCAATGAAGCTTGAACTTGTGAGATGTGAGGTACACTTGTTTGTACATTTTCAACAACATTCATGTCTTGTGCAAAACTAGATTGATGATTGTTAGGGGGACCTCTAGGTGGGTATGAAGTATTTTGCGAGATGATCTTTGGAGGTGCATCATTCAAAATCCCCAACAATGTGTCCCTTATCTCAGGAATTTTCATTAGTTCATACAATGGTAGACTTACTTTTATCTTCTTAAATTCCACTAGTATGCAAGAGCTCAACCTTTTGAATTCCTCCCTAGGAGGATTTTCTTTCTGCCCTTATTCTTGATTTTTCTTTTGTCCTCCATTTTGTATAGTAGAATGCACCATAAGTTTCCCTTTCTAATTTTGCAGAGCATTGGTCACAACAGACTGACCTCTTTCTCCTTGTGCACTACTAGGCCATCGATACTCAAATGAGTCCCTGAGAGGACTTGGAGTATTACAAGCATTGGGATGTGGAGGAGTTGTGAAGTTGTTTGGAGAAGTTGACATTGTCAATGGCTCATGATTTATATAATTTCTTTTTTAAGTCTTCAATGGAGAATTCCTAGATGTTTGTTGAAAATCTTGAACTTCACTTACTCCTTCTACTAGGACACTATTATAAAGTAGAGGGAAAATAAATCCATCCCTCTGTAGTGGCTCATTTGGAAAAATAGGTGGAGGTTGATTCTCTATTGGAACTTGATGTCGTGGCACCTCCATGAGACCATTTGCTGATGTAGGAGGGAATTTATGATTAGTTTGTATAGGCATGTAATCCTTAGAATTAGGAGGTGGAAACTTGGAATCATCAAAAACCAATGCCTGGTCATATCTAGGATCAGGCACTAACTCATAGCCTATAGGTGGAGGATTTTCAGGTGCAGTAGTGCTTCTCACTTCTCCTTTGAATATATCAATTGCTCTTTGAAACTTTTAGCATTGTAACTCAGAATGTTGATTAGTTTCATGCAGTCTACACGATCCAGAGAATGCTGCTTCTACTAGGAAAACTTTGTCAGTAGGTCATCTTTCAGAAGCTATTGGATTGTCCAATGGTGAGGGTACCCCACCATTGTTTAGATTTGTATTTTATGATCTCTTATTGTACACTTGATTGTTATTTCAATACCTAGAACTATTTTCTTGATAACCTTGATTGTTGTTCTAGTATCCTTAATTATTATCTTGGTGATTCTCATGGTGAGCTGAAGGATTTCCTTGATACCCTCAGTTATTTCCTTGATGTGACTGATAATTTTTTTGTGAATTTTGTAATTGATTATTCTAGTTTTTGAGGTAAGAAACCTTAGTAGAAAACTTCTTGATTGTTCTATTAAGTCTTTCATTTCATCTCATTCTTCTCGAGTCCTTGTGGAAGTGGTCATATTTTGAAGATAGAATTGTTGTGCGGGTGCTACATGAGATATCAGAGCTCCCGAATGCGACACTAGTTGGTTAGAAGGAGAAGGAATGGGATTAAAAGAAAGAGCATAGCTCAACATCCCCTGATTCAATGTATTAGAATTCCCTAAGTAACTGGTGATTGTAAACTGATCTTCTCATCCTCAGTGTATGCTTGGATTAAATTGGTAGGGGGAGGATGGGTCTTTTGGACAAACATGGAAGTGAAACAATTGAGGGCTGCATAGTAAATAGGCCTCTCAGAATCATCATTTATGTGGAAAGGATCATGTAGCCATGAGTAGGCCCTTTGAAACCTATTATTGAAAGCCCTAATAGGTTCACGCTCTTGTCTTCTTATCTCAATAAATTGCCTATACAATTCAATAGGGGTGATAGGTAATTTGAACTTCACCAAGAATGCATCCTTCAACTCTTTCCATGTTTGGATTGAATTCGTGGGTAAATTAATTTACCAATAAAATGCTTCTTCACCCAATGAATATGGGAACAATCAGCATGCCACATCTTCATCTTGAATATTTTTGTTCTGCAGAGCATCTTCAAAATTCTCTACATGTTCATCAACAATGTGGTTGACGTCATTCACAAATAACTTAGAGCATAAATGCTCAGGATTCTTTGGCATATGATTGTAAGAGAAAATTTTGCAAGAGGTGATGCAATTTGTAGTCACCATTATTGTGCCATCACTAGAACTTGTTTTTGGGAAGCTGTAGGTACAATAGCTTGTATAGGTATTTGTACTATCAACTATTGAATTTGTGTAGCTCCTTGTTCAACTCCTTGAGTGGTCCCTTGCCATTGATGTTGTCATGGTGGAGTTTGAAATTATCTCATAAGATCAGCTACACTTGGTAAGTTCTGACTCATAGATGCTTCTTTCTTTCCTCGCCTAGGCTTTGGATCAAAATTTAGTTCTTCTAGTTCTTTTCTTCCCAGAGTGGATCTCAAGATTCTTTAGTGCACCTTAGGTGAGAATGAATTAATACACTCTAGTATGTGAAATCTACTTTAATCTATTCTTATAGGTGCCAAAGGCTATTGATTCCTTTGAACGATCAATGTTCTTTGAATAACTGCTTCAATCCTTTGAGCCTTCTCTTCTTCTTCTTCTTCTTCTTCTAACACAAAGCTCACTTGCATGTACTCGGGTGCACTTCTCTTGACTTTCCAGGTGAGAGATTTCAATCCTATGATGATGTCTTCTTGGTCGTCTCCAAATCCAAGATTATGTTGTAAAACTAGTACGCTACCTCTATGCCAAAGAACCATATCAATTCATCACATGAAAAATTATATCTTGTAGTATCGGCCCTCCTTCTAGTGCTAGTTTTTGTTGATGTGTGTTTTATGAATCACCAAACAATAGAACAAAATATTGAGATATCTTATCCTCTCTTGAAAAAAGTACTGCATATGCCAAGATTACACGAAGATCATATGTTAACTTCCAAGGTTCCTCGACTCATGGATAAGCTTGGTCTTCATGTGATTTGTTGATGATCACAAGGGGGCTTATGTTTTCAATCCTTTATGTCATGATGAATATGGGTACTATCAAAATATTTTCAATTAAGTACTATTTTCTTTGGGTTTTCACTAGAAATGCAAAAATAAAAGGGGGGTTTAGGCTTCAGAGATCCGAATCTACTCCTAAGGGTAATGATAGCCAAGGAAACTATGTTGATGGATTAGTTCCTTAATTATCAAGTCCCAATTTTCCAAGTCAAGCTACAACTACATGTAGACTGGTGCAATCTTCAAAGGTTTGTACGAATGATTAGATTTAGGCACATGGATAGGGGTTCAGGCTAACTTTGAATGACGATTTAGAATCACTAAAATGCCAAAATTATGAACCAAAGAAACTCATCAAAACATCATCATATTCTCCAAAACATTCATAACATGTTATCTGCTAAACTTAATCTAATTGAGGGAATTATGAAACCAAGCAAGCATTAAGACAAATCAAATGATCACCACACTTCAATGAAAATTTTATTGTCTGAATAGCTCATAAGAAACAATCTCAAAATTATCCCTTTACAAATGAGAATAAGAGGCCTTTACATAGGTCCTCAAAAAAAATGAGAGGCCTGGATCAAAACAATAATTGATGGCTCAGATTTTTCCACCTTAGCCCTAATTAGGTTTAGGGCATAGAAAAGGGAATTTGAATTAATGCAAGGAAGAAATCACTACCATGGTGGCTAATAAATACCCACTATGCATCCATGCTCAAGAAGAGATTGAGGTTTCATAAATGACCATTACATGTATGTCCACTATGCATTAAATGAATCTACCCTTGACCTCTGCATCTGAATTCATGGAATCTACCCAATATGGCCTCCAACTCCTCAATCCTGACACTCGGTGCCAATTCCTATCAGAATTATAGTGCAACCACTGCTCACTCTGAACTCTTCAGGCTGTCCTCCCATTCTGGTAATAGATCATGAGCTGTGTCCATGTTTCTTAAGAAGGCAGAGAGGTTCTAAAAATAATCCTTTATGAAAGAGTTAAGCCTAAAGAACTCCTCCAATTTCTCCTTAATGTTGTCCATTGTTATTTCCTGCTTGGCCAACCTTTGCAACCACAGTGATGCAATGGTATTGGAGAGCTCCTACCAGATATTCTCAACTATTCCCTTCAATCGAGTTGAGTCCTTACTGAAATGTTCAAACATGTCCTTTTCTAGGTGAACTACACCGTACCACCAAGAGAAATCATATGCTCCTTCTCTGATGACCTTGTTGTCAACCAAGATTTTCCTAGGGGTTTCCATCAGCTGTTTCAAGTTAGAGATTGCCTCATCCTAATAAATATGTGCATCTTCCCAATTTTCCTCTATGCAACAAATTAGGGAAACAATGGCCAATGCCTTATCATCAATTTGAATTAACTCCTCAACATGAATGTAGGCCTCATCCTCGATCCCCTTAAGCAAAGTATTTGCACCCTGTACAATCCTCCAAATCTCATCGATGGCCTCAAATGACTTGGTTGGAATAGCTAGTGGTGGAATGAAAGATGGATCCTCTTCTCAAATTGGGAAAGGTAAGATATCAATGTATGCACATAAAGCCATGTTCTCTTCCTTCTTCCTCTGATATTTTTCTTTGAACTTCCTCATCTTATCCTTGAAACCTTGTGTTGAATCATCAAATTCCTCCATTACCTTTTCTTGAGAAGCCTGACCAAGATCAACCTCTATTATGTGATACTTAGAAGAAATTTGGTCTTTGGTCTTCTCAATTGCTAGAGTTTCTATTTGCAAAATTATGGATCTAGATTCTCCTCTCACAACCTTGGTGAATTTATTGGCTTTTCCCTTTTCTCTTGATTGGTCAATTCAATCTAGAATTTGTTGTAACTCAATCACAAGGTCTACCTCCTTTTCCTGGCTTCTCTAAATCCTCTACCTAAGCCACTCTGGAACATTTATATTCGGTCCCTCTATACTGCTAACTATTCCCATCCTTTCACTGCTCTGGTATCAATCTCCTCAACTCCAAGACTTTCTGCCATTGCTTCAGAAGCAAGTGCTTCTATGGTGGGAATCTCCTCCTCTATAGCTGGGGATTCTACTTCTACCTCAGGGATTTCTTCCTCAATTATCTTTCTGAAGAAGACACCAAGACTCTCATTTGCTATCACATCTTGTTCCCTACTTCTCCCTGGCATGAACTTCTCATTGGCATTAATGCTTAATCTATCCTGTATCGGCCTAGTCATGTGTTGTTCTCCTTTTTTTGTTCTTCTTTCACTTTCTTCTCCTCCATGTCTAGTGAATTCTCCCATTTCCTGCACACTGGGAGTCTGGCTAGGAGAAGATGGTGCACTCTCAGACCATGATCTATTTTGTTGCAATTCTTCAACTTGTAGATCCAATCTCCTCTTTATATGCATTTCCTGAGCTACACCCTTCTTCTTTCTATTTTGTGCACTCCTTGATGGGATGTCTCTTTCTTCTACTCTTCCTCCAAATGGATTCCTTGGTCTCTCATCTTGCAACTATGGATGACCTATCAACTTGTAGGTCTAATCTTCTTTTAACATAGTCATCCTATCAAGATGTCATTCTACCCACCACCTTGTGAAGTCCACATTAAGCTTTGTGAATACATCAAGATCCACAATCTCCTTTCTTTTCCAATCATAAGGATGAATTACCTTTTCCTTATCTGGGTTGAAACCTCTTTGTAGCACATTTGGATCCTCTTCCATCTGATCAGGAACATGGAAAATCTTACATGCCCTAATCAGGTCTAAGGGTAATCAGGAGCACATCCTCTTCCTGCCTCATTCTCATCAACTACATTTGCCCAAAATTCCTCAAGGTGAGATTTGTTTTGATGCCTCATCCCTGCCACTACTATAATATTATTATATGGGTCAAAATCTAGCCTTCCTAGATAGAGTGGTAGATGGAATAATTTCTACTCATTAGATGACCTTGCAGCTACTAGAAGACAAGGAAACACTTCAAGTGCATCACTTCCAATAGAAAGTGGGAATTCCAGTCCCAACTTCTTCTTTTTCTTCAGGAATTTATTGTAGACTGTCAACTATCAAGTAACTTCCAACAAGACCATTTTATCGGTAGGGTTTCATGAATGCTTGAACAGATGCTTAGAAAATCCCTACAATATGCTATAGGAGAAGGTGGGAAACTGAATAAACCATGCTCTAAATTCCTCCACCAGCTTCATTACCTTAGAAGATAGTGTCATATGCAATCCCTTCTGCAAGGTTCTCACAATGCGCATTATAAATGCATCATTAACCTGAGTGTAGTCATCTATGGCCTATAGATGCAACTGTGGGTAACACTTGTGGACCCTTAACCTTGGATTCCCACTTCTGAGGACTCCCTTGTACCTCAGTCCTTCATACCTCAAGTTTTGTGCCAACATGTGTATCACATATGAGCTTATAAAGAACTTCTTCATATGCTCCAACTTCCTCAACTGCTCATCAAGGTTGTCACTAATCAACCCAACCCAATTGATGTGATTGAACTCCTCTACTACCTATTGAAAAAAGTACCACATCCATGTCTCAAATAGGTAATCTAGTGGGGTAGGCCAAATATCTTGCTGAGCATCATTATTAGATAACTATACTCCTGGTGGAAATCCATCCACACAAGATCCTTTGACAACTTAGAATAGTGGGATTTATTCCTCCTCATCCATTTTTTGTTGATGATCTCATCACAATGTTGAACTCCCACCATGTAAACTCTATGCACTTGTTCCTTTTTCTTCGAGACCAACCTCTGGGATGAATGGACCCCAAATGCTTCAATAATGGCTGGTGGAGAGATATCTGCAATGATATTCCTTTCTGAGTCCTTAATCATTCTATCACTAAACTGATAATGTTTTGCACATTCCACGATCAACTCAACATGCCGAGAGGCAGAAGGGAATCTAGTTGCAGCTACAATTTTGATGTTCATAATTTGGGCAGCTAGGTGTGTCAGGTGATGATCTTTGTAGTGAAACATCCTCCTCTAGAACATGCTCAAATCGAGGCATCCAAGATTTGTATCCTTTACTTCAATCCACTTTGACATAATTCTAGACTCTGGGTAGAATTCTCTTTGTTCATTCTTGATTAGTTGCCTTCTGCTTACGCTGGTTCCTCTAGGTTCAACCATCTACAAAATAGAAAGAAAAAAAACTTATAAGAGCACAAAAAAAAGTAAAGAAAATCATTCCATCCCAAAATTCAAAGATCTACCAGAATTTATCCATCTTTCCCAAAATTTAATTTTCTCTCTCCTCATGGAGATTTGTACCTTTGATCAACTTACTGGAGAAAATTTGAAAAAGTTTCACAAATTCCTTTACACTTCTCCATAAATAATCCTTTTCTCTCCTCTCAATAATTTCCTCAAGTTTTCTCTTCTTGAATTGTGTGAAAATCAAATAAGGGAGGCCTACTCTTATAGAGTTGTAAAACCTAAAAAGTTGCTTTAGTGACTGGAGGCTAATTTGTAAAACTACTTTACTTGTCTCCCAAGATTCAAATTTTGAAGGGATTCTCTGCCACTTGTTTGAGTTTTTTTTTTTCGCTTATTAGAACTTTCCAATTTGAGCACTTTTGTCTTCATGAAGAAGTTTATCCATTTCTTAATTTTTAATTTTTTGGTTTTTTCCAATTTTTTGATTCTTTGGAAAGTTAATTAATTAAATATTAATAAAGTCAATATTTAACCAATTTCAATTTTTAAAACATAAAATAAAAAAAATCCTTTTAAATAAATTTCATTATTTTGTGAATTTTCATTTTTTATTGCTTTTTATATTTTATCAATTTTTTAAGGTTTAATTAAATATCAATAAAAGAAATCAATATTTAATTAAGTTTTCCATTTAAACCCAAATCAATTTAATTCAAGTTTTATTATTTCTAATTTTATTTTTATTTTTGAAGATTAATTAATTAAATATTAATAAAGAATTAATATTTAACCAACTTCAAATTTGAAACTTAAAACCAAAAAACTTTATTATTTTGATTTTGGAAATCATGCTCCAACTCAATTTATTCCAATTTTTAAAATGATTAATCTTCATGTTTCAAATTCACATCAAAATTTTGCTCACAAGTTTGGGTGGGTGCCGTATTTTGTCCAAAGCATTCATTCTGTCATCTATCCTCTCACGCATCATGGAAAACACATGAGTGGGATTTTCAAAAGGTAACAGATTGTTGTGTTTGGTAGTCCTCCATTGACTGCATTGACTCACGCTCTAGGGAGGCTAGGATCAGGATTCTTAGGGTGTCACATATTTTATCCTTAAGCATACATTCTGCAATCTATCTTCTCAAGCGCCCAAGCAAACACATGAGTGAGATTTTCATAAGGTAACAGATTGTTGCATTTGGTAGTTCTCTGTGACTGCGTTGACTCACGTTCTAGGGAGACTGGGATCAGTATTTGGGAGGAGTGAAGGATTTTGTCTCAAGCACACAAATCCATGACTCCATGAAACTTGTGCTCCAATAATTGCAGGAGTAGGATTTGGAAAGAGTGGTGGACCATTCTCACCACTCCCCTATCCTCCACGCATTCTTTTATGGAATGGAAATGTGAAGTTATTTTATTTCTACACCTCCATACTCATAGATTTCCCTCTTCTCTCCCTCGTTCAACAGGCTGGAGATCTCATTTCATCATGCATGTCACCAAAGGGAGAAATTTGAATTTGAATGTATCCTTCACCATTTTGGTATCTATCATCTCTGTCAAGGATTCCTCTAATCATATACGGTTGGCACTGGAGAGAACCCACAAGAGCGTTGTTGTAGCAATTGAGATAGGTAGCCAGGAAAAAAAGGAAAAGGAGGTCCCATCATAGATGGACATGGTGTGAGATATTGGTCACAACAAGTATCATGAAAAGTGAGCTTCCTATTCATCGATTAATATTCTTCTTTTAGGGTGGATTTATATTTCCAAGTGAAATTGTCCACTTTAGGTGTAGATTTAGATTTATAAGTAAAATCTTCTTAGTTTGACTTGAAAAGTTTGTGCAGAACACTTGCATATACAGTTACACACTAACTCACTAGATATAGTAGTCAATGGTATTGGGAATTTGATCATCATTTCATAAAATGAAAATTCAAAACTAAAATTCTCATAAATAGTATAGAAAGTTGTAATAAAAACTGGCTAAATATATATGTCATCTTTGTTTGTGCTAATATTTACAGGTTAAATAAATTCAGAATAATGTTTATGGGGGACGTTTCTTCATTTTTTGTTTTTTATTTTTTGTTTTAATATAAATAAAATTTAAAGAGGTATTATTTGAAATATAATTTAGTTTTTGAATACATTTAGTTATATAAGTTTTATTTATTTTTTGGATGTTTTTGAAAAAAAATAGTAGCAAAAGGGTGTTGGCCCATGGAACAGTAGGAAGCTAACTAAGAGAATTAATAGAATATTAATCCAACCTTAGAAAGAAGCAGTAATAGTTAATCACACATAGCGTCTACCTCTATCAAAAACATAAAAGAAAAATCCAACCTAGCTGCTGATTACTAGACAATGACAAAATAGTTTCGAGAAAATCTAGCATAAAAATAAACTTATGCCACGTAGGGTTAAAAATAGTACTAAAAGTTTTAAAAATACGAAAATAAAAAAAATTGACCCAACTATTAGGCTTGGAGTCAGTCCCAGCACCATCCGTAGTCCTGCTTCCATCTAGCCACATAGTAATTTTCCATCCCATAAGTATTTTGACAGCAACAGGTCAGCCCACTCTTCATTCAAGAACTTGAAAAGTTCACAGTTTCCTTCCACAAACTCCTTCCCATCTGAAGCCTTCTCATTGAGGAGGTAGAGCATGGTAGCAGGTGCATGCATCACCTTGAGAAAAAAAATTCTGACATCATCCAATCTTTTCTTGGTGTTATCAAGGTCCAGGGTGAGTTTGGCCATTGTGTTCTTTAGGGAAGTAATTTGGTATTTGATCCTCCCCTCCAGACCACTTCTCATAGTATCTTCTCCATCTTGTCCTCCTCAGCCATGATAGTTTGGATGTCCTTCTCCATCTTGTTCTCCACCTGATCAAAACCATTATCTGAGTCTTCTTTGCTAGGAGAACCCACAAAGGCATCCTCTTTGCTCATCTACTCTTGGATAGCTTTTTTGCCTTGCTCTTTGGAAATACAAGAGGAGCGGAGGGTAGAGTTGGGCAGGGGATTAGTATTCAAATGGAAATCTAGGTTAATGATGATATTTTTGTTTTTTTTGGGAGGGGGTTGAGAGGAATCTTCAAGGATCAGGACATGTTTGGGTCTAGTCCATGAAATAGGGGTGGGTTGGGTTTCAGAGGAATTAGGGCAAGCAGTAGGGGTTGAGAAACCTTTAGAATCAGAGGGCATGGAAAAGCCTTGGTTAAAGGAGACCGAAGGTGATAGAGGTTGCTAGATAGAGTGGGTAATTTGAATAGTTGGGGGAGGGAAGAGGGCACGGTGGAAATTATATAGTCTGAGGATGAGGCCCTGGTGCAGGTAGACAAGCTTCTTCCCAAGCGAGATAGCCTCATTTACATCATTGACATTGGAATCCAAAGAGTATAATAGGTAAATAGGTAAGGAAATCAACATTTTATGTAGAAAATGATTTAAAAAGGGAAGATGGTAGTTCTAGAAAGTACCGTAGCAGCCCTCTAGGGTGAAATACTTGATGACCAGCTTGCACATTTTAGACCAGAATTCTGAGAGATCAGAAATGTTGTGGCTCCTATTTTTAGACACTGGGGTATCTTCATTCTTAAAAAATTGAATGAAGTCAGTTTTTATCTAGGCTTTTGCAGTTTTCTTCCACTTTCTACTAGTAGTTAGCATCCCAGTAGCTTGGCTAATGACCTCCTTAGTTATCTCAAAAGTGATACCATTGATGATAACTTTTCTTTCATTCTAGGTCTTTATAAACTGCCTGGAGATCATTTTTTCATGGCCATGACATTTTCCATGAAGGGAAGGATACCTCCCTCTTTACAAAAATACATAACCATGGGGTTAGAGGATAATTATTCTTCAATTTTGTTAGGTTCAATCTTCTTCCTATCACCTCCCATCTTTTTTCCAAGAAGCAAGTCACTCACCACCCCACAAAACACAAGAACAGAGTTGCAGTCACCCTTGAAACTAGAAGGGTTGAAACCAAAGTGGTAACCAACAAAACCACTAGCACCAGACTCAGAGCCCAAATTTTTTGCAAGGAAAATGTGAGGAATGGTGAATTGATGGCCGTAGAAAAGAATTAAGGTCTTGTCACGCTAGGCACCATAATTAGGGTAATAATTACCTTGAAGCTTGTAAATCATCACCAACAAAGCCACCGGGGTTAACATGTGGGGATGGTGCTATAAAACATAATTGGCATCATTTAAATCCACTCCAAATTTCCTATAATCCTCCATAGATTGCACTTTCCTTAGAAACCATTCCAAATAATAATGGCTCATAAAAGGTAACCTTGTACCATTATGCCACATCAAACCCCTATTGTAATTAAGAGACCCTTTGAAACATGGCATGTGGCACTTGAAATTAGTACAAGAAGAATTGGTAAAAATGTAATAGCGCCTGACCCCACATGTAGGCGCCCAAACCAAGGTCCAAGTTTTAAACTTCATGGGACCCAAATTCAATGTCTCTCATTTCTTGCCTAAGAAGGTCTTGAGTAGTCTGGGACAATTGACTGGTAGCTCTCCAACACTGAAGCTTGTTGAGATGTAGACCAACAGTAGCCATAGCACCAACCACAAAGTTTCCTTCTTTGTAGGTGTGCATGATGGTAGACATGTGAGTGTGCTACATTAAACCATGAATATCTGATAAAATACTATCAACTTTCCAACCAGTGCTAAAATTTCCCCAAATAGCATTAATGATAACTTTAGAATCACCTTCACTATAAATGATAGTACATCCTAGAGTAATGGAAAAATTCAGGCCCCAAAGGAGAGTAATACCCTTAGCATGATTGATAGTATGATTTAGAAGAGGGCTAGCATAAGAAGCCACCAATCGCCCCTTGTGATCACGAATGATGCCACCACCAGCTTGGAGTCCTTAGTGAACCGAGCCATCAAAATTGAGTTTGTGCCAAGTAGCCTGGGGAGGAGTCCAAATGGTATCCTTACGAGCTCTGAGCTTGTTGTTTCCAAATTTGGCGAATCCCTTGGCAATGCCCCAAATCTTGGCAATTTTGTGATCCCAATCAAAGGGGGGAAGACTAGGGTTCTTCCAGTGGGAGACAAGAAAGTTGTCTTGGAATAGTTTGAGACCCAAGTGGAAAACCTCAGTTGCATTAAGCTCAGTCTTCCTAAAGATCCTATTATTACACTCCTTCCATAGGATCCAGAAGGGCATGGTTCCAAAGGAGTTTTATCAGGGGATGATGGGAAGGAAAAAACCAATCGCGAAACCAATCATGGATATCCCTATTGGAAACCCACATAATGTTGAGCCGGGATAGGATCTGTTGCCAGAACTTAGTGAAAAATTCATAGTGTAAGAAGATGTGATTTATACTTTCCTCCTTTTTGCATAAACAACATCTATTAGCTAGGCTAAATCCATTCTTAGTCAGATTTTCAACAGTGAGGATTCTTTTGTGGAGCACCATCCATCAAAATAAATTCACTTTAGGGATCAATTGGGGCTGCCGCACTTTCTTCCAGTAGGTGGTGTCAATAATTTCCATGATTAGCTGATTGTAAAACATTTTAACAGTGAAGCCTCCATTTTGGGTGTATTGCCATAGAAGTCTATCTGGCTAATCCATCAAGGGAATATGAACATAATGAAGTAATTAATTGAGTTTTGTATCAAGGTTGATAAGATCTGGTCTATCATGTAGGATAGGGATAAGATCTATCCAATTTCCATTGGTGATGAAGTTTCAGACTAGAGTACGAACTCCAAGAGTAAGTATGTTACTTAGTTTGGAGAAGCATGAGGAAGCTATTTAATAATATCTAGTAGCTAAGAGTCCTCCCAAAACTGGATATCCATGTCATTTCCCAATTGCCAAATGGCCCCTTTCTCCAAACTACTTATGCTCTTGAGAATGTTGTTCCAGGCTATGGATCCTCTCGAGTGGCCCTATTCCATGAAGAGTTTATAGAACCCTCCACCATCTAGGTACTTAGCCTCCATAATTTTGCACTAGTTAGTAGATCCCATGACCATAGTCCATGCCATCTTGGACAATAGGGCCCTATTGAGATTGTGAATTCTTCTAAGGCCTGGCCCACCTAGGTGTTTAGGAAGGAAAACCTTGTCCCAACTAACCAAAGGGAGACATTTATTTTCCTCACACCCAGACCAAAGGAAAGTGTGTTGTATCCTTTCCAATTTATCATCCATGAAACTAGATATTTTGAAAATAGAAAGGAAATAGACAAGTATACCTTGAAGAGAAGCAGCAAGGAGTTGGAGCTTACCAGCACAACTGAGGATCTTACCTTTCCATCCAACTAGCTTCCTTTGGGTTCATTCTAGAGTGGAGTTCTAGAATTCATTCTTCACATCTTTAACAGTTAGGGGAGCCCAAGGTAAGTGGGAGGAAGAGAATAAGCCTGGCAGCCCAGAATTTTCAAGATTTTAGCTTGAACAATAGGATCAATATTGAAGAAGAACATTCGGCTTTTGTGATAGTTGATATGTTGACTTGAAGAAATAGCATACCTATCCAACATCAATTTCCACATCCTAGCCTCCTTAACTAAGGAGGTGCCAAAGAAGAAGGTGTCATCCACAAACTGTTGAAGGACTGCTAGGGGCAGGCTAGTAGCTAGTTTAATTCCCTCAATTTCTCTGGAATGTGCCATCTATATCATTTTACGCCCCAAAACCTTAGCAAGAAAGATGAAGAGGTAGGGAGAGAGGGGGTCCCCTTGGTGAAGACCCTTTCTAGGGGAAAAATTGATGCCTGGTTTTCCGTTAAGAAGCACTAAAAATATAATCATTTCAGTATAGGCTTTGACAAAAGATATGAAGTCTTGAGACAAACCAAAATTTGTTAAGACCTTGTATAGAAAATTCTAGTTGACTTTATCATAATCCTTTGAAATGTCAAGTTTGAGGGCCATTCTAGCATCCTTACTATGGTCTATGGAGTGCAGAATTTCATTAGTAGTAATGGTTGCATCCATAATTTGTCTCCCTGGCACAAAACCATTCTGATTGGGGTTAATGATCTTGTTAAGCAAAGGTTTGATTCTATTGACCATGATCTTAGAGAAAACTTTATAGAGGGTGTTACAGAGACTGATGGGTTTGAAGTCCTCCATTATTTTGGGCTCATACACGTAGGGACATGAACAATTTATAGGTTTCATTAAGTTGCTTAAGGATTTTCTTAGTTCTCAAGAAGTCCTGGGCTGCACGAGTCACATCGTAACCAACAATGTCCTAGAATTCTTGGAAAAAGGTGGGGGGGAAACTATTAGGGGCTAGGGCTTTGTAAGGTCCTATAGAGAACACTTCTTTATGAACTTCCTCATCAGTAACCTTGGAGAGAAGGGAATTGTTATCGATATCCATGACAACCCTAGGTAAATGGGAAGTGAGATGGCTTTGGAGGTTGTTAATGTTCCCAACATTCATATCAATGAAGGAAATGATAAAATAACCAGTGGCCAAATTGCCCAGCATAGTTGGGTCAGAGATCACATCACCCAGATTATTTGTTAGAGTGCTAACGGAATTACGTCTCTTATGCTTGCAAGTAGATTGATAGAAAAAGGTTGTGTTGCAGTCCCCCTCTTTGAGCCATAAAACCCTAGAACTCTATTTCTAGAAGACTTCATCATTGGCTAGAGTCTCCTTCCAACTCTTTCTAGCATTTTCTTCTTCAATGTGCAGGTCAGGTGATAGGTTACCAACAACCATCTTTCCTTGGAGAGTTTCCAACTTCTCAGCCAGAGCCTTCTTATTGTGAAAGATGTGTCCAAAGGTAGTTTTATTCCACCCTCTGACAGCTCCTCTGATGAGCTCCAGTTTAGAAGCCACCCTAAACATGGTCATACCTTTGATAGGAGTAGACCACCATTATAAGATCCTTTCCTAAAATTTGGGGTGAAAAGACCACATAATTTCATACCTGAAAGGAGCAGGGTAGGGGTGCTTCCCGTCCAACCATTTGAGCAGAAGATGATTGTGATCAAAGGTGGTTTTGGAGAGAGAAATAAGGGAGCATGTTAGTCCCAAATCCTAAGAGGAAGAGGTAAAGACCCGGTCGAGATGCACCTGGATGAGGTGGTTCCCTTTTCTATTATTACTCCAAGTGAAGGGGTTTCCCTTAAGTTCGACATCATGATTACCATTCAGGCAAATGAACCAGGACAGGTCCCCCATGCTATTAGTATAATCCATAATGCCTTTACATTTTTTAGAATGGTATGTAACAAAGAGTTAAAATCCCCTACCACCAGGAATTTAGCATTCTGAAGGGGAAGAATGGAGGTCGTTAGCTCTTCCCACACCTCTTTTCTCCCCTGGCGGGAGTTAGGCACATAAATGTTGAAACAATGTCAAACAGCCACTGAGGAAGTGAAAGAAACAACCATGTGATACTGAGAAAAGCTAAGAGCATCCCCCCAGACCTTAGATGGATTCCAAATGGTAGAAATTCCTCTAGAAGCCCCATGAGCCTCAAAGTAAAAGAACATGGCCCTAGGCTAGAGTTTCCCCACAAGAAAATAAAAAATTTTATAAGACATTTTAACTTCCTAGATTAAGAGGATATCAACACTATAGTCACTGATGTACTATTTGAGATCAAGCTATTTCTGGGGATTATTTAGACCTCAAATATTCCAAGAGAAGACAATCATTTCTTACCTTTTTGTCTGATGTCGAGGGTTTTCTACTTTCCAGTAGCAATTTCTTTTATTTTGCTCCTTTTTCTTCTGACCCTGTCTAACTCACATCTCGGTTGGATGTTATGATACAAAGAAATTATTATTAAATTTGATGAGGTGAAATTGATTTTGTAAGATTTTTCCAGAATCTTCATTATATTCAACAAATTACTTCTGAAATCAATTGTCTATCATATTCATGTCAAAATTCAAAATTAGATGTTAACCTATTGCACGCTCTCATAAACCTAAATCCTAGACTTCTTATCTATTAATGAAGCTATAATATCTCTTTGAGAAGATATACGAACCTTATTATTTTGGAGAATTTGTCTTAGAATGTCTGGGCAAAGGTAATAGACTAAGTTGAGAAGTACATATTTTTGCTTGATATTGGGTAGGTACCACCATACCTTATTCATAAAAAATGCCAGATCAATAGTGATATTCTTAAAATCCATAGAGCGATTTTATTATAGGTAACTGTGATGTGGTTGAATAATACTATAATTTAAAATGTCAAGAATATTTTACATAGAAATGCTACTTTTAGAATCACAAGTTTGTTTCAGGTGTGTAGCTGCAATAAAAGAGTATTTTCATGTCTTATTGTAACAAATGCCTTACCCTTCAAATGTCTTTTGTATAATCTATGTTTTTCATTTTGTATTTGATATTTTTAGAGAGACCTTCTCATTTGCTACCATCTTTCTATTATAGAACTTTGTAGTGTTTTTGTAGATCTCTCTCTCTCTCTCTCTCTACACACACACATACACACATGCATGCATATCCATATACATCCATTTATCTATGTGTGTGAGAGTGTAGTTTGATTTTTTCTAAATGAAACAAACATGCTCTTACATCAAATACTTTAATTAATAATAATATGAATTGATGTTTATGAATTATTTAATTGAAACTACCTCTCCAAAATATAGCAACAACAACCAAGTTTGATAAGGAAGTTTCTAAGTCTCATCATTAATCATTTCATTGTGTTTTTATTTTATAAATTCTTCCATTAATTTTTGCAATATATACAATCATTGTTCCATGAAAAACATCACATCTTGTAAAATGTAAACCATTCATATATTTTTTTGCAAATATTCATTGCTTCCAACATTTAGACAAAATAAAATAATAAGAATATTTTGATTATTTTTTTATAAATCATGTCACTATTCGGGGATTCTTTTTTCATTTCTCTCAGTACTTATAGAGGAAATTTCAAGAAGAAGGTCTACAAACACATTACAGTGTCTAGGAAGTATTTTCATTTGAGATCAAAAAACTTGTTGCATTATCTTTTGTGCCTCAGATATATGTAATCAATGCATTTGAAACACTTCTACAATCTCCATATTATATAGAACACGAGGAGACTTTGCAACCCATAATTGATTATTTTGAAGACAAATGGATTGGAGGACTAACTAGAAGAGGCAACACATGGTCACCTAAGTTTCCAATCACAATGTGGAACTACTATTCAGCTATTCAAGATGATCTTCCCAAAACCAATAATTCTATTGAGGGATGGCACAGAGAATTTAGTTAATTGCTACAATCATCGTATAGATCAATCTGGAAATTCATCAAAGCAATGAAAAAAGAATAGGGTCTCCAAGAGAATAAAATAGAGAAATATATGGCTAGACACACTACACAACCAAGAAGGAAAAAATACCATGAACACAAAGAAAGACTAAAAATATTAGTTCAAGATTTTGACAATAATAATATTTTAGATTATATAAGAGGCATTGCTCATAATTTGACACTTTAATTGAAAATTTTAATAAAACATTTTTAGAAATATACTTGTAATTTATAAATTTTGTTTTTCTTTCTCTATAATCTTATGGGGTTATTTTGAATGTGGGTTATTTTGAATTGGGTTATTGTGATCCTAGGTTATTTTTTCCTAGAGTTATTGTGGTCGAGTTATTCTGTCCAGGGTTATTTTGGTTGGGTTATTCTTTCTTGTAATCTTATTATAAACTTGTCATAAATTTCATTAATTTATGAAATCACCTTGCTTCAAACATATGCTTTAGTATTGAATTCCAACATTAAGGACCATAGAAATAATCCTACTAAGGACCATGTCCTCCATGAGGGGATCCTTCTGTTAATATATGTGTATTTTAAAACAATGCTTGCTTCATCCAACAAGTCTTGTATTACTATTTTAGAGGAGGAAGAGCTTGGAAGGAGGTACTCTAGGGAGGATGAATGGGCCATGGAGATGGAGGAAGAGGAGTATGTTCTCCCCAAGAAGTTAAAAAAGAACAAGAAATATAGAAATATTCCTTCCTCAACTAGAAAAAGTAAATTGAAGGGTAGAGATAAATCTGTGTCCCCTACCCTTGGCTTTAGTAAAATAATTATTGAAGGGAATAAAATTGTGGATCCCCAATCTACGCATAAATGGAAAGATTTGGCAATGAATGACCCTCCTTGTGGGTCTAGGAAAGAAGTCACCTTGACTTCCTCTTCTTTGAAAGACTCTTATACACCTTACCTTTCTACTAATGTGGAGGATAGACCTAGGTTCCCCCCATGATCTGAATGTTGATTCTCATTACTTCAAGCCTAATCAAGTATACCTAGATGACATTTTTGTTATTGCAATGAATGGGGCTATTGATTTCTTCAAACACATCAAATAGTCCTTACATGAAATTAAAGAAGTTAAAATTAAATAGAGGGTGATGAGTAGAAAATTGGAGGTGATTTAGACTAGTGGGGATGAAAAGGAAAGGCACTAAAGGTAAGGATTTGTGGACTGAAGAAGAAAAAATTGTTATAGTAGGCTACCTTAATAAAATTATTGAGGCTATTAACAAACTTAAGAAGGATTTAGAAGAAAAGGTATTTTATCTTGAATAAAAACTGTAGAATATCAAGGACTCCCTTTTTTCTGTTATGTTCATATCAGCCACAAGGTCATTAAAGTGACAACTGAATGTATGAACACTACAGTGGATAATCTAGAAAATGTGTACCAAGACAAGCTAGTTGTGGACCTAGAAATTGCTAAAGAGAAATGTCAAAAGGAGTTGATGAGGCAAAGAAAGAGATAAAGAGAAAATATGAAGAGAAAGGAAAAAAAGGGTCCCTCAAGATATTCAAGAGATGAATAATGTAGTGCATAGTATGAACCAGCTTGAGGTGGAAGTTGCTCAAACTTTGAAGACTCTAGCAGAATTTCATCTGCTCTAAGTTTCTAAGTTTTTTTTGTTGCTTTGTGTTTTTCATTATCTTTTCTTTGTTGGTTTCTATGCTTATGATGTGGGAAGATTTTTAGCTATGGATTGTAATGTTTAATGTTATATCTTGTTAAGAATCTCTGTTAAGGGTTTTGGGTCCCTTCAAAATATGTTTTTATCATAATAAAAAGTATATGTTTTAGTATTGATCATTCTACAATGACCTTGACCTTTTCTAGATCCACTTTGAATCTATCTTTGGAGAGAAAAAGATTAAATATGGTTTGAAGGAAGTTTTCCAATCACCACCTCCACAAATTCTAATTTGGTACCTTCTCTCAAACTAATTTGTTTGAATTAATTAGTATAAAACACTTAGATACTCCATCAAGTTGTCCATTTGAAGCATTGATAGAAATGTGTATTTCCAAAATATCTTATTGGTGCATCTAAAGTGATCACACATATTGATAGGTTCTCTTCCTTCAAATTGTAGTAACACTATTGAGACTACATAATTTGACCCGCAATGTTATGTCCCACTTGATCTAGACCTTAGAAATTAGCATGAATGGTAAGAAAAAGGATACAAAACACCTTCATTCAAAGGCTTATCTTTTCATAGTGAAGATGACTTAAAAATATCCTTCAAATGAAAGTAAACATTTGTTCAAAGATCTTTCAAAATTTTAGTACTTTAAATCTTTTTAGATAATGATACAGACCTTTGTTTGAAGGTAGCATCAAATGAACATCTTTTGATAAATTTGAACAAAGGTCTTTAGATGGGCCTTAATTCTCAAATTTTTCCTAATATTTTTATATTTCAAACCTTAATTTGGACTAGCAAAGAGAGTCAATGTGATAGGAAAATTAATAAAATCATAGAATACGTTTTTAAAAATTATTTATTTGAATATAATTATTTTCTATTATCTAGTAAATTTATATTTTAATCAAAATTTAAGACTTTTATGTTCCACATAAAAAAAATTATCTATATGTTAAATATCCTTCAAATGAAAGTAAACATTTGTTCAAAGATCTTTCAAAATTTTAGTACTTTATAGCTTTTTAGGTCATGATACGGACCTTTGTTTGAAGGTAGCATCAAATGAACATCTTTTGATAAATTTGAACAAAAGTCTTTAGATGGGCCTTAATTCTCAAATTTTTCCTAATATTTTTATATTTCAAACCTTAATTTGGACTAGCAAAGAGAATCAATGTGATAGGAAAATTAATAAAATCATAGAATACATTTTTAAAAATTATTTATTTGAATATAATTATTTTCTATTATCTAGTAAATTTATATTTTAATCAAAATTTAAGACTTTTATGTTCCACATAAAAGTGTCAAACTAGTAATTTTTAATGGCGGAAGATTCGAGCAGGAAAGAGCAGACAACAGGAGGGAAAGAGCAGACAGAAGGAGGGAATGGCGGGGATCCTAAGCAGCTAGCAGGTGGGAAAGAGCAGATAGCAGGAGGGAATGGTGGGGGTCCTATGCAGCCAGCAGGTGGGTTTGGCGGGCTTGCTTTCAACCTATGGGATCTTGCCATTTCGGCCAAAGGAGCTGGTGTTGGTGTTGTTGTCGATGGGGACTTGGAACCATTGGTTCTAGGTATACCTTCAGCTCGAGTACTAGACAGGGTGTCAGTGTCTCTTTTGAGGGGTAGTGGTACCCTCCCCTTGTGACAGATCTTTACGAGCTCTCCCTCGAAGGGAGTGTCTTTGGGGGATGAGTCTGTTGGCAAAAATGCTTTTGGAGAAGGGTTAGTCCCGTTTCCAAAGACCATGAATATTGAGGGAGTTTCCTCAGAGGACCCACATGTGGGGTCAAAAAGTTTACATGACTCTGGTAACGCCTAGTCCTAAAAAGTGGTCAGATTTGGTCGAAGATAAGAAGGAAGAGGGTTCCCTACTCTCGGTAGAACCGATTAAGGCTTTTCTCCAGGAGGGTGAGAAAGCCATTTTTGTACCAGATTCAATGGTGGACAGATCCATTTCGGCCATGGAATTAACACTCATTGGTAAGTTCCTTGGACCATGACCCAATATTGAAGAGGTTAGGAAGTTTGTAAAAAAGAAATGGGCCTTGAAGGGCCATGTGGATATTGCTACTCTTCCTAAAGGTTTTCTTTCCTTCTCCTTTTCCAACAAGGAAGATCAGGGTTATGTCCTTTATGGAGGCCCCTGGATGTTTGGAAGAATGGCTTTGTCTTTACGTAAATGGACCCCTAATCTAGATTTTTCTGATAATTTTTTCTTGGCGATGCTAGTTTGGGTCAGATTTTTGGGGCTTCCATTGGAATACTGGAACGAAGAAGTTTTTAAAGGTTTAGCCTCGTCCTTTGGGAGTGATCTTATTTCGGTTGATCCCATGATGATAGAAAAGTCTAGATTAGTCTTCACCAGAATCTGTGTCAATATTGCCAAGTTTGATAATCTCCCTGGGATTATCAACATCAACTCTAAACTTGGTCAGCATAAGTAGGAAGTTATCTTTGAATCTTTGCCTTTTGTCTGCTTTGTTTGTCACAAAATGGGTCACTAGGCAAAACATTGCCCAAAATTTTTTTCTAGGACCCCTCAGCTAGAGACCTCTGAACCTAAATCTCATCAAGTTTGGAAGGAGGTTAAAGGGGATAACAGCAGTAAAGCCCCCCCTGAAGTCTTGGAGTCAAATGAGACCCTAGTCTTGGAAGAAGGGGAAATTGCAGAATCGGTATCTCATGTGTTAGCCTCAACTATAGAACCAGTTAAGGAAGATGTTTCAAATAAGATTAGTGTCTTTACTGAGATTCCTAATCCTTTGGATAGGATAGCTCCTTCCAAGGATCCAACACCATTAGTGGTCTTGGTTCCCCTTTCTAAAGATGGATCGAACCTCAGATTGGATGAGGATAAAGCTCCCTTAAAGTGTTCCAAAGTGGATGATGATGATTCCTCTTCCATCCCTAAGATGTTTTCTAGTAGTAGCGAGGGGGAGTTGCAGGCCAAAGATTTTGAGGAGACTGGAATCTGGAAAACCCAAAGAGGGAGAAGGCAGAAAAGAAAAGATAAAAAGAATGAATTGGTCACCCCAGGATCTAAAGGAGTTACTACTCAAAGTAAATCAAAAGGAGGCATAATGATGAAGGCAGATGTTGGATCCAATAGAAAATCCCAGGGGAGATACTCAAATAGAGAAATTAGAGAAAGGGAAAGCAAAAAGGAAATAGTGGATGGTAGACAACTCACCATCCAGGAAAGTTGCACCCTAGTTAAAAGATGAAGCTTATATCATGGAACATTCGAGGGATGAATGCCCCTCATAAAAAATACATTCTTAGAAATTTGGTAAGAGACTATAAACCTATTTTTTTTTTGTTCAAGAAACTAAGATGAGTAAAGATAAGGTTGAAAAGATTAGGATTTTCAAAAATGATGGAGTTGTTGGCATTAGCTCTGAGGGGGCATCAGGAGGGGTTTCTATTTTTTGGAACCAAAATGTGGTTAGGGGTTCTGTGGTTGTGGAGGATCTTAATTGCCTTAGCATCAATTTTCTTCACATTAAAATTGATTTTCAGTGGGTTGCCACTACAATATATGCCCCTAACTCTAGAACTAGCAGATTGTCTTTCTGGAAAAGATTAGATAAACACAGAGAAGCCTTTCTGAATCTCCCCTGGATGGTTATTGGAGACTTTAACTATCCTCTAAAAGATATGGAGAAATTTGGAGGGAGTGATTCTTAGAACATGTTAGATGGTAGGATGGATCTGATGGATTTTTTGAACCGTCAGGCTCTTTTTGATCTGGAGCTTCAGGGAGTCAAATTTACTTGGTCCAATAGGCGTGTTGGTCAGGATCTTATTCATGTTTTCCTAGACTGTGCTTTAGTTGATGGAGGATGGCTAAATAATTTTGGGTGTACTCTATCTTCTCTCTCGAAAGTGGGCTCTGATCACTTCCCAATTTGTTTCAATGCGGATCCTATTTCTAAGATGGGACATCCGCCTTTTAGGTTTGAAAAAATGTGGATTGAACATCTTGAAATAGAACAAAATGTTAAAGATTGGTGGAATATTAGTGTTCACGAAACGACCATGTTTAGAGTGGTCAAAAAACTTCTAAGTGTTAAACAGAATGTTAAAACTTGGAGCAAAACTATCTTTGGGGATATTTTCAAATCTAAAAATCAACTTAAAAAGGATTTGGATATTATTCAAGATAGGATTCAGCGTAATGGTCTCATAGAGGATCTTAGAGATGAGGAGGAAAGCATTTTGGTGAAAACCCACAACATTATCTCCAGGGAGGAAGAGTACTGGCATCAGAGATCAAGGTCTATTTGCCTTAATGCGGGAGATAAGAACACTAGATTTTTTCACTTATCTGCTTCCAAACATAGAGCTACCAATATAATCTCTAGACTCAATACTGATCAAGGAGTTGTTTCGAATGTTTCAAACATTTAGGAGGCTATGATTAACTTCTTTTCTTCTTTACTCTCCAAAGACTTGAATTTAGATTTAGGAAAGTAGGCTGCTCTGATCAGCAATATTCCTGTCATCATTGATGTCCCCTTGAACTGTGCTCTCACTGCTATTCCATCGCAGGAGGAGATTAAGATTGCTACTTTCTCTTTTGAAGGTGATAACTCCCCAGGTCCAGATGGTTTTCCCTTATTTTTCTTTCATAAATTCTGGCATATTATTGGAGAAGATATCTGTAACGCTGTCAAAGAATTTTTTGGTTCTGGATCCTTGTTAAAAGAAGTCAATGCAACCTTTATCGCTCTTATTCCTAAAAAACTAGGTGCTGATTCGGTGGATGCTTTTAGACCCATTAGCCTATGCAACTCTATCTATAAGATTTTGTCCAAAGTTCTTACTTCTTGATTGTTGGCTATTCTTCCAAACATTATTTCTCCCCAGCAAAGTGGCTTTGTGCCTGGCAGGCAGATTCTTGACTCTATTATGAAAGTCCATGAAGTTATCCAGTCGACTCATGTCTCCTCTTCTTCAGGTTTTCTTCTCAAGCTAGACCTCTCCAAGGCTTATGATAGGGTGGATTGGGATATGTTGATTAAGGTGCTTAACTCTTTTGGTTTTGGTAGTAAAATCCTTCAGATTATCTTTCAGATGTCAGCACCTCGACTGTAGCTATATTGATTAATGGTTCCCCCTCTAGGTTTTTTAAACCTTCAAGAGGTCTTCGACAAGGTGATCCCCTATCACCCATTATTTTTTCTATTCTTGCAAAATGCTTAGGTCATCTTTTTTAGTAGCTGGCTTCTTTGGGTTCTTTCAAAGGTCTTTCTCCCTCTTCATCATCCAACCCATGCTCCCATGAGCAGTTTGTTGATGATACCATCATTATGGGTTTCTCCTCTATTCAGGAAGCGAAAGCAATAAAAAAAGCCTTGACAGTTTATTCTAGTGGCTCTAGTCAATCCATCAATTAGGATAAGAGTTCTTTATATTTCATCAATACTCCTGAGGAAAGGCAGTTCAGGATTGCCAGAATCATAGGTTGTAGGATTGACTCTCTCCCAGCCACTTATTTGGGTCTTCCTCTGGGATTCAAGCCTCTAGATTCCTTTTGGAGAGGGATTGTTGATAGATTTAATAGGAAATTGGTAGGTTGGAAAGGAGCCATTCTCAGTCAAGTAGGTAAACTCCAGCTCCTCAAAGCCTCCCTGCAAAGTCTCCCCATTTTTGCTTTGAGCCTTTTCAAAATTCCTGGAAAATATGCAAATATTATAGAAAGAATCCAAAGGAATTTCTTATGGTCAGGAGTTGAAGAGAAGAAAAGACTAGCCTTAGTTTCCTGGGATAAGTTTTGCACTCCTAAAAAATGGGGAAGTCTTGGCATTCAGCCTATTAGAGTAACTAATCTTGCTCTATTGGCTAAATAGGGCTGGAGAATTTTCGGAGAAAGAAGAGAGTGGAATGAGATCATCCATAATAAGTATCTTTACTTTGTGTCTCATATCTCTGATTTCTGGAAACATAACCTTTAGGTGAAAGGATCTTATATTTGGAACAGTATTCAGCTGGCCAAGGAGGCAGCTTTTAAAGGTACCAGATGGGTTTTGGGAAATGGTAGAAGAATCCATTTCTAGGAAGATAGCTAGATAAAAGATCACCCCCTTAGCATTATTTCTTCATTACAACCCACTATTCTTTAGTGAAACCAACAGTATGGGTCGAAGGTCATTGACTATTGGAGGAATGATAAGTGGATCAATTTGACCTTTATTGATGAAAACCTTAAACCTATTATGCAAGATCTTAGAGTTTGGATGATTAAGAATTCTAGAGAAGATAGGCTCTTGTGGGGGATTCAGCCTTCAGGAACCTTTTTAGTTGCCTCCTATTCTGAGCTCCTTTTGAATAAACCAACTCCTATCCCTATCTAGTCTCAAGTTTGGGACAGCTCTCTTATTCCAAAAATTAACATTTTTTTTTGGCTTCTCTTGCAGAATAAAATTTTAACGATTGATAACCTCTAGAAAAGGGGAATGATCCTGACTAATAGATGTTTTTTATGTAAAAAGGTAGAGGAGTTTTTTTCTCACCTAGCTATTGAGTGTTCTTATGCTTGGGAGGTCTGGTCAGTTCTTTTACAGTGCTGGGAGATTAGGTGGTTTTTTCCTAATTGTCTGGAAAACTTCTACAACCAGTGGCACAAAGCTGATTCCCCCATAGAGCCAACCCTCTGGAACATTATTCCACCTCATGTCATATGGAGAATATGGAGAGAAAGAAATGACAGATTTTTCAGGAATATTGAGCTCCCTTCGAACGTCATAGTGGAGAAGATAAAAAGGAGTTTAAGAGAGAATATCAAAAAGTTCACTGGCAGAACCCTAGCTTTCAATGATGGAGATTGGGGTAAGAAAGTTGGTAACAAAAAATAGCACCTTCAGGAGAATGCTATTTGGCTTTCTCCTCCGCCAGGATGGATTAAAATCAACTTTGATGTGGCTGCCAAGGGAGACCCTGGACCTACTGGCAACAGAGGGCTTATCCGTGATGACAAGGCTAATTGCCTGGTGGCTGTTGCTTGTCCAATTGGTTTTCAAAACAACCATGTGGCTGAAGCAATGGCCCTCCTTGAAACTTTGAAACTGGTTAAGGCTGACATGGCTCAAAACGTCTGGATTGAGGGGGATTCACTGAATATCCTCAAAAGTATAAATGCAAAGGCAAAACTATCATGGACTATATAGGGGATAATAGAGGAGGCCAGAAAGATAATTAATACTTTCAAACATGTCATCATCTCTCATTATTATAGGGAAGTGAACAGTACTGTAGATGACCTGGCAAATACCACTCTCAAAGCAAATGAAATCATGATCTAGAGAGGACAGGAAAATCTAACCGTCGATATTAAAGCCAAGTTGGCTTACGACAGACTCCATAGTAGAATGGTGGATTGGGAAAATTTTGTTAAGTTATGATGATTAGACATCCCTTTAATTATTGGAAGAGCATCATCATGGAAAGAGGGGGCTTTCCTGAGTTCATTAGCTGTAGGCACATTTTAACCTTTCTTGATCCCAAGTTTACTATTCACAGTAATAGTCCTATTTTCTCTGCTAAATTCAAAAACCCTGTAAACCTCACTATGGGTGGTGGTTTGAACAAGAGAGAGCTAAAGGACTACTCTAAGTGGAAGAACATGCCGAAGGTGTGGGAAATTTTAAAGAAAGGCGGGCTCACGAATTATATGGAGAGGTTGCATGGGGTGACGGACTCGGCCACCAAGATTTTTGTGGACTCATGGAGAGATGACACAGTTACCATTGATGGGGTAACTATGAACATCATGAAATAATTTGTTGCTAAAATTTCTAGGCTGAGCACGAAGGGGATGAAATTCTTCCATGACAAGAAGATCTCTTAGAAAGCCATTCGCCAGTTTCCTAAGGGGAAGCTAGAGAGAAAAAGTCTGATGAAAGAAAGTGGAGGCTACTACAACATTGACTCCTTCAAAGAAATCTGGGCTACGGTTATGATGGCCATCATGGAGTATGTTACTTTAGATGGTAGGTTTAAGAGAGCCCATTCTTATCATTTCGTGCTTATTTGTCATTTTAGGCATAAAATCAAAATTTCTCTACCTTTTTATATTCTGCAATCGCTCTGCCATAGTATTTCTCAACACAAGAAAAATGAAAAAAAACATGTTCTCCATGAAGGACTTATTAGGCTGATAGTGGACCATATAAAGAAAATGGCTAGAATTAGCCCTAGAATTTCCCCTTCTAAATCTAGTTCTGGGAAAAAAAGAATTAGGGATACTATTGTGAAGGAGGAAGGCTCTTTCGGCAAGAAAGCCAAGAAGGAGAAGGAAGAGAACTTGGACATGGAAACGTCAGCCTAGAGCGAGGAAGGATATGATAATATGGTGGATTCTATTGAGGATAGGGAATTCCTCTTCTTTTGTTTCTAACTCCACCTTGGAGGAGGACTACAACACTGATGAGGAAATTACTGAGACTAAAGGAAAGGGTAAAATGTCCACTAGTAAAAAGATTATTGAAGACAATAAGAATGAGAAGAAGAAGGGTACCAAGGAGATAGATGATACCTCTGGCAGCAAGAAGAAAGGGGAAGAGAAGGGTGACGAGGAAGATGAAGGTGACCAAAAAGTGTCAATTTTGGTTGATTACGACAGCTCTCAAGAGCATGACATGCTGATATCTCCTAGGATCGACATGGTGGTGGATGTGGGAAAGAACATACAAAATGAGGAGGAGGATGAGACTCACACCTCCCTAGGTAAGAACCAAGTTGTTCCTTAGAAGGAGGATGATACTGATTTGGGGAGTTCTCGGCACATACCCTTTATGAAAACTATGGACCTGCAGGAGAAGAACGTCCAGCTTTTGCGTGAAGACATGGATGAAAAAATCAACCCCCCATTTGGAGTCCTTCAAACTACTAAAGTCGCATCCATTTACTCTTTTAGGCTCATAAAATGGGTGTTTCAGGAAATTAAAAGCCTTAATCTGAAGTACAGGGCTATTGCTGCGAAAGTGGATACCATGCAGACCCAGTTGGAGAATATCCTTGGCACTGGGGAAGAGAAGGCCACCAAGGAGGATGATAAGAAAATACAGGAATTAAATAATAGAATGGAAACCTTGGAGACTACCATGAAAAGGAACATGCATGATAATAATACCTTTATGGGATCGGTGAAGGATTGCCTCATGATCATCAAGTATGAGCTAGACAATGGATCTCCCACTAAAAAACTAGAGGATGTGGAAGATAACCCAGATGACGAGGGCCCTAGAAAATGTACCAGATCGGCGAGGAGGAAGAAGATGTACGAAGGAGGTAGAAGATCGGCGAGGAGGAAGAAGATACACTTGTATTTGATTGATGTTGTGAGGTGAAGACTTTGCAACATCTCCATCATGATGGTTATCATGTGACTTGATATCTGTGGATATGTCATGATGGTTAGGATCTCTTAGACATCATGGTAGATATCATAAGGTTGATATCATTAAATAAACCATAGATGATTTAGAGATCTTCATGGTGGATATTATGTGATGTAATATCTGTAGACATGCCATGATCAGTCTATATGGTAAGTATCACATATGTGATACTAGTGAACATACCATACTAGATATTTTGAGTACTTGGTGAATATCATGGACTTGATATTTGGGGACCATTATTCATGATAATCACTTGAGTACTTGGTGAATATCTTGTGATTTGATATTTGGGGACCATTGCTCTGAGTACTTGGTAAGTATCATGGACTTGATACTTGAAGGCCATTACTCGCTATATCAGTAAAATGATATATATATATATATATATATATATATATATATATATATATATATATATATATATATATATATATATATATATATATATATATATATATATATATATATATATATATATATATATATATATATATATATATATATATATATATATATATATATATATATATATATATATATATATATATATATATATAAAGTGATTATCTATACTCACATTGAGTACCTGGTGAATATCATGGACTTGATATTCAGAGACCATTACTCTAAGTACTTGGGTGAGCATCATGGATTTGATACTTGGAGACCATTACTCATGATAATCATTTTGAGCAATTGGTGAATATCTTGTGAGTTGATATTTGGGGACCATTGCTCTGAGTACTTGGTAAGTATCATGGACTTGATACTTGAAGGCAATTACTCGCTATATCAATAAAATGATATAAATATAAAATGATTATTTATACTCACATATTACCTTGAGGTAATATTTTTATCATCCCTAGTTAAGAGGGAGTGTTAGTTATTGTAACAATTTTGTGTAGCTATGGTGAGGATCATAAGTGTTGACATTAGATTATTTTATCCTCCCTAGCTAAGAGGGAGTGTTGATGTTTTGTAGCTTTAGTCGGAGAAACACTATGAGTCAATATATATATATATATATATATAATTGTCATTATATTAATTAAATAATAATGAATAGAAATGTCCCATGAAGGGACATGTCTCTTCTTGGCTCATTCTCAATATAAATGCAAGAGATTGTTGCATTTGGAAAACACATACAACGAGATAGTGCTATTACATTTGCAATGATCCTAAAACCTTAACAATATATCTGCTAGATTGATCTTAGTATCAATCTTTTCAACTTCAACCTGCCCTCTTCAACCATGTGTTGAACAAAGTGAGCATGGATGTCAGTGTGTTTTTAACGTTGCTGAGAGGTATGATTATGAGCCATAAAGATGGTGATGTGATTGTCACTGAATAGAACATAATATTTTTGTTGATACTTTATTTCACCAAGTAATTGTTGCAACCAGATCATTTCTAGAGTACCTTTGAAAAGCACCAAATACTCAGCTTCAGTGGAAGAAAGAGCAATAGAATGTTGCAGCCTTGAGGTCCAACTAATAGCAGCTCCAGTGAACATGAATGTGTAACCGGTAGTAGATCTACGCTTATCCAAATCTTCAGCAAGATCTGAATCTGTGAATCCCTTTAACTGTTCATTATTGTTACAAAAACATAAGACCAAATCTGAAGTGCCTTTAAGATATCTTAATATCCATTTGATGGCCTCCCAATGAGTCTTCCCAGGATTGCTCATGAATCTACTCACAACTCCCACCGCATGAGAAATGTCAGGATGTGTTGAAACCATAGCATACATAATGCTACCAACTACAGATTTGTAAGGGATGTCCATCACATATTCATTGTCCTCTTGTTTTTGTGGACACAAATTTGTTGATAATTGAAAATGTGAAGCAAGTGGAGTAGAAACGCTATGCGCATCAGCCATACCAAATCTCTGAATTACTTTGTCAATGTATTTTTTTTTGTGACAATGTAATTACTTTCTTCTTCCTATCCCAGGTGATAGTCATACCAAGAATCTTCTTAGCAGTGCCTAAATCCTTCATAGCAAATGTGCTTGCCAATTTAGTTTTCAGCTCACTAACAATTTTAGAGCTTGTGCCCGCTACTAACATGTCGTCAACATATATAAGAAGAATGGAAAATTCACCATTCGGGAGTGTCTTGTAGTAAATGCATTGATCAGATTCACATCTGATAAAATTATGTTCAAGCATGAAGGAGTCAAAGTTAACATACCACCGTCTCAGGGCTTGCTTGAGCCCATACAAACTATGCTTCAGCTGGTAATAGAGATGTTCCTGCCCCTTTTTCACAAAACCTTCAGGCTAATGCATATACAACTCCTCATTTATGTCTCCATGTAAAAATGCTATTTTAACATCTAACTACTCCAACTCAAGATCCCAAATGGCTGCTAATCCCAATACTGTTTGGATTGATGTCATCTTCACAACCAGAGAGAATATTTTAGCAAAATCAATCCCCTATTTCTGAGCATATCCTTTTACCACCAACTGAGATTTGAACCATTTTTGACCTCCTCCTTCATCTTTCAATTTATAGACCCACTTGTTCTTGAGTGGTTTTCGATTTGGTGGAAGAGAGACCAAATACCAGGTGTCATTTTCTTCAAGCGAACTCATTTCATCTATCATAGCAACAAACCAATTGTTCTTATCACTACTTATACATGCCTCTTTATAGTTTTCAGGTGTTAGGCCATTTTTCTGTCACAGTAAAAATCTTTTGAAAATGGCCTCCTCCCTGCAAATGTTTCATGGTTTGTGCTCTTGCCCTGTGTTCTTCATGTATCACCTAGCTCTGGTCCAAATTGCACGTGCTGAATTGCAAAACCCAGAAAAATTTTCAACCTTTAAGGTCTGTAGGAAACAAACTTTAAAATTTTCCATAGTGTCGAAAACCCACAGTGTTTTTGAAAATCCAGGATGTTTTCGACCTTTTTGGCCTGCATGAAAACCTGTGTGTTTTCACATCCCTTGTTTGCTTTGTGTCAATATCGAAAACCTTGTGTTTTTTTGATCCTTCAATGTTGTGAAGCCCTGTGTGTTTTCAACCTCATAGTTTCCTATTTGCTGGCGTTCCCTAATTGCACAAGTGCGATGGATGGTAGGCCTGGGTTTTCAAATGCTTTTCCTGATTGGCTGTCGCATGGCCGCATGTCAGACTTTTCTGACATGTGATCATGCAACTGCTTGCCACCTATCCATGTGGGTCCCTATTCTTCATAGTGTTCGGCTGCCTGGCGGTTAGTTTTCTTTCGGTGACCTGGCGACTTGCAGTTTTCTCTTGGTCACTAGTTTCTGGTGGTTAATCCCTTAGCATCTGGCGACCTAGCTGGCGGTTAAGTTTTCCATAGTTGCATGATCATGGAATGGTGGGATTAATCTTCTTAGCGTTCGGGAAGATTAAAGTTTGGTTTAATCTTGTGGCTGTCGTTATAACGTTAATGAAACTTTCTTGACCTTTAATGCGGCGGTATAGTGATAGCTGTTGATTCTCATAAGGAAGGCAGGTGGGTCCATTGACACGTATGCACAATTGGCGCTATTCTATTCATCCATGTATTTTCACAGTGGCTTGTTGTTGGTGGGACTTGGTTTTCAGATGTGTTAGTGGGTCCTGATCCTGTCAGTTAATTGACAAATGGCATATAATCTCATCAAGTGTGTCAGAGTCTATGTGATCGTACGACGGTCGTGGATTTTCCTTAGCGGGCCTAGTGTGATTTCTCGATGCTTTTTGGTAGTTGTGATAAAGTTTTTAGCGGCTCGACAAATTTCCTTATTGTCGCTAGTTCGTGTAATGTTTGGCGATGCCCTAATTTATCCAGCGATTCAGCAAATAATGGTCGCGTGATCGCTAAGTTTTTTAGCGATGGTGGAAAGCATTTCATGAATTGGCAAAAGTTCTTCGGTCGCCAGTTCGCCAAATAAGGTGGGGTTGGTGTTTGCGGTGACATAGGTGACAAGGTGGCAATTTCATGGCTTGTCGTGTGTTTGCATAGCCCATTTTTTGGCTATGCGATCATGTGACAACTATTTGGCATCATGGTTGCGGAGTTAAGGTGGGTCCAATGCGCGGGTCTTGCCGGTGTGCTCGGTTTTGATTGGTCGTTGACTGGTGGTGGGGCCGAGGGCTTCTCAGGACCGTTTGTGATCGGCATTACGCTGTTAAGAAGCCACGGTCGCATGATCGCAAAGGTTAGTTTGGTGCCTTGTGATCATGCAACCAAGCACATATATAGCTAGAATTCCTATGGCAGTTAAGTTGACGACTGGACAACTGCACAACTAAGGTAAATAGTTAAGTGGCATAGCCCGCGAAGTATGAAGATCTAATGACGGGGATATAAAGTTGATCCCGATTTAAATTTTCACCACTGATTCACTGCTGAAATCGTAAGGTGACCATTGCTTTTCAAATTCAAACTTCTGAGAGGGTTTCCAGCAATGGGAAGTACCAAAATTGAATGCTTGAGCAACTAATTTGGTGGGAATGATCTCGCTGGCTGTGCAGTGTGGTCCAAAGTTGCTATGTGGTTGATTTGTAGAGGTTATTTTGTACCTGATGGGGTGTGGTTTTGCGCTCGAGGTGTGTTTGCAAGGGGTTGATTAGACTGGTTTTCATGGCAATTCCTAGTTTTATATCCTGGCTCGCAGATTTTCATAATTGCGGATCTGTTTGAGATTTTCTGAATTGCTTGGTTTCCTACCCCTACATTAATTTTTGATGTGTTCCAGTTGGTTAAGTGGGTGAAGCTTTGACCCCAATCATCCGTAGCTTGTTGCAACCTGTTTTGGGTTTCCAAGATGACTGGTGGTATATATTGCAGGTTGTTTGATTTTGTAGGGGTTCCTTCTTTTGCAAATTTTTGAGGAGAATTGGTTCCAAGTGAGGGGTCCTTTTCCTATGGATTTTCTCCTTCTCTCTACATATAGGGTGTTCTTCTTCCATTGCTGGTTCAGAGAATACAATGTATTTTGTAACAGACTTGTTTTATGTATGAGAATTTAATATACTCCTACTATTACCAAGCTATCTCCATTTGAATTCTGAGTCCATTGATCATACATTAAGGGTGTTTGATTTGTCTTCTTGTATTGCCTATGTGTTTGCAAGTGGAGTTGTCTTCATAGAGATAACTGGTTCAGGGTTAGTGTTCATGTGTGTATGGGCTAAAATATCAAGGATAGGTCATGCTTGTCTTCCAGTGGATGCTGGTTAATGTATTGTCTTTTCATAGGTCTCTTCTAAGGGGAGGGTCAAAATCCTTTGATGGATAATAACATGCTTGAATGCACAAGTGGGTGTTAAGTTGAGGTTTGGTCATGGTGTGTGATTGATGTTAGACATCAACACATTGAGTATATTGTTTCCTTGTTTCATAGTTGTCCCTTGCAATACTGTGTTTGACTTTGTGGCCCATTGGATAAGGCACTAGTCTATCAAAGACTGAGGGCATCTCAAGGGTCCTTTCAATCCATTTAAAATCATTTCCATTCAGTCCCACCCTTTCCCTTTCTTGCTATTAGTGTAGGTCTCTGGTTATCAAACTCATTGCATGCAAGCAAGTTATTGCATCAGATTTGGTTTCATTGGGGTATAGGATACCTATAGGAGTCTGGTAACTATTCCACAATAATACATCTGCAGGCCTTTCAGTCATCAAGAAGAGTCATGAGTGTGCAGATGAGGCAATACCCACCTGAGTGATGTGGAGCTCAAAGCAGAAGGAGGATGCCCTCAGTCCTCATCAATTGGCACTTTTCCCTGTCAGACTTTGGAGCAAAGACTAATCAATTTGTCAATCATAGTGTAAACCTGGCACCATGTGGGAACAAGTTTAAAAGCCAATAGCAGGTTCAATTTTCTTAGAAATTAATAGCTTTGGCTCTGCCTCTTCAGAAAATAGTAGCTGATAATTAGAGAATTTTGCTGGAAATTTCCTTTGTCTTGAGGATCTTCTCAATTTAGGATGATCTGTTTCAAGAGAATGGATTCTCTTTAATTGATTATCTTCATTTCCCATATTAATTTTTCCAAATTGATTTAAATTTGGTATCGCTGTTGACCTCACACCAGATGATTCGTGTGAGGCATCCCTATTTTCACCAAGTGAAGGATCTCTGAGAGTAACTGCTCTGTTGGATGCTTGTCCTATTAAGACACCTCCTTGATAAGCATTATCCTTGCCAAGAGGTATACACATTGTATCCTCAGTGGTTTGCGCATGCTGGTCACCAAAAATGGACTGATTCATGTGCTTGCGTTGAAGTTGTTCTGCGCTATCATGTGCAGGGCTAAGGGAATGAATGTCACGAGATCATTCTGCTAGTGACGTCTCAGCATATGGATGGAGGGAGCTATGTAGAGTAGTAGTCTACAGGGGAGACTCTATAAAAGTGTGAAGAGGAGCAATGTGTGGGTGAGGCTCTATGGAGGTGTCCACCTCATTCACGTGACACCGTGTATGAGAAGTGTGTAGGCAGGGAGTATTATTCCCAATAATACTTATGCCCCTGTCATAATTTGAAACATGAATATCATGTGAGAGGGGGGAAACTTCTTGCAAGTGAGAGGAGAGTTGTGTAATTCAAACTCCATGCATGGTAGTAGAAGATGCCATTCTATGAGTCAACTGTTGATTGCATAGTTCTCTACCATGAGCAAAGTCTTCATGCCTGCCGAGTGGTATTTCCTCTCTCCTACAAGGGATTTCACTTTTCCCCCCATGAAATCTAGGGATGTCCCTACCATGAGTTGGCAGTGGATCCTCAAATCTATCGTGTGGTGCTTGAAAATTATTTTTCCTGCTGCCATAAGTGTCTTCCCTATTGCTATGACTGGAAGTGATATGGAGATGGGAAGGGAAGAGCATATCCCCTTCTAAAAAACTTTGACTATCCTCAATCACATTTCTTTGTTATCTATCAAATAGATGTGGGTAATCATCCTCACTTGATGAGGATTGAGAAGGAGGAATTAGAGTAGAAGTTGGAGTTGTCTGAAGGGAACTTCTTTCCTGATGTGTAGAGGCAATACCATTTGAAGGTGTTTTGAAAGAAATGTATTCCTTTTCAGACTTATCAATGTCTGTGAGAGCTAGAAATTTTTGCTCATTAAAAATGACATCACGACTGTGAATAATTCGCTCTTCAACCGGATCCCAAACTCTGTAACCAAATTGGTCTTCTCCATATCCCACAAATATGCCCTTTTGTGATTTGAAATCCAGTTTTGTCCTTCTTTCTTTTGGGACATGAACATGAGCTTCACACCCAAAAACTTTGATGTGTGAGTATGAAATCCTTTTTTTGAGCCATTCCTCTTTTGGATTACCAAACTCTAGATGAGATGAAGGAATCCTATTGATTAAATAGATTGTTGTATTACAGGCTTCCGACCAAAATCCTTTGCCCAAACTGGCATTGGAAAACATGCACCATGCTTTCTCAAGAATGGTTCTATTTAACCATTCTGCTGCCCTATTTTCTTGAGGGGAATAAGGAACAACCTTAATTCATCTTATACCATGATTTGCACAAAAGTTATCAAACTCCAATGAACAAAATTCACCTCCATTATCCATTTTCGGACACTTAATTTTGTGACCACTCTAATTTTCCACAAGAGCTTTAAAAACTTTGAATTTAGAGAATACCTCAAATTTTCTAGAAAGCATATAAACCCATACCTTTCAAGTGCTATCATCAAGAAAAGTAACAAATTATTGTGCACCTCCATAAGAGGTTACCTTCGTAGGTCCTAAGATATCCAAATGCACTAACTCCAAAGGTGTTGTTCTTTTGTCATGTCCATCCTTCAAGAAACTGACCCGCTTTTGTTTCCCATGAAGACAATGCTCACAAAACTCCAAATTTATAGATTTGAGACCCGGTAGTTGATCACGATTCAACATTACCTCAAGGCCTTTCTTGCTCATATGGCCTAGCCTTTGATGCCAAAGTGCAACATCGCTGTCCACAAGTGTCAAAGCAGCTCCCACCTTATCAATAGGTTTCAAAATATAGAGACTACCAGTTTTGTCTCCTTTAACAATAGCCAATGAACCTTTGACTATTTTCCATGTATCCATGAGTTTAGTTTTAAATCCTTGGGTGTATAATTGGCTGACATAAATCAGATTCCTCTTTAATTGAGGAACATGTCTAACATCTTTAAGTAATTTTTCTCCTCCTTCAACATGCAAGACAACATCTCCTTTCTCAATAATTTTACATGCTTTATTATCACCCAAATATACCTCTCTGAATTCTCCTTCTTGATAATTTGTAAATGCATCCATGAGAGAGGAAGCATGAAAGGAAGATCCCAAATCAATTACCCACGAATTAGCTTTTGTATCACTTATAGATAAAATTAGGATACCCAGATCCTTTTCATGAGTTATGTTTGCTTGACTATCCAATACTTGTTCTTGTGCCTTCTTGAATTTTCTACAATCTTTCTTAACATGCCCAACCTTCCCACAAAATCAACAACTGTTTTGTCTCCCTCTTGACCACGATCTTCTTGCAGATTTGGGACCTCTGATTGTTATTAAATCTACCTCTATATTGGCTTCTTCCTCTATTTTCGGTGCTCACCATTGTGATAGCATTACCAGAAGAGGACTCATCATTCTTTCTCCTCAAATCTTCGGAGAGCAGGGTGGCTGAAACTTCATCAAAATCTAGCTTCTTGGTAGTTGATGCTGAACTACTTATGGTTGTCACAAGTCCATCCCAGCTATTAGGAAGAAAACATAGCAATAGAACAGCCTTATTCTCATCATCTTGTGTCATTCCAACTGAATTTTCTTAGCTGATCAAGGTGTTAAATTCATTGAGATGATTTGTCATGGCTTCACCTTCCCTCATCTTAAGTTTGTATAACTTCTTTATGATGAAGACTTTGTTCATAGCGGATGCTTGTGCATATGTTGAAGACAATTTATCTCATACTTCTTTGGCTATATTTTTGTCTAAAACATTATATAGTACATTATCGCCTAATGCAAGAAAGATTGTTGCCATGACTTTCTCATCAAGCTTTCCTCAATCTTCATCCGATATGGCTGAGGGTTTCTTTTCTTTTCCTTCAAGTGCAAGTGAAAGCTCTTTGTTGACTAACAAAGACTTCATTTGAGTCTTCCATATCCTGTAGTTCTTCCTAGATAATTTTTGAACTCTTACATCTTCCATGATTCTAAAATTTCAATTACCAAAATCTCAATCAGTGATTAACCTCACTCTAATACCAATTGTAGAATTTAAAGAGTTCGAAATAAAGACCAGAAAAATGGAGATTAAAGAGCAGATTGCAAATAACAGAGAACACACTATTTATTGTGGTTCACCACAATAGTGGCTACGTCCACACTGAGAGCAGAAGAATTATATTAACCTCAAATCAGAATGTTTACAAATGAAAGGAAGAGACTTATTTATAAGCTCATACTGAGCAGCTGAAAAGGCAAGGCTACAATAGACAAAAGTCCATTAGCCTTCCAATCCCAACACATGGGTGTCAAGTTATATGTTGCCATGTTTGGAAAACTCTAGATTGTAATTAAACTCATGTAATGATGAATGATCCCCATTGGTGAAAATCCTTGCAGAACATCAATTGAAATAATTATAATGCATATAGATCAAAAAAAGGTTAGTTATAAGTAGGGGACTTTCTATGTAAGCTTTTATATAAAAAAAATGGAAGTGGTTTAAAATTTCCATGTAAGATTTGATAAGTTAGTGCACGGTTAACCACTGGGTTGTCCCTCATATTGTTTAAGATAATAATATAAAAATTGGAAGTGGTTTGAAATTTCCATGTAAAATTTTGAAAAGCATGAAGTTATTTTGCTCAACCACTAGGTTGTCTCTCAAATTTTAGGTCTTTTTGGACAGCTTGACAACAAGCATGTTGATATGGCATCATATTTGTTGATGTGGCCCTAGAATCTTAGTTATAATTAGGAGATTTGCTAAGTAAGATTCTATAAAAAAAATTAGAATTGGTTTGAATTTTCCATGTAATATTTTTAAAAGCGTGAACATAGGGTGGTCAACCACTAGGTTGTCCCTCATATTATTTTGATAATTCTAAAAATTAATTAATTTGCAAATTTAAATAATGAAACTTGTGCTCTTTTAATCTAAAAGGTTGTGTAATATGTTAAAGAGATTTGACCTCATCTTTTGTAGATCCTAAGATCAATTCTCTCTAATTTGATTTATCTAGTTGTGAGCACATTCAAATTGAATCAATCACCTTAAAAGATTTTAAGAAGTTCACCTCATCAAAGAACTAAACTCCAAATTGATGGAATAATTTATGAGTCCTTATTGATTACCAAAAGAAAAGAAAAAAAATACACTCTTTTCACAAAACCTTTGTCATAAGAAAAATACTTGAAAATACATATATTTAGAAGAAGGCGCAACAAATTTTACCAACGCATCAGCTAACTATTGTTACCACCCAAATACAAACACACCCACGGATTATCAAGCCTTAAGTGAATACTATACATTCCCTTAACGCTAAAATCTGGTACGCCATTATCATCAAGGCTTTGAATAAGCGTGTCATGAAAATTCAAAAGATGCTTCAATGCTTGGGCCGAAAAGGAATGGTAAAGATTCTACACTTCTCTCATCATATCAAATCATCTCATACCTCCTCTGATTACAACACGTGATAGCACATTGCAACCAAAGGGGACGTATCACTATTATCACCATCATTACATTACCCCCTGTCATTCACGAAATGTCACTCTTCTTGACTAATGAAACATTCTTAATTATTGTTCTTCCCTGCTTTCCATTTTCAACACTAACACAATCTTGTAGGATTTCTTACTTGTTCTCTTTTTCTGATTCAATTTGAAATTTCATTTTCTCAGGCATTCTGCAATTATCATTGATGTACTTGATTATCTTTTTGCCAGACCCAATCAGAAGAAAAAAAATGAAGTGGCAATCTCATATCCAAGCAATACATCCTTTCAATGGATTCATTTCTGCAACGGTTAATTCCTCAACTGAAAGTCCTCTCTTCTTTTATCAGCCGCAGCAACCTTTTAGCTTTGAGAGTGGCACTTCCATTGCTTTATAGAGGAGGAGAAGAGAATTCGAAATGTGAGGGAAGATGACCCATGATGCAGAGGAATAGTGTAGATCCAGATCAATATCATAACTCATTATAACAAGAAGCAGCTATGGATGATTACACCCACAATATATATTTACAGACAATATTTCTATAATCTAGTTTTATGTGGGTTTACAAACTATTACGTTTAATTTATATCAGTAGCATTTCAGTTTCACCACAAAGATATATGTCATTGATAACGGCGGATCACAAAGTTAGATTTCTGTGCTTCATTTTTTGTTATGAACTGTGAAATATTGAAATCTCCGAACAGAGTATAAATCAATGTTCCTGGCCATAGATTGCATTGTTTCATGCTTAGAACATATGAAAGTGTCATATATTATAGTATTTCATGAATTAGGAGCATCTTATTCATCGTTTAATATCCTTATTTTAGTATGGATTTATATTTTGAAGTGAAATGGTCCATTCTCAATTCCCAATTCCGTCCAGTGGTGTATTCCTCACCAAACAAAGTTTAAACTCTCAGTTTCAGAAATGGTTAAAGATAAGAGTCCGTTTGGTTTCTAGTATTAATCCGGAATAGTTATTATTTAATGCGAGAATTAAGTAATTTACCTTTTGTGGCTATTTTTTGAATTCTCGAATTACAAAATTAATCTCCATTTTTGGACCAATGTTTGGATTAATTAATTCCAAAAAAAACCTGGAATTCATTTTCTATTCCAAAATAAGTTTTTCATGGATTCAAAATTACAACAAAATGTATAAGTTTTTCGGGTCTGTGCGTGAACAGTGACGGGATTATAATCTTATTTTTTTATAATTTTTTTTAATAATTTTTTTAATATAATTTTTTTTAATAATTTTTTTTATAATCTTATTTTTTTAAGTTAGTAATACATATTTTAATTTAAAAATATATAAGTTAAAAATACACATATTTTTTAATTAAAAAACCACCAACAAAAATGATAAGTTTATAAATTAAAATTTGTAAGAAATTTTTTTTTTATAATTATAATTTTTTAATAAGTTAAAAATATTGTTCAAATTAATTAAAAAAATGAAAAATAATCCTTATTCCAATTCCACATTATGGGATCCAAATGCATAATAGATTATTTCAGCTTTCGTTTTCAGTATTAATTAATCCAAGAATAGGTCCTTATTCTAGAATATCTGGATAAATTAATTTGATTCACCAAATGGGCTCTAAAAGTCCTACATCAAAAAACATGTTTGCTCTTTGGGTGTAGATTTAGATTTATACATAAATTCTTCTTAGTTTAACTTCAAAAATTTGTGCTTGGGTAATGTTTGGTCTGGTATAGACCATAACATACATCAAAATTCCAACTGCAATCTAGTAAGGTACTTTTGTGATGGCAAGGAAAAATCATCATTACCAACTAGAACATATAGGAGTTATGACATAAATATATAATGATTACATTTAGAGAAACATGAAAAAAATGAATTCAAAACATAGATATGAACATCTACAAAACATGTACAAATCAACCAATATCAAAATAGTGTAAGCTATCTTAAAGATATACAACTTAAAAAAAATTGATCAAGATACATCAATCCGATTATAACTAGGAGATATTTTCCACAGCAAGTCAAATTGTGATATTGCTATCAGGATTCAACTGTGTAGTTTTTTGAGTCAAACTCATTGACCCATGATTCATGAGTAGTGGTTCATATGAAGCCATCTCTCATGAGAATAAATCATGGGTCACCTCTATGAGCATCACCTAGATCCAATGAGTGCTAAGTGTTCCATTTATTCTCATGAGAGATGGCTTCGTGTGAACCACTACTCATGAATCATGGGTCAATGAGTTTGGCTCAAAAAACTACACAATTGAATCCTGATAGCAATATCACAATCCTATTATAATTAAATACTTAAAAGAAAACGCGGTTATTATCCCTAAATAAGTGAGTTTTACATTTTTATTTAAGTTAGTTGTGACATTATTTATTTTATTATTAAATAATATAAAATTTAATTAACCTAGAACCTATTGAGATTATGTATCACTTTTAAAATCTTAAATATTCAAATATTTTAAAATTTTTAATAAAGAAATCTTTAACATACAAGTTTACAAAATTTTGATATATTTCAAAAATAATCTTACAAAATAATATCATAAAAAGAGGAATGGGGGCAAAGGATCATGTAGTTGAACATGTTCCGATAATTGTAAGAGCATTTGTTGATAACAAGCCTAACATTATTTTTTAAATGTCACTAATAGATGCGACTTTAAAATTATTATTGATTATGGAACAAATAGCTTTTAGAGAGACCCAAACCCTATTACAAAAAGAGTCTAAAGATCAGTATTAACAAAAGTACCCACAAACTAGAAATTTGTCATAATAGATAAAGTACATAAAACATGCAACAACAAGACAACAAAAAAAAGACTAGAAAACAACAAAAAACAAAAGATACCAAAAAACCTTAAGCCAAATTCTTCGATGCTTTTGTAGCTTCGGTCTCCAGTTGGTTCATGTTAAGAGAAATATTCTTCAAATATTGAATGTCTTGAGGAGTTTTGTCTGCCCTTCACTTCAAGTTACCTCTGGTCATTTTACTTGGCCTAGTCTCCTATTCCTCTCATTTTACCTTCTTTGTGTAGATATCAACTTCCGACCTATCCTAAAAAATGTTTTCCAATTTGTTGACCAAAGTATTCAGGCTTTCTATAGTATTCTTAATCAATTTGTGGCTAAGGAAAGAAAATTTTCATTAATGCTCGTTAATTTCTCCTCCAAACCATTGGTTTTTCCCTCATAATCCTTTTTCATCTTTTCCATTGTCTCCACTAATTTATGCAGATTGTCCACTTGTGTTTTTTTCTCAGCCTCATTCCAAAGCTCATTTCCTCTTTTATCTTGATTATTTCTTTTGTATGTAACATTTTGAACACCCCGAATAGCCTTCTCATGTTTATTAATATTCACTTTTTATTTAATTTTTATTTACTTAATCTTATAAAAGGTCCATTTTATAAGCCTATAGAAATCAATGACACCATTATGGGATATGGAAAGGATGTCATTCATATATTCTTGGTCAAGTTTAAAGTAGTGGTAATCTGCAGTAATGTCCAAAGAAAAACATTACCTCCCTTCTCTATTTGTGGTAGAATAGGATGAAAAATAGTCACTAGTAGCAGGGGAATCTGAGGTCACCACATTCTCAAAAGAAGGGGGGGGGTTATTCTATAATACAGACTTCGCTATCTCCATAGGTTTTCCTTTCTCCAAAACTAGTGAAGCAGACTTATGTTTCACATTAGATTTCCCTTTCTCAGAGATAGGGGAGGGTGATGCATATTTACTCCTCTACTTGGATTTCCCTTTTTGAAAAATAGGAGTTCTCCTTTTAGCCCTAGTTTTTCATTTCTTCTTTTGAGGTTCAACTCATCCACCTTTGTATTCCAACCTTTCTCCTTTGAGTAACTAGTTCCCAATTCATCATCATCCAACAAAAAATTGGCAAAACATTTGACAATCAAGGCATATATTTGAGATGTTCATAGATTAAAAAAAGTAAACCGTAATGAAGGAGAAGGTTATTCTTAGGTTTCTTCTATGATACCTTGTACTAGAATTTAGAGAAGAGAGTAAGAAAAAATGAAAAGAGACCCTAACCTTGTGCCTGAAATGTTGCAATAGAATGAAATGATGACCAAAAGCCCTTGTAAAGTGCCCATCCAAAGTAATGTGGCATGACAACTTTCAAAAATTCACACCATACTGATTTGGGAAGTTTCGTAGCTACTTTTGGACTTTCTCACCAAATCTTCTCTCTCCTTATTTTCTTTAAGAAGTTTTTTGATAGTCATATCCAAGTGTTTCCTATCCTTGAAAAGCTTAAGGCCCTTTGTGAAAAGGCCAGTAACCTCTACCACCAGGCTCCTATCAATGGTGAACTTCTTACCAAAGAGGAATATTTTCCCATCTATTTATCCCTTAGAAAACATCTTAGTTAGCAGCCATGAAGTTTTTCAATGTACGAAGTTAACCCCCCTTCAAAATAATTCACCATATAGTTGCATTATTCATAATATCTAGATAATCCATAGGATCCACTCTCCTTCTATCACCTCCAATATTCATAGAGCATTTACCACATAAACTAACTAGAAAAAATAACCATAGTAGGGTCCTTAACAAATTTAGTTCCTAAAATGCCCAAAAAGCATGGGAAAAATTACGGCTAGAATCTACAAGAAATCCCTTGACTCTTTTTAGACTCTCCATAATAATGGAAAAGCCTTTTCTTACAATATTGTAATTAAGTTATAGGGATTTTGATATTTTGTACTTGTGTGTGACCATACATCATTAAGGGAATTATCAATTCCTCTAGCTAGTCTTGTGTCTACTAACATGGACCCTTTCATTGGTATAATTGTCAACCACTCCATTTGCTTCACAATAGACATGGAAAATGTAATTATTTTAAAAGGATTTAATGATTTCCAAAGACTTTTTGATCCATAATTCAATGGTCCAAGAGGGTTTATAGGCCCCCCTAAGGTATTGGATTGTATTATTTGAATTGCGTTCTAACTATAACTTTTTGCAATTGAGAATTTTGTCCATTTCTAATCCTTGATAGACTATTATAGCTTAAAAAAGGTGATTTGTTTGGCTACCGAATGGGAGATCAACTTCTAAAAGAAACTTGCCATTTTCATCCCTAACCACTCCCCCACCCAAACATCCTACGGTTTCCCTTATCTGGCCCATTAAAGATGAATTTGACCAATCCAAGATGAGGAAGAGTCTAGAACACATTGTCTATAGGCTTTTTAATCAGTTTTAAAGCACAAGCAATATCCAATCTAATCTTCCAAATGGATGCCACCTAGTACGCATAATCTGAGTAGATCTATTTATCCCTAATCACAGTGATAACCTTAACAATATTTAATTCTCCACAATGGCTCTAGAGGTTTTCTCAAAAATAATATTTGGAGGGAGATAAATCTCTCTAAAAACTCTATTCTTATGTTCTTTCCAAAGACTCCACGCCATATGAGGAAATATGAATGACCACAACATCTTCAAAGCTTGATTAGTAGAGGGAGCCTTCCATTGACAAAAGAGATCCAAAATAGAAGTAGGGAAGACCCAATCTAAATTTCATACTGGCAAAACCAAATTCCAAAACTCTTGAATAAAAGCACAATGAAGAAAAAGATGTGAGGAAGTCTTGGTATGAGCTAGATAAAGGTAACATCTATTGGATATAAAGAAACCTCTCTTACAAAGATTATAAAGAGTTAGAAACTCATTTTGAAGAAAAATCCATGCAAAGGTATTAACTTTAGGAATAAATTTTTTTGCCCAAGCAAAAGCCCAAAGACGAGGAGGAAAAAGAGACAGAGTCATGTGACTTTAAAGTTGTTATTGTTGATGATGACTGCAAATAATTGAAAGAAATGTATTCCTTATATATAAAAAGGAACAAATCATGTGATGTTAGATCACCACACCAATGAAACATGACTTAGTGCACAAGTGTTGGTATCAGTTGTTTTGGGCCTTTTTGGACACACTGGCAAAAAGAATGCTGATGTGACATCATATTTGACTTTGTGACCCTGAATACATAGCTATAAGCAAGGGACTTGCTTAGAAAGATTCTATAAAAAATTGGAAGTGGTTTGACATTTTCATGTAAGATTTTGAGAAGCATGAGATAATGGTGCTCCACTACTAGGTTGTCCCTCATATTATTTTGATAATTCTTAAAATTAATTAATTCAAAAATATAAATAATGATTTAGTAGTGCTATTTTGATCTAAACAGGTGGTGTAGTATGTTAAAGAGCTTTGGCCTCGTTCTACGTAGCTCCTAAGATCAATTTTGTCCATATTGAATTATCGAGTGAGAGGCTCGTTCAAGTTAGATCGGTCACATTAAGAGATTCTTAGAAGCTCACCCCATTAAAGAACTAAACTCCAAATTCATGGACTAATTTATCAATCCTAATTTGTTAATCCGTATTGATTAAAAAGAAGAATGCTTCTTTGATAAAACCTTTGTGATAACAAAAATACCTGAAAATACATATATTTAGAAGAAGAAGGCACAGCAACTTTTACCAACACATCACCCAATTATTGTTTCCACCCAAATGGAAACACACCCACGGATTATCAAGCCTTTAGTGAAAACTATATATTCCCTTAAAGCTAAAATCTGGTACGCTATTTTCATTAAGGCTTTCAATAAACGTGTCATGAAATTTCAAAAGATGCTTCAATGCTTGGGCCGAGAAGGGATGGTAATGATATGATGGTCATGGGCCGTTTTCAACTTTATACACTTCTCTCATATCAAATCATCTCATACCTTCTTCAATTACCGCCATCATTACTCTTGTCTCATCATCCAGCCTTATTTATTTTTCTTCCCTGCATTCCATTTTCAAAACAACACCTCTGTCCTAATAAACAAAACACAATCTTTTACCGATTCAATTTGAAATTTTTTTTTAGGCATGCTGCAGTTATCATTGATGTACTTGATTAGGGTTTTGGCTATGAGGGGGCCAAAATGTATCTGTTTAGGTAATTTCTGTAATTTTTAAATTAATTAATAAATTCAAATAAATTACCTAAACAGGTGCATTTTAGCCCCTGCATAGACAGCGACATTGATTAGCTCTTACGAATCGAGCCATCATTATAATTTGGCCAAACCCACTAAGAAGATAAAATCTTTACCAGGGATAGGGAAATAAGAACAAATAAAATGACGTGAAAATCTCATATCCAATCAAAATAAACAGAATTGGAGATGTGAAAGGATAAGCAATACATCATTTCAATGGCAGTCCTTATCGTCATCATTATAATCTATTATTGGTACACCAATTATTTCCATGAACTTATTTCTGCAAAGGTTAATATTAATGTTCAACCGACAATCCTTTCTTCTTTAATCAGCTGCAGCAACCTATTTTTGAGAATAACACTCCCATTGCTTTAAACAGGAGAAGGAGAAGAGAATTTCAGATCTGTTGCAGGGGAGTTTGAGTTAATTGTGACTGAACATAACCCATGATACAGAGGAATAGCGTAGATCCAGATCAATATTATAAATCATTATAACAAGAAGCAGGTATGGATGATTACACCCAAAATATATATTTACAGACAATCTTTCTATAATCTGGTATATGTGAGTTTACAAACTAGCACATTTAATATATATCAGTAGCATTTGAGTTTCTGCTCAGTGGAATAAGCAATTGATAATGGTGGATCACAAAGTTAGATTTCAATGCTTCATTTTTGGTTATGAACGGTGAAATATTGAAATCTCCAAGTAGAGTATAAATCAAATGTTCATGGCCATAGATTGCATTGATTCAAGTTTAGAACATATGAAAGTCTCATATATTGTAGTATGCCATGAAAAATGAACATCCTATTCATCGATTAATATCCTTATTTTAGAGTGGATTTATATTTCCAGGTGAAATGGTACATGTTTAATTCCCAATTCCCTGCAGCGGTGTACTCCTTACCAAACAAAACTTAAATAATGAGTTTCAGAAATAGTTAAAGATAAATGTGTAACTGCATCAGAAAAGACCCTGCTTGTACTTTGGGTATAGATTTAGAATTATGATTAAAATCTTCTTAGTTTGGCTTCAAAAATTTGCGCATAACACTCCAGTATATACAGCTGGAGACAAACTCACCAAATGTCGTAGTCAATGGTATTAGGAATGCGGTCTTGTCATTTCATTAAATGAAAATTCAAAACAAAATACTTCACAAATAGTATAGAAAGCTGTAACAAAAACTGGCCAAATATATATGTCATCTTTGTTTGTGCTAATATTTGCAGATAGAACGAAATTAGAAAGGTGTCACTACGGATGTTTATTAAGATTTTTTTGGCGGGACGTTATGGTTAGAGATATAAGCAACGGGTAAAGTAGTCTTTAGTGAAATTGGTCAAACACAATTATATATATATATATATATATAGAATGTTATGGTGCAAATAAATTTTTACTAATTCTGGTGAAATGAAATGGAGTCTGTGAGAGATTACAGAATTCTTATTATATTCAACCAATTATTTCTGAAATCAACAGTATATCATATTCATGTCAAAATTGAAAATTAGATGTTTGCATGTACTGTCATATACCCAGGTCTTAAAGTTCTTTTTTTAATTGATAAATTATGTTTTTCTATATTAATAAAGCATTAAAAATTTCATGAATAGCGGACGACCATGTCGAAGAAAACAGTTAGACAACAAATTTATGTCATATATAAGCTTGCCACCCAAACCCTTGATACAAAGATCCTTCATGGCGGATTTCAAGCCAAAACCCAAACACAAACCCTACTTACAGACTGCCCAATTGTCCAAAAATATGCATCAAACACTTCACAAATAAAGGTACATCAAAAACTTGAAGACCATATACAACACATAGGTAGAAGGATGATGAACCATCCCCGTGTTGATATATTTGTCCTTGATGTCAATAAAGTTATATTGGCCACGTGAGTTAAAAGGTGACAAGTGGAATTCATAATTTCACATGACATGGCAAATAAGTTATCGTAGTTGTCAAGTTGACTTGAACGCGGGTTATCTAAAAGTGGAATTCTAACTCACGTAATTTAGTGGACTTCAATGGATTATATGATTTAACAAAGGACAACGGACTTGATTTGGAAAATCATTTTGTGTTTTCTTTTGTCAAAACCCTTTCACAGGCTGCTGCAGGTTTGTTCTAAGCTCAACATGACTGAGGCAATATGGGTATTGATCCATGGGTTTGAGAGTGATGTGGCATGTCTGCGAGATTTAGTTAAAATGCAAGCCAGTTATTTGGTGTCTTAACAAGTTGGTAATCAAGTATCATTTATTCTACTGGTATGGCTTAAACAGTTTTTTATTATTAAAACCTATACCGGTTTGTGGAGAAAGAAGTTTGATTTTACTGGTTGGAAATTTCATAAACTATTAACACACTTAACAGCGATTTCTTTTAACCCTATCAGTTATGGTATGGGTGTATTTGCATGTATACATCCTCTGGCAAACAAAGAATATATATATATATATATATATATATATATATATATATATATATATATATACATATATATCTATACATATATATATGTATACATATATATCTATACATATATATATATGTATACATATATATCTATACATATATATATATGTATACATATATATATATATACATATATATATATGTATATATGTGTATATATAGTGTATATATATGTATGTGTGTGTGTATGTATGTACATAGAGAGAGGGAGGGAGAGAGAGAGAGGTACAATCATATTATATATATACACACACACACACACACACAGAGGTACAATCATATTATTGTGTCACTTTTTTGGAAAGAAAGACAAATCAGTATTTTTTTTGTGAAGAGAGATTTCCAAGATGAAAGATTGAAATATCATTATGACTGTTACAATAAAGTTTGTTATTCTATAGTTTCTAATAGTTGCATATGTATTATCATAGAAAAATTCATTGTTGTAATTACAGGGTTGTAGGCCTTGCACTAGAAGCTACTAAACTGGTGTATTTGGGTTGGTGCTCAGATGAAGAAAAGATTTAAAAGAGTGTTTTTCCTAGTGACAAAACCTAGTTGGGTTTTGAGGGTTTCCACTCGGCACAAAATTCACATGTCTTGTCTATGAATTTCATTTACGTTCATCTGCTCTGATACTTGCTTTAATAAGGCTATACTTGTGTTGAATTTGTTTCTCACCTTGAAGTTATTCTTTCTTATGCTCATATGGTTGAATCCCACTATTTGATATCTACACACTTGTTGTTCATTGTTCAATTGCATTGAATTATTTTTATATAGCTACTCTGATTCACCCCCTGTCCCTCTAAGAGTATTTCACTTTAAATAAATGGTATCAGAGCATAGGGTCCTTTAAGTCTTCCCTAGGACTAATCATGGTTTTCTTGAAAATGAGTTATAGCACAAAATGAAGGTGCATCTCTCACAAGGGCTCCTCCATTTGATGGTATAGATTATACTTTTTGGCAAGTTTAAATGCAAGCATTTATCAATTCTCTTGATTCCAGAATGTGGGATGTTGTCTCTAGCAAATATATTGTTCCTTCTGTTGTTCCTACTGATGCAGATGAAAAAAGCAAGTTTGAACTGGACAAAAGGACCCAATTTTCTATTTTATGCAGATTGTCAAAAGAGATATTTGTAAAAGTAATGTACTTCAAGTCAGAAAATGAGGTATGAACAAATTTAGAATCTATTTATCAAGGTGATGCTAAAGTTAAAGAGTCTAAGATGATCACATTAAAAACTCAGTTTGATGCTTTGAAAATGAATGATGATGAATCTGTAGAAAATTGTTTTCTTCATGTAGATGAAATTGTAAATGCACGTAAAGGACTTGGTGAGAAAATTGAAGAATTTGATGTAGTTACAAAAGTTATAAGAACCTTGTTGCCAAAATTTGAAACCAAAATTTCAGCTCTTGAGGAAAATAAACATTTCTCTACTATGACTGTTCATAAACTTCAAATTATTCTTACAGCATATGAAATGCGAATTGGAATCATTCCTTCCACTTCTAAGTAAATATCTTTCAGACATGAGAAGAAGGAAGACAGTGAATCTGAATTATCCAATATTTTTGAAGCTTTAATGGTTAACAAACTTAGAAAAAAATATTGGGCAATAAAACAAAATTTTTAGTATTGAAAAGTCATCCAAGAGGGTTTGTTATATTTGGTGATAACACATGTCTTTAAATTACTAGAATAGGTACAACTCTATGATAAAAAAAGATACTCCTATGCATGATGTTTACTATGTTGAAGGTTTAAAGTAGAACTTGTTGAGTATTAGTCAGAATTGTGATAGTGGGTATCAAGTTTTGTTTAATTCTTAGGGATGTGTTGTCAAGAAGAAGTCAGGAAAAATAATAGCTAATGGGTTCAGGACACCTAGCAACTTATATAATTTATCTGACTCTACAAACCAAGAGCAAAGTGTTGGTATGTGTCTCATGAGTCACAAAGATGAAAACTAGTTATGGCATAAAAGGTTAGGCCATGTAAATTTTGATCATATGGTTAGAATTAGTAAACATAAAAATGTTAGAGGTTTACCTTTGATTATTAGACCTACAAACTTAGTTTGGAGGGAATGTGTAAAAGGCAAACAAACAAAGTCATATTTCAAAAAAAAAAAATTATGTCTTCAAGGCTATTAGAGTTGGCTCACACGGATTTGTGTGGTCCCACTAAAACATAATCAATGAATGGAGAGAAATACATTATGTTATTCGTAGATGACTACACCAGAATGATCTAGGTAACTTTTCTCAAATACAAATCAGATGCACTCGATAGATTTAAGATTTTCATGAAAATGGTTGAGAAAGAGTCTGACTTAAAGTTAAAATGTCTAAGGTTAGATAAGGGAGGTGAATTTACCTCTTAGTGTTTCATTAAATATTGTGAAAAACATGGCATTAAAAGACAATATTATACTGCCTGCACACCTCAAAATAATGTGGTAGTTGAAAGGAAAAATAGGATAGTAAAAGAAATGACAAGAACCATGCTTAATGAAAGAAATCAGCCTAACAAATATTGGAAAGAAGTTGTTCATACAAAAATATATACTAAATAGAGTTCAAATTAGAATAAGGATTGATGATACTCCATATGAACTCTGGTATGGAAAATCAGCTTCTGTTAAACACTTTAGAATTTTTGGATGCACGTGCTATATTAAAAATGATTCCAGTAATCTAGATATTTTTCAATCCAAATTTGATGAAAGAATCTTTGTAGGATATTCTTCTAACAACAAAGCTTATAATTGTTTTCATAAACGCTTAAATAAAATTGTTGAATCTATAAATGTGCTATGTGATGAAAATTCACAGATGACTAACAAACAAGTTCAGAGTGCTGAAGAGGACTCTGATTTAGAAATTGAAAATGCCTCAATATCAAATGAAGGTCTATTGACATCAATTCTATTGCAACAAGTGGAAACAAACAAGAGGAAGTTCTAGATTCTAGTATAGATATTCCTCAAAAGACACCTTCTAGAATAATGACAAAAAGACATCCAGAAACTCTAGTAATTCAAAACAAGAATGCAGGTATATTAACCCGTAGAAAGGAAAACGGACAGAACAAGCTCATATGGATAAGCATTTTTGTCTTTTAATAGATTTTGAACCACAAAATATTTTTGAAGCCTTAAAAGATCAATCTTGGTTAAATTCAATGAAAGATGAAATCAATCAAATTGAGAAAAATGAAAAATGGGAACTTGTTCCTTGTCTAGATGATAAAAATGTAATTGGAGGAAAGTGGGTTTTCAGGAATAAGTTAAATGAATCACAAAAAGTAATTAGAAACAAAGCCAGATTGGTGTGTAAGGGCTATGCTCAATAAGAAGGGATAGATTTTGGTGAAACTTTTGCTCCTGTGGCTAGTTTAGAGTCTATTAGAATGTTTCTTTCTTATGCTTCATTTAAGAAATTTATAGTCTATCAAATGGATGTTAAAACAATATTCTTAAGTGGCTATCTAGAAGAATAAGTTTATATGGAGCAACTAGAAGGTTTTGAATCTTCTGAATATCCAGATCGTGTGTATAGACTAAAAAGGGCACTTTATGGCTTGAAACAAGCACCTCGTGCTTGGTATTCTAGACTTGATTCACATTTGGTTTTGAAAGATTTTACTAAAGGCAGTGTGGATAGTACATTGTATACCAAATAAATAAATAAAGATCTTTTGGCTATTGAGATTTATGTGGATAATATAATATTTGCATCAACTACTGATGAACTGTCACAAATTTTTTCAATTATTATGGAATTTGAGTTTGAAATGTCGATGTTAGGTCCTCTAACTTTCTTTTTGGGCATTCAAGTATCTCACTTTGAACATGGAATTTTTATCTCACAAGTTAAATATGCTAAAGAGATGATAAAAAGGTTTTAATTGGATCAATGTAACCCTGTTGGTACACCTATGGAAACTGGGTGTAAACTGGTCAAAGTTGATGATTCCCCACTTGTTGATCAATGAGAATATAGGTCCATGATAGGTAATTTTCTATATCTTACTGCATCTATGCCTGATTTGATGTAAGTTGTATGTTTGGTTTCACGCTATCAATCTGCTCCTAGAGAATCTCATCTAAATGTTGTAAAAAGAATTTTCAAATACATTCAAGGTACTCTGGATTTTGGGTTATGGTATCTGAAACATGTTGATTTCACTTTAATGGGCTATATTGATGTTGACTAGGGAGGTTGTGTTAATGACCAATGTAACACTAGTGGTGCAACATTCTTTATTGGTGATCATTTGGTTGCATGGCACAGTAAGAAACAAGAGTGCGTCACTTTCTCAACTATTGAATATGAGATTATTACAGCCATAGCTTGTTGTACTCAGATGTTGTGGATGTCCTATAAGTTAGCAGATTTGGGTATTAATGTTTCAAAACCTATGTCTATTTTTTCTGACAACACCAATGCTATTCAAATATCTAAAAATCCTGTAATGCATTCTTGCACCAAGGATGTTGCAATTAAGTTACAATTTTTTCATGAAGAAGTCTCCTCAAATGAAGTCACGTTGATTCATATATCCTCACAAGCACATGTAGAAGATATCTTTACTAAAGCACTACCAAAAGAACAATTTGAATGGTTGCGTGATAGATTGGGAGTTTACTCTCAATCTTTACTTACTGCCTAATCATTTTTTAGCATGGGGGAGCTTTCACACAAGCCCCCATTTTGGCCCTGTTTACATCCTTGATGACAAGAAGGGGGAGAAAGAAAGGTTATGTTCGGTTATATTCTGCATTACTTTGATACAGGTTACATACTCTACATTAATTTGATATAGGTTACAATACCTTGATACAGGTTAAACACTTTTTTGTGGATACTTTTTTATGATACTATGATTTGGTACTTGGGATTTACTGATACATATTTGTTACTCTGGCTACTTTGATACTGGCACTAATTTGATACTTTGGTATTTTGTGATACTTTGATACTCTAGATACTTTGTCTACTGGAGTGTTTGGCATTCTATAGAGTTAAATACTTTGTTACTATGCCACTCTTTGTGTAAAGTTGGAATGGTGTGATGTTTTCTTTTGGCAATAATTGACATTGCTTTCATTGACACTAAAAGAAGTTTTGGTATTGATCATGGATTTAAAACAGTTGGCAAATTGTTTTTCTATATTACTGATATATTCATGATAGCTACAGGTTGAATTTTATGGATAACTATAAAATATTTGATACTTCAGAATATGAGGTCTATTTTGATATGTAGGTTGGCAATCTGATATTATTGTTAAGACATTTTTTGGTCTATGAATGTTATATCAGCATAATTTCTTCTATATTATTGATGTTTCTCATATTTGCAAGGGCTTGTCATTGGCTAATGTTTTAAGAAATAATCAAGAGATTATCTTTCAATGAGATTCACCATCTTCTTGTTAAGATGGTATTTCAAACTTGACAGAGAGACTCATTTGTAGCCTACTCTCTTGTTCTGATGGTAGATTTTTTGCGATCAAGAGACAAAGGGGGAGTTTGTTGATATATTTGTCCTTGATGTCAATACAATTTTTGATTAAGTAAAATAGGTTTTATAGGGTGCTTGAAACCCACAACACAGTTTAAAAGAAGTAGAAACGAGTTCAGTTTAGAGCTAAAGCATTAAAAAAAAAAGGGATAGGCCACAAAAAGGCCAACTAAGAAACAACCACTAAAAGGGAAAGACTAAACAAAGAAAAAAGAGGCAGGCACTGAAAGTCGGGTTAAGCTAGGCTCCTGAGCATGACAACAGCATTGCATTCGAGAACCTCCATCATCTCTGCTACCTCTTTAACTTTCTGAATGTCTTGGGGTCCATGGGAGCCATCCTCCTCCCTATTTTTCTTTGTTTTGGCTCTGGTTCTTTTTCCTGGACCCTCATTGGGCTTCTTCTTCTCTTCCTCCATAGTCCTCTAGTCAACCATGTTGTCCATATTTTCTTCCATTTTGTTGATTAGAAGCTTAATGTGGTCATTGGACACCTTAAGAATGTTATAGTTTTTCTTGGAAATAACCTTTAGGGTGTCCTCTAGACTGATCATTTTATATTCCAAGTGCTCAACCCTAGCCTCCAAGCTTTGCTTTTGCTCGGTGGTTTTGTGATCCTTGTCATCAGTACTTTGCATTTTTTTTTTGAGGTCTTTAATTTCATGGAAGAGCCATTTGAAGGACATGTACTGATCCAACATACTATTCTTAGTATTGTTGAGGAAATCCATCTCCATTTCCCTGGCCTTATCACTAAGAACCACCAGAGCGGGGTCAATCAACTCCTCCTTATGGATTTTGGCTTCTATATCCTCTAGAATTTTAGGGTAAAAGACCTCCCTTATGATCCCCATGCGCACTATATTGATATTGAAGCTCCTCCAAAACTTTTTCCCTTTTCTAGAATCTTGACTTTGATATTCCCCTCTGGACTTATCTTTTGAGGTCTCAAGGATAATGGGAGACTGGGTAGAGGGATTTCCCTGTTCTTCTTTGGGGTCCTCAGAAATGGGGTCTTGAGCCTCTTTGTTGGTTCTAGATAGGGTCTAAAGAGGTGGGGAGTTATCATCACTGATCGTGAGATCAACAGAGAGACGACCCGAGCAATCCCTCCTAGTGTTGAGGTTTTCCTCTTTGACCTGTTCTGACATTTTTGTGGCTTCCTTGTTTGCGTTTCCCTCCTCATCATCTGTATTCATGTCTTCCTCATTTTCATTATTCTCCTCATCTAAGTTTATCTCCTTTCTGTCCTGCTTTTTCAGAGATTTTTCAATTTTGACCGAGCTCAAGGGTCTCTTCTTGGATAAGGACCCCTTTTTCAAAATTTTCTTCTCTTCTTCCTCACTATCCTCAGAATGAGTACCCTCACTATTACCCGATGATATGTACTCTGACCCAGAATCTTTACTGTTAGCTTTATTATCTATAATTTCCTTACCCAAAATTTGGGCTTTGAAGAAATCGTAAATAAACAGTAACAAGCCTTCATGCAGGGAAGGGTTAGCAATGTTCTTCTCTCTAAAGCCATTAATATTCTCATTTATAGAGGAATAGAGATAAAACAGGTTGGAAATCTTTTTTCCATGCCTAAAGTGATTCAACAAGACAAAGTGGTAGGTACGAATTCTATCAAACTTGGTATCCAGAGTGACGTATGATATGAGGGCCTTGAGAGTTCAAGCTACCATAGTATTTTCATTCTTGTAGGCTGGTAGTAAGTAGTCATCTTGACAATAGCCTTCTTCTCCTTGTCGTCTCTCACAAAAGCGTTGATAGCATTATCAAAAATTTTACGATCCCTATAAAAAAATTTGCCGATAATGGGGATGCCTGTGACCATGGAAATCACGTCCTCCATGATAGTAAAGGAATTACCCTCTATGTCCACCATTCCTTTGTTCCATCTTTTAACAAATTTTTTGGTGATCTCCTTCCTGCTACCATGGAGTCTTTCTGTGAAGGTGGTAATTTCTCCTTTCCAAAGGGAATTCCAAACTTTAGTGCGATTCTTCCACTTCTTTCTATCATTCTCCAACTCCCTTCTGTGTCTTTCCCCAACCATGGCTATAGTCTGGGTGTTGGTTTCTCTCTGGTAAGGCAGAACCTTAATGCTTTCTGTCTTTCTTGTAGCCTTAGTTCTTAGCTTTCTAGATTTTTGCCTTTGAAGGTAATTACATTTCTTGGGAAAGGAAACCTAGAAAGCATGCAGAGGGGACATGTAGTAATTAACCTTACTATCCCTCCAATGCTTGTCATTAAGGTAATAACTCCTCCAAAAAACCCCTTTTCTTTCATGATTATCTTTTATTATTTCTTCAATACTTTGGAGTCTATCCCCATTGAGAGAATCCTTCGCATTACCTAAGAAATCTTTGACACGGTTCCAACTCATGTTAGTTTCCTTGTTGACTTCCTAGTTGGCAATCCAGTCGGTGACCCAAGTGGCATCCCTGGACACGTGATTAGTGTGGACCGATTCGAGATTGTTTTGAATGGCCCACAAAACATTGAACGTGTTGGTGCTTTTGGTGATGTTCAAAGAGTCAACTTCCAAACAGAGATGTTTGACCTCTATATCAAGGGCAAGTTTGGTGAGCTAGAGGGTCATACAAGCTTCCACAATAGTATGGGATCCTAAGGGAAGGATGACCACAATGAAACCAAATTTGATTCCACCATTGCCTGCTTTGCCTAGGTTCCCTTTGGCCACTCTGTCAAAATTGGCTTTGGACCAGCCAAGTTGAAAAAAACTTCCTTGGTTGTTCTATCTTTTCTCCTAAGCTACATTCATGGCCTTTCCTTCTTCGTAGATGACTTCTGCATTAAGATAAGCAGAGATCCACAAATTGATTCCCTCTAACTTATCCTTCTGCATCATTGTTTCCCAATTTAAAAAAATATGTGTTATGTGATTCTAGATCATGTTCCTTATAGTATCCTACTTGTGTGAGCTGATGAGCCCACACAGGTTCCTTGAAGTGACTTTCATTTCTTACTTGGAGTACAAGCTACTTGGATGGTTTTCTGAGTTCCATTCACAATGTTCTTACTATCTTCTTCTTGCCTGATCTTACTTGCTCTCTTTCTTCCTGGGGTTTTTAGTTTAGTCCCGACATCAACTTTATTTCTTCTCCTGGTTGTTGTAGGGGAAACCGGAGAGGGGTCTCTGCTATTGGATCTCTTCTTATTTTTGACCTTGGACCAGCCCTCCTTTATGTCTTTGTATTTCACAAAGAGCTCTTCCATCTTAGTGAGCTGCCTTGGGGAAATAGTGACCAATAGTTCTTCCATTTGTAGGACTTTATTTTAGTCCTGCGTCTTAGGACATGGGTAGGATTCTTGAGATGGGGTGCCTTTAGACTTATCCCTTATCGGGCTGGAAAAGCATTTTGCCAGCAGGGATTCTAGGCAATTCAGAACAATGGAAACAAAGATAGACCTAGGGCATGAGTCGCCTCCTTCCACCAAGCTATCTTCCTTGGTTTCTTCCATGGTATCTTGCTAAATGTTGACTTCCAGACCTATGCCTTATGAGGGGGGAAACTCCTCTCTGAGATCTATATTGCCTTGACTTGTCAGCTCTTTAATGTTATCCTGTTGTCTTGTCGATTCCCCATCTGCTAATTTATCCTTATCATCCATGGTTTCAAGAATCTCAAGTAAGATCTCTAGTTGATCCTTTTTTTTCCACACTCTGTGGGTGTTGGCCTCTATACCCACCCATGGTTTAGTCTTCTCCCTAGATGGGCCTGCCTTATCGCTTCTAGTATTATTGCCTGACTTTTTCTTTCTTTCAGCAATTTTTTCTTTCCTTTCTTTCTCAGAGTTCTGGAATGTTGGACACGCTTTAGCTATGTGTCTAGCTTTCTTGCAGAGGAAACAGGGAAATGGGACACTTTCATAATCCAGCTTCTGCACATATTTTCCTAGTTTGGATCAAAGCTCTATAATTTCTGGCATGTCTTGACCCTCTTCCACCCCTATGCAAATCCTGGCATAGGTTAGGCGACTTCTAGCAACTTTCATTAGGTCTATCGAGAGCAGGGTACCAAAGGAGTTGGATATTCCATGAAAAAAATCTTCATACCAAAATTCCAGAGGAAGTTCTAGGAGTCTAACCCACACCGGGGCTTGGACAAAGAAAGAGTCATCGAGATCTAGCATTGGTGTCCATTTTTGCAATGCCAGGGTTGCCTTTCCTATAGCCCAGGTACCCACACAAAGGATTTTGTCTAAGTCCTCCTTACATGAAAACTTAAAGGACAGAAATCCCTTAGCTGTGGCTATGACTTGGACTTGACCCTTTAAATCCCATTTCTTTTTAGAAAAAATCATAACAATATCTATGTTAGGTCTAGACCCCACAAATTTTCCAACAAGAGTATGGTCCATTGAAGTTATGTTGTGATCAACTAGTTCATTAGGAATCTCTATGGCATATTTTCCTTTTTCCTTATCAAATAAATCCTTAATGGAGGGGAAAGAGGACTTGCTTGTAGGTTTAACTCCGAAGAGAGTTGACCACCGATGGTTGAGGGCTATTCTGTTCTGATCATGTGCCTAGGTCTTCATGACTATGGGAGATGTGGGAGGAAAAGCCAAATTCCCATCCCCCACCCCTGCTTCCTTTCCTGGGTCTTTCTGCTTTTCCCATAGGACCCCATCCTTATTCTCTGGGTCCGCAGCATCTTGTTCTGCAAGAATGCCATCGCCAGAGGATCCCACAACTTGTAACCCTAGGATCCTGCCTGCCTTCAAATTCAAAAAGCCTCCCGCTCCTGCTCATTTGCTTTCCATTTTCTAGGGCTGTGAAGCTTTGTTAGGGGTTCAAAAGTAGGTTAGTTTTAGATAAATTATACCATATTTATGTCAATACAGTTATATTGTCCACGTGAGTTAAAAGGTGACAAGTGGAATTCATTATTTCACATGACATGGCAAATCAGTTATCATAGTTCTCAAGTTGACTTGAACGTGGGTTATCTAAAAGTGGAATTCTAACTCACATGAGTTAGTGGACTTCAATGGATTATATGATTTAACAAAGGACAACAGACTTGATTTGGAAAATCATTTTGTGTTTTTTTGTGAAAACCCTTTCATGGGCTATTGTAGGTTTGTTCTAAGCTCAAAATGATTGAGGTAGTATAGGTATTGAGCCGTGGGTTTGAGAGTGATGTGGCACGGCTACGAGGTTCAGTTAAATTGCAAGTCGATTATTTGGTGTCTTAACAAATTGGTAATCAAGTCTCATTTATTCTATAGGTATGTCTTAAACAATTTTTTATTAATAAACCCTATACGGGTTTGTGGAGAAAGAAGTCTGATTTTATTGGTTGGAAATTTCATAAACTGTTAACACACTTAACAGGTGTTTCTTTTAACCCTATAAGAGTATGTAAAGGAGATAATTTGGTTGGGAGTTTTGAAAACTGCTAACAGATCCTACCTGAGTCTTTCAATTATGGTACGAATGTATTTGCATGTATACATCCTTTGGCAAATAGAGAATATATATATGGGAGTATAGTCATATTATTGTGTGGATTTTTTGGAAAGAAATATAGATCAATGTTTTTTTTGTGAAGAGAGATCTCCAAGATGAAAGATTGAATATCAATATGATTGTAATAAAGTTTGTGATTCTATAGTTGCTAATAGTTGCATCCGTATTAACACAGACAAATTCATTGTTATCATTATAGGGTTGTAGTCCTTGCAATAGAAGTTGCTTAACTGGTGTATTTGGGTTGGTGCTCAGATTAATAAAAGGTTTAAAAGAGTATTTTTCCCCTATATGAATTTCATTTAGGTTCATCTGCTCCAATAGTTGCTTTAATAAGGCTATACTTGTGTTGAATCTCTTTCTTGCCTTGAAGTTATTCCTTCTTATGCTCATAAGGTTGAATTCCATTATTTGATATCTGCACACTTTCTGTTCATTGTTCAGTTGCATTGAATTGTTATTATATAGCTACTTTGATTCAGCCCCCCTTCTCAGAGTATCTCACTTTCAACAACCTAAATAGGGCAGAAGCCTGCAACCACGACCGCACCACCTCGTCCACAGCCTCAATTGCTACGACCCTTGGCTCTCCCTCACTCCTGAATTTCTGTCCAAACACCCGCCAATTTCAACATAAACAAATTGGGGTCCATTTGGTTCCTGGGAGCCCCGAAGACAATAACAGCTCCAGTCATGGACATAATCCAAAAGATGTACCCAATACTTTTGAGCCTCTACCTTCCTCTCTGAGATATTTTCCAATGCCCTGCGTAGAAGAAATGAGTGCACCCCTAGAAATCTAATTCAATTGCTGTGTGCAACTACAAACCCTCGCCCTGATACTGCACATTGCAAAATTTCTTCCAAACTGACACACAATTCTCGTTGAACACACTACTCCATCACCCATTTCACCTCTGTCCTAAACCCAAAATTGAGGCCCCAAGCACAGAAGAGTGAAGAAATGTCACTATTGGTGCGAAAACTAAACTTCGAGACCAAGAAATTGATACCTAGCAAAGACCTAACCAGAATGAGGGAGAATGGGATGTTCCAAGTGAAGACATTCTTCAATCGTTCTTCCGACATTGGACCCTAGAATATCATCTCTTATTTTAGTGCTTTGAAGTTGACGTTTGCTTCCATGGCATGTCACTTTCACCACTATGTTCCATGCATGTGAATACACTGCCAGGGAAATTTGAATGTACACCTCGATTCAGGTAAAAAGGAATGAAATTTCCACAAAGAAACACCTGCATTCAATGCGATCTTAGTTACACGTGCGATGTCAGCCACCAAGCCACTACAGGGTGAGAACTTTGCAAACATAAATGATGTTGATATCACCTAGTCATCAATTGCCCTTCACCAAAACTCGAGCCAAATTTGTTTGTGAACGTAACCGCCAACTTAGATAAGGAGTTCGCTAATGTGTTCCCTTCTTTGTAAATGTGGGAGATTTTAAAATTCTGGAAAGCATTAAGTTTTCTCTGAATGGTGTTGATGATTTTGTGGAGAGTCAGATCGTATAGTTCTTATCTATTAATAAAACTAACGCTTCCCTGAGAGGATATATGAATCTTATTATTTTGGACAATTGATTTATGATGTGTGAGTAGAGGTAATAGGACTAAGGTGAGAAATCCACATATTATCTTGATTGTGCGTAGGAACTACCATACCTAAAGCATCGAAAAAATTCTTGATCTTTATTCATGAATGGGGTGAGACCAGCATTGATATTCTTAAAAGCCATAGAGCGTAGGTAAGTGGGAGTTGGTTGAATAATATTGTAATTGGTGCAAGAGCATCTAGACATAAGGATATTTTAATTATTTAATGTAAATCCATATGTTTGGATGTGGTATTCCATGTAATGGAATCAATTGTAATGTCTAAGGGCAATAAAATTGTGAAGTTGTCATTTAGTTGTCATTCAAGATCTAGATTGGTCAAAAGGTCAAATTTGTATAAAAAGCCATGAAAATTCTAAAAATCATGTAAAAGGTCTTAAAGAGGTTATTTGGACATGTCTAGGGTGTTTTTACAAAGTTTGGAGTCATTTTTATTAAGTGTCATAAAAGTTGTCAAAATGCATAAAAGTTGTAAAGCATGAAACAATGCAAAAAAGCATTAAAAGTTGTCAAAAGGAAGATGAAAGGTCATAAGGGTAGTTGGGTGGTTTATAACTATCTAAATATGTATAAATATGATGTATTGGTCGAACCAAATCAGATTGGAGAGAATAGAGAAAGGGGAGAACAGTTTGGAGCAATTAAGTGAGTTTGAATCTCTCATTTTGATTGGTGGTTTTTTGTTAAGTGGCTGTTTTCAGGCCTTGTACGGCCATGTAAGGCCTGGAAACCCTGTATATTTATAATTTTTAGATATTATAATCAATCCTCTTTCTTATGCTTTTGGTTTGATCAATTTTTATTAACTTTGGAGGAAGTTATGAGGTTTTTGGTGAAAGATAGTACTTCTAGATTCAGGATTTATGAGAACAGTCATATTGAAATGTGTGGTAAAAACACATATAGAAGATTTGAGAACTCTAATCATATTCATTGGAAAGATATTTGAGTAATCTTTCATTTCCTTTTGGTTTGGTTCAATTTTATGATGATTTGTGTAATCTATGATGTTTTTAATGAAGGCTGGTTTTAAACCTTCTTCATTGGAGTTGCGGGCAAAGAGTTGTGATGGTATAGTGATTTATAGATTGGAAAAATAAATGGATTACATATTTGAAAACTAGAATCAGTAAAAATGATTTTGGAATTGGTTTTCTTTCATTTGGTTATGTATTGTGAAAGTTATATGATGCCCTAGGCGGATTGGGAAAAGGAACTTTCTGTTTAATGAGAGCAAATGGGTCTCGGTACAGAGATAATAACTTTTTACCTAACCATTGGATCCTTCTAATTTTGATATATGTTGTGGTTATCCTAATTCTCCACAAACTCACTGAAGGGATTTTGATGATATCTTTCAAAACAAAAGTTACAGATGCTTGAGTGCTGATCTGTAAAACATGGCAGTGTGGACAACTAGTTTTGACAATGAATTATTTTGTTTTCTAATCAATGATGGGTTTGATCTTGTGAGATTCCTCTAATAAATTGTTCTTATAATGAAATGAAGATTGGATCAGATGGATCCTATTATGTTTAAGTGTGTTGAAAGATGCTCTGCATCAGTAATCATTTACCAGCATGAAAGCATGAAATTATAGATCATAGAGAACGATATGTAATGTTGATGAAAAAATTATTCAAACTGTCAAATTTTTAAAAAAATTAGACAATACTATAATCTAAAATGTTGAAAATAATTTACATAGCCTATTGTAATAATTTCTTTAATCTACCAATGTATCTCAGTAATATCTATGTTTTTCATTTTTATTTTGTTTAAATTTCTAAAGGGATCTTCTTTTTTGGTACCATCTTTCCATTATACTAGTAGTGTTGCTAAGAGGACATCATTCATAACTCTATCTATATATATGTATATATGAACCAAACATGCTCTTACATCAAACACTTTAATTCATAAAAAATAAGTATTGATGTTTATGAATTTTTAATTGAATCTAAAACTCCAAAGTATAGCAACAACAACCAAGTTATATAAGGAAGTTTCTAAGCCTCATCATTAATGAGGGCAATCGGAGTTGACTCCTTAATTTCAAACTATGAAAGGTTATAACAAAATGTTATCACCTAAGTTCTACAATTCATGGAAGAATGGTTTCATTTCAATTGTGAGTATTAAGTTTCAAGTCACGCTTGAGTTGATAGAGGAAGCTACGGGGTTGAAATGTGATGGAAAGAAAGTGGAGAAATAGATCTCTCTAGAGACTATGTAAAGCTTACATGAATAAATTCTTCAGAAAGGGTGAGAAAATGGTGGTGGAATCCAATGTAAATGGGTATGAAAAATCCCTCCTTCATCCTCCTTATTCTATGGTTTTTTATCATGTTATGAAGTATTTCACCTTAGAAGGTAGATATACCACCTTCCACGGCTATCATTTTCCTATCCTCAACCATATTAAAAATAGGCAAAAGATAAACATGGTATTTCTCTTGCTCTTGTCCCTTAGTAGTAGTATTACAAAATGTCCTTCCCCCCCTTAGCACCAAAGACTAATTTATGCCCTATACCAACACAAATTTGGCAAGTCCCCCTTTAGGACCCATTTTATTCTTACCCTTAAGTTGAAGCTAATATGCAAAATGATCCTTTGCATAGTTTTGTGTGTAGTGACATTATAGAAAGTAACATGTTGCTTGAAAACCCTAATGCTAAAAAGAAGGGTAAAGCTACTAAACCCCTTGTTGAGAAGCCTATTGAAGAGGAGCTTCAAGAAACTACCCCTAAAAAAAGGAAAGGCCATACTAGAAAGCCAAGCTCAATGAAAATAAGGAAAAAAGGAAACAGAGTGAAAGCTGGTATTCCCTTAGTGGATATTGAAAAAATGGAAGAGAAAAATTAAGAAATGGAAACCCATGAAGATAAAAAACAATAGATTAGTTATAGGGAAAGAAGACCAACCCAGTTGCTAAAAAGGGAACTTAAAGGGAAAAAGATCAAAGAGGAAATTGTTCTTGAAATTGACTTTGAATATGAACCCGAGGAGGAGTCCCTAGTAAGCTGTGACGATGAGGAAAATAAAGGTGGTGAGGAAGAGTATGATGAAGACAAAAGAGATAAATCTATTGATATCATTGTCAATTTGGGTGACTATTAAGAGGTTTTAGACCATGTTCAAGTGCTTCCACTATTGCTAATAAGGAAATGGTTGATGAAGAGGTTCCCCTCTCCCCCAATGATACTAAAGAAAAATAAAATGTTATCAAACTCTATGAACAAATTGATGATCTCAAGAATAGATTCTCGACCTTGGAGGAAAATGTCGCTTCTTTTGAGAAAATCAAAATTTTATTTGATAAGGTGATTTCTAACCTATACCGTATTACTGATGGAATAATGAAAAAAGCCTTTGGTTCTAGTGGTCATTGGGGAAAAGAAATCAAAAGGAAGGACAAAAAGAATAAGCATAAGGGAGGAGAGAAAGACAATGAAGAGTAAAAGATGAGCGAGGATGATGAAGATTTGACAGTGAACCTCAAATGTCTCTCAAAGAACTGGGAGACCATCTCAAAGAAGGATGAAGCTAAGTATAACAATAGATAAGGCTAGTAGCCTTAAGTTTGAATTTTATAGGAAGATAACTGATAGGATTTATTTTTCTTTGATTATGAAGAATTATCAATTATTTTCTTATACTCATGGTCTTTAGGCTAAAACTGTTTCATTGGTTAACTAGATGGTTACAAACTCTCATAGTAATAGGTTTTTTTTTATTATGCTAAGGACTCTCTAGAGTATAGGGATATAAGTAGACATGTGAATATGTTGTTACTTAAGTTGTGCTTTGGTTTTTTGGTAGGTTTTCTATTGCAAGGTTATGATTCCTTAAACTATAATGGCCCGAGTCTTTTTTGTTATGTGTTAAGTTATAATTTCTCAGATTAGGGTCCTTCCTTTTTTGATTCAATCAAAATCATTCCATCTTCTAAAAAGTAAACCATTCATATTTCTTTGTCTAAATATTTATTGCTTCCAATATTTAGAAAAAATAATGTTATAAGAATTTTTTTTTGATATTCTAAATTATGGGTTCAATTATTGATGTAGTAATCTCATTGAAGTTTCTAATAAACTTCTCATAAATCATATTAATTTATGAAATATCTTTTCTTTAAACATATGTTTTAGTAGTGATTGTTGTACAATGACCTTGACCTTTTCTAGATCCTCTTTGAATCCATCGATGAAGATAGAAAAAATATTAAATAGTGGAACTCAATCACAAAACTACACTTTTATATTTATGAATAGTTGAACTCTTCAATTATCCTTTACAACACTTGTCTAAAATATATTAAAAAATATTTTTAAATTTATCTTTGGAATAATAAAATACTGTCTAAATTAAATTTGATATGCTTAACAAATATAATTTCAATATTTTGCTTGTGAGCCTTATGAATGTAGTTGGTACATTCATTATACCAAATGACATAACCAACCTTACATTTGGTCCATATTTTGTTTTGAAGGATGTTTCATAATCATCATCTCAACAAATTCTTTTGAAGCAATTAAAAATGCAGTTAGACACACCATCAAGTTGTTCATTTGAAGCATTGATGGAAATGTGTATATTTAAGGCATCTTGTTAATTGATCTATGCAATTCACTCATATTCATGGGTTCTCCACCTTCAAATTCTAGTAACACTACTAGGATAACATAGTTGGACCCATAATACAGAGTCCCACTTGAGAGACATTACAAATTTTCATGGATGCAGAAAAAAGAATAGAAAAAGGCTATATTTATAAGTTTATCTTTGAGTGAAGATGAATAAAAAATAACATTTAAATGAAAGTAAACAATTGTCAAAGATCTCTCAATTTTTCACTACTAAATAATATTTTTTTAAGTCATTAAATCGACCTTTGTTTGAAGGTGCCTTCAAATGAAATTCTTTAGACAACTTTGAATAAATCACTTGAGATGGGCCTTAATGCTCAAAATTTTCTTAATATTTCCTATTATACTTGTGTTAGGTTGGACCATAAAATATAATCCACATGACAATATAATTAATAGAATTATAGTTCTTAGAATAAGTATTCCAAGTAAATATAAATTTCAATTTATATAATTTGATTATTATATTTATCTTTGATTTTCTAGAGACTGTATATTTTCATTAAAATTTACGACCTCCATGGTTCGAATAAAATGAAAATGTCTATATGTTATAACATATACATCTTAAAATTCCTCTATCTATTTTCTCGATAAAGAGATATATCTATTTAATTTGATTATTACATCTCTACACTATGACATGTGTAAATTAAGTATACATATATAATTTATACCTAATTGATTAAAAATGTCTCAATTATAGTTAATCTAGGATGAAAATTAATAATAAATTAAATATGCAATACAAATTATAAAAAAATGTGCACACTAGATATTGACATTACTAATCTATGTCAAAAGGTTTATAATGTTTTATTTTTGTTAAAAATAAACTACACATTATGGAATATATCAATTTTTAAAAGATAAGTTTTTAAAGATTATGTAAATATTACATATTATTACTAAATTTCTTAGAACATATATTTATAATCTAAAAATAAAATATCAAGAATTTCTAGTTCACATCATAGATACAAATTCTTAGTGGCTTAGATGCTGAAAAATTAGTTCTCCATGAAGGCCTCATTCTACTTATCCATGAGTTCATGGTGAATAATATCTCTGAGAGTAGTGTTAAAATTCCCAAGGATAAAAGAAAGAGCACTACCCCTGGCAAGGGTAGGAAAGCCTCTCCAACTAATAAGAGGTTAAAAACTGACTCTCAGTGGGATGATGAAGTTCCCTTGTCTTTAAAAAAAAAGAAGGCTGTGTTGGTTGACTATTCTGTGAGCTTGGAAAATTAAGATACAGACTTGAGGGAAGGCCTTGCTGAGGATGAAGATGATGATTTCCCTAGCACAAGAAGAAATAAAATTACAAAAAAGAAAAATAAGGCTTCGGATGCTGATGGTAGATGCTCACCATCCTCTAAGGAAGATTCCAAGGATGTGATGGAGATTTTTAAGGCCTCTGGGAAAGAGACTAAGGAGGAGACTGAGATTATAGGAAATGATAAATTTACAATGCTATGGATGTGAGAGAGGAAACATAAGGAAAAAATGAGGACTCTATTAATAATAATAAAGAAAGCCATATTTATTTAATTTGAACCCTATTCAAGAATCTGGCAAGATTATTATTGATCTTGACCCCACTAATAGGGAGCAGGGTCCAAAGAATGAGGAGAATATGTAGACTACTATGGACATCCTTAATAACAAAGATAAAAAAAAATTGTCTCTGAGGGAGACAAGGAGGAAACCTCTCTGAAGGACATAAACAATGAAAATTACATAAATGAGGAGAAAATTGATGGTGAGGAGAAATTGGAAGGAGAGGACCGTGATATCCTGTATCCAGTTTAAGTTATTTCCAACTATCATAACAAAAAGCACCTTAGCCAAGATAGTGCTAATAGAGAGGATTTTGTGTCTATGGGTATGGAGGACCTAAACGATAAAGAAGACTCTTCTTTGGGTTTTTTACACACTACTAAAGCTAAAAAATTATTCTTGTTTAGGAATGAAAATTGGTGTTTTTAGGAGATTTTAAATCTCAAAGCTTGGAATAAGGACTTGGAAGAAAAATATAAGAATCTGCTAGACAAAACTCAAAATAGGGGTAAGGACTACTCTCAGGATGTATGTGACCCAGTTAAACTTATCGCCAAGATTGAATGCATTGAAGAAAATCTAGAGAACCTACTTAGGTATTTTATGGAAGGCATGAAACCTTCTACCAGTAATCTCCACAGGCTGGTTAACATGTTGGAAAAGAAGGTATGGGAAGCCATGCAGATGTACAAAAATATTGGGAAAGGACCTGGGGACAAAACCAAAGCAAAAAAGAGTCACGACACTTCTGCCAATAAGGAGATTGAAGGTCTTAGGAAGACCCTAAAACATATGACAGAGTTGGAGAAGAAGATGGAAGATTCCATCCAGAAGCTGAGAGGATGGTAGACCCTGGTTTTTTTTGCTGATTTGTCTTATTTTAGTTTCCTATTTTCTTTGGTGTTGGTTGTTTGGGGTGTTTTGTGTCCCCCTTAGTTGTTTCCGTTGTTCTTTCCATTTGATTTTAATGACTTATGTCTATTTATAACTCTTCTGATTTTGGGTCCCTATACAGCCTATTTTTTCATAATTTTCAAAACATAGTGTAAAATTTTGATTTGAATCTCACTTTGACCAAAATGTGGGATACCATAGTGTGACACACTATTGTGGGATCGCCCACACATGGGCTTAAGCATTCTATTATTAACCTTTCTCAAAGAAATCTTTAAATTTAATTTTCACATTTCATTCTCCATGGATGTCAACTTATAAATTGCTACATTTAGAAAGTTTTGTTGCAATTAAATTCATGTAATGATGAGTGATCCCCATTGATGATAAATCTTGTACAAAATCATTGTAAATAATTTAAAATGCACATAGATTAAAAAACATTCATTTTGCATGGTATTACACTTTCTCTATATATTTCTTCATCTTACATGGACTTGGGAATAGAAGGAAAGCATACCCTTTCATTCTTTATCACTTTTGAGAACTATTTGTAAAAATAGAGGATCTATAAGAGATAAAATGAAGCACAAAATCATAATGAGAAAAGTCAATCACCATGGATTCATTAGAGAGGTAAAGTACAAATAGATGTGATGGTGCAACCAAGTCTAACTATGAAAGGAGGAAAGAGATGGAGTGGTGGAAAAACTACCTAAGAGACTCGGATGATGTGTTGAAATGAAATTGACATATCTCTAGTAGACTCCTAAAAGATGATGACTTGTGTAGACAAGTTTCAAATGAACATAGACAACTAAATAGGCTTAATAAGCATAAATAAAATAAAATTAAGTAATTACACTAATAGTTTTCAAAACACAATTAACTCATTATGGTTAATGTTTCTTCCGCTTTGTTTATCTTTTAGTTGTATCAAGGTGAACTTATTTGCATTCTTAAAGGTGTGTATGTATTTTCTCTGCCATAATAAATAGTCTTTTGGTTAAGTTGTCAATGCCTATAGAACAACATTAAACTCATTCACAAATTATATATAGTCTAATCTAGATATTTAAGTAATAATTTCCATTTATGAAAATTTGATGTCTTTTTTAAAACTATAATAATACCATGAATTTGGATGTGTTGCCTCTTTAACCTACTCTTGTCCACTATTTATTTTAATGTGAAACTACACATGCTACTACTATTAATAATGACCTTACAACTTTGTCACAACCCAAAAAATAGTTCTCTATTATTTGTTATGATCATATGTTTGTAAGATTCATTCAAAGGTATTAATTTTAGGAATAAGATTCCTAACCCAAGCAGAAGCCCGAAGAGGAGGAGGAGAAAGAGACAAAATCATGTGACTATAAAGTTGTTATTGTTGATGATGAATACCAATAATTAAATGAAATGTATTCCTTAGTTCTAAAAATGAACAAGTCATGTGATGCTAGATCACCACACCAATAAAACATGACTTAGTGCACAAGTATTGGTGTCACTTTTTTTTGGTCTTTTTTGCATACCTTGGCAAAAAATATATTGATGTGGCATCATATTTGATGATGCGGCCCTGGAACCTCAATTATAAGTAGGGGACTTGCTAAGTAACTTTATATGTAAAATTGGAAGTTGTTTAAAATTTCCATGTAAGGTTTTGAGAAGCGTAAAGTTAGGGTACTCAACCATTGGATTGTCCCCCATATTATTTTGATAATTTTAAAACTTAATTAGTTTAAAAATATAAATAATCAAAGAACTCCTCTTATAATTTGTAGGGGTATAACATGTTGAGGAGCTTTGGCTTTGTCTTGTGTATGTCCTAAGATCAATTCTCTCCACCTTGAGTTATTGAAAATAGACTTGTTCAAGTTAAATAGACCACCTTAACATATTCTAAGGAGCTCCCCTCATCAAACAACTAAACTCCAAAGTGTTGAGATTATTTAAAAATAAAAATAAAATCAACAATTTTTACCAAGATATCACACCACTATTGTTTCCACCGAAATACAAACACACCCACGGATTATCAAGCATAAATTAAAACTATGTATTCCCTTAAAGCTAAATTCTTGTATGCCATTATCATCAAGGCTTTGAATAAGCGTGTCATGAAAAGATGCTTCAATGCTAGGCGTTAAAAGGGATGGTAATGATATAATGGTTATGGGGCCCTTTTCAACTTTTTACACTCCTCTCATCCGCACCCTGCTCATCATATCAAACCATCTCATACATTCTTCAACAAAATTGGACGTCTCACTATTACCACCATCATTACATTACCCCTTCTCATTCACGAAACGAAACTCTTCTTGTCTAATCATTATCATTGTTCTTCCCTGCTTTCCATTTTCAACACTCTAAACACATCTCTGTCCTAATAAACAAAACACTATTTTGTAGGATTTCTTACTTGTTCTCTTTTTCCGATGCAATTTGAAATTTGAAGTTATCATTGATGTACACGATTAACTCTTGTGAAAATGAAGTGGCAATCTCGTATCCAATCAAAATAAACATAATTGGACCTGTGAAATAATAATCAATATGTTTCATCCTGATCTATTTATTGGTACATATTAATATTATTTCCTCAGATTCCTTTCTGCAATGATCAACTGAAAGTCCTCTCTTATTTTGTCAGCCGCAGCAACCTTCTAGCTTTGAGAGTGACACTTCCACTGCTGTACAGAGGAGGAGGAGAAGAGAATTTGAGATAAAATGCAAGGGAGTAGAGTCAAATATGAGTAAAGATCCAGATGAATATCTTAAATCATTATAACAAGAAGCAGGTATGGATGATTTGTACGCACAATATATAATACAGACACTCTTTCTATAATCTAGTTTTATGTGGATTTTCAAACTATTACGTTTACTTTATATCAGTAGCATTTCAGTTTCTGCAAACAGGAATAGATAATGGTGGATAACAATGTTAGGTTTCAATGATAAATGTTGGTTATGGACTGTGGAAAATTTAAATATCCAAAAAGAGTATAAATCACAGTTCCTTGTCATAGTATCATATATTTTATTATGTCATGAAAAGTGAGCATCCTATTCATTGATTAATATCCTTCTTTTAGGGTAGATTTATATTTCCAAGTGAAATGGTCCACTTTGGAGGTAGATTTAGATTTATAAGTAAAATCTTCTTAGTTTGACTTCAAAAGTTTGTGCAGAACACTTGCATATACAGTTGCACGCAAACTCACTAAATATAGTAGTCAACGGTATTAGGAATGCGATCATCATTTTGTAAAATGAAAATTCCAAACAAAAATTCTCACAAATAGTATATATATAATATTTGTTTGTGCTAATATTTGCAGGTTAAATTAAATTAGAATAATGCTAATAAGGATGTGTATTAAGATTTTGATGGGGGGACATTATGGCTGTTTTTTATATATAATGAATAGTGAAAGAGGTATTCAGTGAATTTGGTTAAATAAAATTCAGTTACGGATGCATTCGGTTATATAAGTTTTATTTATTTGTTGGATGTTTTCTATTACTGATAAAAACAGGTTTTAATAGGGGAGCCGAAACTCCTTACAATTTATTTGTTGGATGTTATGATACAAACAAATTCTTATTAAATTTGATAAGATGAAATTGAGTTTGTGAGAGTTTTCTAGAATTCTCATTAGAACAACAAATTACTTCTGAAATCAACTGTCTATCATATTCATGTCAAAATTCAAAATTTGATTTTAACATGTGTTCTCATAAGCATAAATCCTAGAGTTCTTATCTATTAACGGAGCTGTAATATCTCTGTGAGAAGATATGCAAACCTTATTAGTTTAGAGAATTTGGCTTAGAATGTGTGGGCAAAGGTAATAGACTAAGGTGAGAAATCCACATTTTTGCTTGATACTTGGTAGGTACCACCATACCTTATGCGTCGAAAATGCCAGATCAACAGTCATATTCTTATAAGCCATAGAACGAGGTTATTGTAGGTAACTGTGATTTGGTGGTGTTAGGCCATTTTTCTGTCATAGCAAAAATCTTTTTAAAATGCCCTCCTCCTTGCAAATGTTTTTGTAAAAATGTCCTGCCCTGTGTTCTTCATGTTGTCACCAGGCTCCAGTTCAAATTGCACGTGCTAAATTGCAAAACTTTGAAAGTTATTCAAGTTCTAAGGTCTGCAAGGAAATTGTCTCAAAATCTGCCACAGTGTCGAAAACTCACAGTATTTTTAAAAATCCATGATGTTTTCGGTCTGTGTGAAAACCCTCATTGTTTTCAACCTATGCCTTCCAGCTTTTGTGCGCTTATCTTTTGGTCTATCGATAATCCTATGTGTTTTCGATCATTCGCCATTGTGAAAACCTTCAATGTTTTTGATCTTTCACTGAAAACCCTATGTGTTTTCGACCTTGCATTTCTTCTTTTCTATCGGCACTCCTTGTTCATCTGTCTTAACTATGCAAGTGCAATGATGTGGGGCCAGATTCTTCAAGCGGTAGAGGGAGGAGATCAATGGTCGGCGTGTGATCGCATGGAATATTCTCACCCCATGCGATCATGCGCCTGCCATTGATCTTGTTTGTTTCCAGCATTTCTTCGGTGAAGTGGGCCCAGTGTCAAAGGGGAGATAGGGGGGCATCTTCTTATTCGTTGTCGCATGGCCGCATGTCAGACTTTTCTGACATGCGATCATGCGACAGCTTGCCACGTGTCCCTGCGGGTCGGTGGCATTTCATGATGTGGGGTCTTCCGGTTGGTACAAGATGTTACGCTGGGCTGGTGTTCTCTTTTCATTGGCCGATAAGTGGTGATGTGGCAGCCTTTGGTTGGCTATCGCATGATCACATAGCCTAGTTTTTGGCTATGCGATCATGCGACTGGTTGACACGTGTCCCTGGGTGCAGGTGGGGTCTAAGGTTTGGCAGAGTGGATAAAGATATGTCGGTGCCGATAAAGTTCAGCCTTTTTGCTCATTTGCGGAAAGATTTGGCGGTTCTCCAGATTGTCTGGTGATTCAGCGAAGGGTGGTCACGAGATTACTAAAGTTTTTAGTGGAGGCAGGGTATTTTTGGCGAACTGACGATAGCTTTTGTCACCAGTTCGCTAAGTTTGGCTAGGACCACTTGCTCGGTGTTATGATGTGTTGAACTTTGATTGGCCGGTGGGTGGTGATGTGGCAGTCTTATGGCCTTGTCCCATGATCATAAGGGCCATTTCCACGGCTTGCGATCATGCGACAGAACCCCTGGTGTTAACTTCATGCGGTGGCGGTTATGCTGGCGGGATGATAGATTTGAACGTGGGCCCAGGTTAGGGTATCTCGGTGGTGACATGACAGCCGGCAAGATGCATGTTAACGGCTTGTCACATGTTCGCATGAGCCAGTTTTTTAGCTTGCAAACATGTGACAAACCCTTTTGTGGCAGTGACAGCATCGGTAGTTATGAACAAGGTAAGGGGAAGTAGTGTGTCGCATGTTCGCATAGCCCATTTCTAGGCTATGCGATCATGTGACAACTGTTTGACGTCGCCATTGCAGAGTTAACCGAAGGTGTTTGGATAGGTTAAAAACATAGGCCCAAGAATTATGTGGTGGCCGTTTGAACTTGCAGAGAGTTTTTACAATAGGAAGGACTGGTTTTAAATGCTGTCTTGGCCAGATTTGACTGGTTTGGTGGCACTTGTTGCTACGATGTGGTCCAAAATGTTTGACAGTTGATTGCAGGGATTTGTACCATAAAGGAATGATGTCAATCTTGGCTCGAGAAGTGTTTGCAGGTGGTTGATTAGACTAGTTTTTATGGCAATCTCCTGGTCTTATGGCCTAATCTTAATATCAGTCTAAGATCTTTTCTCTTTGGGTTGCCTAACTTTCATGCCCCTACAATAAATTTTTGACTGTTTCCAATTGGTTTAGCTGTTGTAACCTATACCCTAGCTGTCTGAAGCTTGTTGCATCCTATCTTTGGAATTCCAGGGCAGCTAGTGGTATAAATTGTCAAAATTTTGACTTTGTAAGGGTTCCAGCTTCAAATTTCTGAAGTGTTCCTAGTCTTGGATCCAAGATTGTAATACTTTTGCATTTGGTATTCTGTTGATGATAGAGAAAAAGTTGCAAGTCTAAGCTGTAATTTGCAAGATTGACTCCTCCGGATTGACTGTTTACACTTAAGGATTCTTCATACTTAATATAAATACATGACTCTTATCTCTCCTTTGTGTCAACTTAGATAGGTTCTGAACTTTCTAGTCCTTTGCATAATGTTTTATGTATATGTATCCATTCTTGAGTTCTAATCCAGGATTAGATGAAATGATGCTTTAGATGGGACATAGGTCTATCTTGTTGTCTATGTAAGGATATCTCATAAGTAGTAAAGGGGATTGTAGGTGTGTTTATGGCTTGGAATCTCAGCTATTGTCTGGTGTGTGTAGCATTCATGTTCTAGGAGATGTTTCCCAATGGATGAGGCACTGGCCTAAATGATTATCTCTTTATCAACAAATACTGATTGTTGTTGTTATGATCCCAAAAGCATAAGTTAAGAACCATCCTTTTAAGTTTGTAGTATTTGGTTGTGTAAGGTTCCACCCCATAGTAATGGAGAGTCAATGAATGTGTGGTTGTCATTCAGTACTTTCTTACTATCCTTTCATCTACTTTTCCAACCCAGTCTTTGGTGTGTGAAGTATAATTTATACTAGGTTAGGTGCACCCGCCTTGGTTTTGCAGAGCCAGAAGCAGAAGAGGGAATATTAAGTCCCTATAGTTGGTCTAGTTACCCTAAGACCTCATAACATTTTTGAGTTAACCATTCGTAAAATCCATCTGAGGGTATATTGGCAGCCTATTAGAGCATAAGAGTTTTCAAACACCAACAAGATGGTGACTCTACTAGGGAGAACAATGAAAAAGAAAAATATTTGTTAGGATCTCTGGTTGCAGTCATATTGAAGTATTCAAAATATTTATTGACCAGATTGATTTGCCCATCCTAGTCACCAACAAGATGGTGACTCTACTAGGGAGGCCATTGGAAAGAGTCAAATACAAAAACAAAGCATTTACTGAAATTTTCTCACCTAGTTGTGAGTGGCGGCTCTGATTTTCTCAATTTGATTAGTGTTCCTTCTGATAAACAGTGAGTTACTTGGAGTTTTGTATTGGTTGGGAGTGACTCTATATTGCAAAGTCTGATGGAGTTCCATGGTGAGCTCAAGATCTACCCTGCCTCCCAGTCAACAAAGTTTTCTGCTGTAAAACTTCCAAGTATTTATGATTACAATGTTTCCCTATCAAGTATTTAGTGCTAGTATAAAGGGAAGACTGAGATAAGATGAGTGGCTCTCATCTTGCATTAAATGAAAATAATAATCAGGGGAGAAGCCAGTCTAGGCTGCTTGGTTTCCTCAGGTTGGATAGGCCTTTGGACTATGTTGTTCCAGGGTCCCGTCACCCTTTTCCTAGTGAGCTTTTGGGTTTGATTCCTGCCTTTGATTGTAAGTTTGATTCAACAGTCAGACATGTCCTAGCATTCTATAGATTTATTATAGAATATCAAATTTTGGATGAGGATGTTAGCATGATGTTTTTTGGGAGATCCCTCAAGGGAGTTGCATCTAATTGGTATCTAAATCTTCCCCCAAAATGCATTTCTTCTTTGACTGAGTTTAAGTGGTTGTTTCTAGAGGAGTTTGCTGATGATGATGAATGGAAAAGGTTGCAAAGAGACTGTCAGCAAAAGGGGAATGAATGTTGTATTCCAGAGCAATCCATTTCTAGTGCTGAGGGTACTTCTTCTGATGAGTCTTTGTTAGAGGAGTATTCAGATTGTGGCAGTGAGCAGGAATCAGGGTCAAGGTGTGCAGGATCCTCCATTCATTCAAAAATGTCTGAATATGATTTTAGTGGCTATTCAGGTGAGGATGATGAAGGCAGTGATGCTGATGTGTCCTCATGTGAATCAGATGAGGCATTGGAGGAAGAGAGTAATGGTGGAAGTGAACACTCCTTCAGTGAGGAGTATGAAGACAAGGAAGTGGTGTTTGAATGTGATATTAGTGAATCTTCATATGGTTCTGATTTTGCTTCATGTGTTGTGAGTCTCCATGAGGTTGAGATGGGTACTGATTTTAAAGTGTTTTCTAATACTTTATATGATGAAGAATTTGATTGTCAGCCTATTTTTTGTCATGATGTTCAACAAGGTGTATTGCATGGAGTTATCAATCCATTGTTTGAAGAACATGTGGAGGTCTCATATCCAGTTGAATCAGGGTGTTCATTTTCCACCCGTGGGTATGAATCTGACTATTTATTTGAGGTCCAACAGGTTGCACCTAGGGAAATGCAAAGATAGGGTCTAGATGAGGCTTTTCTATAGGCAGAATATGAGGCTTTTGTGTTTCCAGTTCATAGCATGCATGAGTCAATAGATGAAAATCAGTTTAAGTATAGTGGTGTTGATCATTGGCATGCTGAATCTTTTCTTCATAGTGAGCAAGGAGAAGAGAGTGCAAATTTTTTTTACATGCACTATGAAGACAGCTACTTTGTTCTTCTTGATATGCTAGTTGAACATGTTAACAAGTCTATGGAGACAAATGAAAACAAAATGTTTGGTGTTCCTCATGAAGGAAGAAATGAAAATCAGATTTTTGACAGAGGCAGCAATTAACTCATGTTTGTTGCTGCAAGTTTTTGTAAAAAATGTACACTCTGTAAATATCTTTCCCTTTCCTATTGTGTGCTTTTCCTTCCTGTTCCCTGCATTTTTTGAGTTCCCTATTTTTTTCCAGTGGTTGGTCTGCTCTCCCAGTGATTCTGAATTCTTGCCATGCCTGCAAGAGACATGCATCCCCAACTAGAGCCACTGTTAGGCCATTTTTCTGTCATAGAAAAAATTCTTTTAAAATGGCCTCCTCCTTGCAAATGTTTTTGTAAAAATGTCCTTCCCTGTGTTCTTCATGTTGTCACCAAGCTCTAGTTCAAATTGCACGTGCTAAATTGCAAAACCCTGAAAGTTATTCAAGTTCTAAGGTCTGCAGGGAAATTGTCTCAAAATCATCCACAGTGTCGAAAACCCACAGTATTTTCAAAAATCCATGATGTTTTCGGTCTGTGTGAAAACCATCGTTGTTTTCAACCTGTGCCTTCTGGCTTTTGTGTGCTTATCTTTCAGTCTGTCGATAATCCTGTGTGTTTTCGATCATTCACCATTGTGAAAACCTTCGATGTTTTCGATCTTTCACCAAAAACCCTATGTGTTTTCGACCTTGCATTTCTTCTTTTCTGTCGGCACTCCTTGTTCATCTATCCTAACTACACAAGTGCAATGATGTGGGGCCATATTCTTCAAGCAGCAGAGGGAGGAGATCAACGATCAGTGTGTGATCGCATGGAATATTCTCACCCCATGCGATCATGCGCCTGCCGTTGATCTTGTTCGTTTCCAGCATTTCTTCGGTGAAGTGGGCCCGGTGTCAAAGGGGAGATAGGGAGGCATGTTCTTATTCATTATCACATGGCCGCATGTCAGACTGTTTTGACATGTGATCATGCGACCTCTTTCCACGTGTCCCTGTGGCTCGGTGGCATTTCATGATGTGGGGTCTTTTAGTGGGTCCAAGATGTTACGCTGGGCTGGTCTTCTCTTTTCATTGGTCAGTGGGTGGTGATGTGGTGGCCTTTGGTTGGCTATCGCATGATCACATAGCCTAGTTTTTGGCTATGTGATCATGCGACCAGTTGACACATGTCCCTGGGGCCCAGCAGCAGGTGGGGTCTGAGGTTTGGCGGAGTGGATAAAGATCTGGCGGTGCCAATAAAGTTCATGCTTTTCATTCATTCGCAAAAAGATTTGGTAGTTCTCCAGATTGTCTGGCGATTCAGCGAAGGGTGGTTGCGAGATCGCTAAAGTTTTTAGTGGAGGCAGGGTGTTTTTGGCGAACTGACAATAGCCTTTTTCGCTAGTTCACCAAGTTTGGCTGGGACCACTTGCTTGGTGTTATGATGTGTTGAACTTTGATTGGCTGGTGGGTGGTGATGTGGTAGTCTTATGGCCTTGTCGCATGATCGCAAGGGCCATTTCCACAGCTTGCGATCATGCGATAGAACCCCTAGTGTTAACTTCATGCGGTGGCGGTTATGCTGGCGGGATGATAGATTTGAACGTGGGCCCAGGTTAGGGTATCTCAGTGGTGACATGACGGCTGACAGGATGCATGTTAACGGCTTTTCGCATGTTCACATGAGCCAGTTTTCTGGCTTGCGAACATGCGACAAACCCTTTTGTGGCAGCAGCAGCGTCGGCAATTATGAAGAAGGTAAGGGGAAGTAGTGTGTCGCATGTTCACATAGTACATTTCTGGGCTATGTGATCATGCGACAACTGTTTGACCTCGCCATTGCGGAGTTAACCCGAGGTGTTTGGATGGGTTAAAAACAAAGGCCCGAGAATTGTGTGGTGACCGTTTGAACTTGCAGAGAGTTTTTTCAACAGGAAGGACTGGTTTTAAATGTTGTCTTGGCCAGATTTGACTGGTTTGGTGGCACTTGTTGCTGTGATGTGGTCCAAAATGTTTGATAGTTGATTGCAGGGATTTGTACTGTAAAGGAATGATGTCAATCTTGGCTCGAGAAGTGTTTGCAGGTGGTTGATTAGACTAGTTTTTATGGCAATCTCCTGGTCTTATGGCCTGATCTTAATATCAGTCTAAGATCTTTTCTCTTTGGGCTGCCTAACTTTCATGCCCCTGCAATAAATTTTTGACCGTTTCCAATTGGTTTAGCTGTTGTAACCTATACCCTAGCTGTCTGAAGCTTGTCCCATCCTATCTTTGGAATTTCAGGGTAGCTAGTGGTATAAATTGTCAAAATTTTCACTTTGTAAGGGTTCCAGCTTCGAAGTTCTATAGTGTTCCTAGTCCTGGATCCAAGATTGTAATACTTTTACATTCGGTATTCTGTTGATGATAGAGAAAAAGTTGCAGGTCTAAGCTATAATTTTCAAGCTTGACTCCTCCGGATTGACTGTTTACACTTAAGGATTCTTCATACTTAATATAAATACATGACTCTTATCTCTCCTTTGTGTCAACTTAGATAGGTTTTGAACTTTCTAGTCCTCTGCATAATGTTTTATGTATATGTATCCATTCTTGAGTTCTAATCTAGGATTAGATGAAATGATGCTTTAGATGGGACATAGGTCTATCTTGTTGTCTATGTAAGGATATCTCATAAGTAGTAAAGGGGATTGTAGGTGTGTTTATGGCTTGGAATCTCATCTATTATCTGGTGTGTGTAGCATTCATGTTCTAGGAGATGTTTCCCAATGGATGAGGCACTGGCCTAAATGATTATCTCTTTATCAACAAATACTGATTGTTGTTGTTATGATCCCAAAAGCATAAGTTAAGAACCATCCTTTTAAGTTTGTAGTATTTGGTTGTGTAAGGTTCCACCCCATAGTAATGGAGAGTCAATGAATGTGTGGTTGTCATTTAGTACTTTCTTACTATCCTTTCATCTTCTTTTCAAACCCAATCTTTAGTGTGTGAAGTATAATTTATACTTGGTTAGGTGCACCCGCCTTGGTTTTGTAGAGCCAGAAACAGAAGAGGGCATATTAAGTCCCTATAGTTGGTCTAGTTACCCTAAGACCTCATAACATTTTGGAGTTAACCATTCCTAAAATCCATCTGAGGGTATATTGGCAGCCTATTAGAGCATAAGAGTTTTCAAACACCAATAGGTGGAATAATACTGTAATTTAAAATGTTCAGAATCTTTTACATAGAAATGCTAGTTTTATATTCACAAGCTCGTAGCAGTTGTGTAGCTGCACTAAAAGTGTCTTTTCATGGCTTATTGTAACAAATGGCTTACTCTACAAATTCCTTTGTTATAATCTATGTTTTTCATTTTTTATTTGGTATTTTTAGAGAGATCTTTTCGTTTGCTACCATCTTTCAATTATAGAACTTTGTAGTGTTGTTGTAGATGACATCCTTTGTAAGTATACATACATACATACATACATACATACATACATACATACATACATACATACATATATATATATATATATATATATATATATATATATATATATATATATATATATATATATATATATATATATATATATATATATATATATATATATATATATATATATATATATATATATATACACATATATATACATATATATACAATGTATATATGTATATTTGTGTGTGAGTGAGTGTAGTTTATTTTTTTCTAAATGAAACAAACATGCTTTTATATCAAACACTTTAATTAATAATAATATGCATTGATGTTTATGAAGCTTTAATAGAAACTAACTCTCCAAAGTATAGCAACAACAACCAAGTTTAATAAGGAAGTTTCTAAGTCCCGTCATTAATCATTTCATTGAGTTTTTATTTTATAAATTCTTCCATTAATTCTTGCAATATGTACAATTGTTGTTTCTTGAATAACATCACATCTTGTAAAATGTAAACCATTCATATTGTTTTGTCTAAATATGCATTGCTTCCAACATTTAGAAAAAATAAAATTATAAAAATATTTTGATTATTTTTATAATTCATGTTATGGTTTTAATTGTTAATGTAACAATCTCATTAAAGTTTCTTATAAACTTTTCATAAATTGCATTAATTATAAAATCTCCTTGCTTCAAACATATATTTTAGTATTGAATTCCAAAATTAAGGACCATATAAAGAATCCCACTAAGAACCTTGTCCTCCATGAGGGGCTCCTTTTGTTAATATATGTGTATTTTAAAGCAATGCTCGCTTCATCCAACATGTGCCCTATTACTATTTCAAAGGAGGAAGATCTTGGAACCAAATACTCTAGGGAGGAAGAATGGAACATGGAGATGGAGGAAGAGAAGTATGTTCCTCCCAAGAAGTTAAAAAAGAACAAGAAAGCTATTAATTTTCCTTCCTCGACTAGAAAATGTAAATTGAAAGGTAGAGATAAGTTTGTGTCCCCTTCCTCTGGCTTTGGTAAAATAATTATTGAAGGGAAGAAAAGCGTGGTTCCCCATTCTATGAATAAATGGGAAACTTTGATGATGGATGACCCTCCTTATGGGTCTAGGAAAGAAATCACCTCGACTTCCTCTTCTTCAAAAGATACTTATACACCTTACCTTACTATTAATAGGGAGGATAGACCTAGGTTCCCCCATGATTTGAAGGTTGATTCTCATTACTTCAAGCTTGATCAAGATTTCCTAGATGATGTTTTGGTTATTTATATAAATTGGGCTATTGATTTTTTCAAACTCATCAAATGAGCCTTTCATGAAATTAAAGAAGTTAAAATTAAATAGAGGGTGATGAGTAGAAAACTGGAGATGATTGAGACAAGTGGGAATGAAAAGAGAAAAAGGAAAGGCACTAAAGATAAGGAGTTGTGGACTGAAGAAGAGAAATTTTTTATAGCAAGTTGCTAGTAATAAAAGTATTGAGGATATTGACAAACTTAAGAAGGATTATGAAGGAAAGGTCTCATGTCTTGAACAAAATTTGTAGAGTATCAAGGATTGTCTTTAGCCTGTTATGAATATCAGTCACAAGGTCATTAAGACAATAACTAAAAGTATGAACACTATGGTGGGTAATCTAGAGAATGTGTATTAGGACAATCTAGTTGTGGACCTAGAAATTGCTAAAGGGAAAGCACAAAAGGAGTTGACAAGGCCAAGAAAGAGAACAAGATCAATTATGAAGAGAAAGGCAGAAAAGATCCTTCAAGACATTTAGGAGTTGAAGAAAGTAACATTTAATATGAACCAACCCGAGGTGGATGTTTCTTCTCTAACATAATTTCCTCTACTCTTTTCTAGGTTTTTTTGTTGTTTTGTGTTTTTTGTTATCTTTTTTTGCCCATTTCTATGCTTATGATGTGGGAAACTTTTTAGTTATGGACTATAATGTTTAATGTTATATCTTTTTCAAACTCTCTTTTAAGGGTTTTGGGTCCCTTCATTTAATATATTTTTATCATATAATTAAATACATTTATATTAGTATTGATCATTCTACAATTACTTTAACCTTTTGTAGATCCACTTTGAATCTATCTTTGCAGAGAAAAAGTTTAAATATTTAACTTTTTCTTGAAAACTACACTTTTTATATTTATGAATAGTTTAAATCCTTTCTCATCCTTTTACAACACTTATTTTAAATACATTAAATAATCTTCCTAAATTTTATCTCTTGAAATACCAAATTAGCATCCAAATAGAAAACTACAGGCTTGTCAATATATAATTTCAATATTTGTTTCATGTGTCTTATGAATCTAGTTGGTGTATTAAAAAAACACAAATAGAATAATCAACATTTCATTTAGTCCTTATTTTGTTTTGGAGGAAGTTTTCCAATCATTTCCTCCACAAATTCTAATTTGATACCTGCTCTCAAACTAGTTAGTTTGAATTAATTAGTTGCACACTTAGATACTCCATCGATTTGTCCATTTGAAGCATTGGTAGAAATGTGTAATTCCAAAATATCTTATTGGGGTATCTAAAGTGATCACACATACTAATAAGTTCTCCGTGTTCAAATGGTAGTAACACTATTGGGACTACATAATCTGACCCACAATATTAAGTCCCACTTGATGTAGACCATATAAATTTAAATGGATGGTGAGAAAAGTAATACAAAATACCTCCATTTAAAGGGTTATCTTTGGGTGAAGATAACTCAAAAACATCCTTCAAATGAAAGTAAACATTTGTTCAAAGATCTTTCAAAGTTTTAGTACTTTAAAGATTTTTAGGTCATGATATGGACCTTGGTTTTAAGGTACCTCCAAATGAAGGTCTTTTGATAAATTTGAATAAAGGTCTCTATATGGGTCTTAATCCTCAAATTTTTCTCAATATTTTATATTTCAAACCTTAGTTGGACTAGCAAATAGAATCAATGTGGTAACAAAATTAATAAAATCATAGAATACGATTTTTAAAAATGTTTATTTAAATATATTTATTTTCTATTTTCCAGTAAATATATATTTTAATCAAACTTTAAGACCTCTATGTTCCACATAAAAGAAAATTTATATCTATATGTTATAACATATACAACTTAAAATTCATTTGTTTGGTTGAGATAAGGAGATATACATATTTAATTTATTTATATCTCTACACTATGACATATCTAAATTAACTTTTTTTTAAACAAGAAAATATGTGTATGTGTAAATAAATGTATAAATTTGTACATTGTGAAATAAAAGTGTTTCAATTATGATTAATCCTAGAAGAAAATTTAATAGTAAATTAAATATGCAATAAAGGTTTATGAAAGAATGTGCACACTAGATATTGATGTTAATAATCTATGTTGAAAGATTTATATTTTTCATTCTTGTTAAAATATATACACACTATGGAATACATTTGAACTTTTTTTTTTAATTAAACTAGTTTATAAACTTAACACATAAAAAAGATAAGTCATGATGGTATAGCTATACCAAGATAGTCAATTTCCTATCTATACCTTCTACTTGCATGTTGTTCTTACAACATAATGTTTCCCATACAGAGCTATGCAAAAAATTTACAAGATTTTACAAAAAAGAACATAATGCAAGTATTTTTGCATCCTAATCCCATTGATGTATAACATTACTACTGTGTTCAACTTTATCTCCTTCAAAGGCTCCAATAGGTGGATCAACTATTCTCTGAATGTTCATTGAATCTTGCTAGCTAGGGTCATTGGCTTCTCTATTTTCTCTAATCAATTTTTATTTCCTTGTTAATGTAAATATGATTCTCTTTAGTGTATTGTTCTAGGCTCTCCAACTCTTCTTGGTTCAGCATATCAGAGTGGGTATCAAAGTAATGGGAAGAAAGAATATCCTCTTTGTATAGAATCATCGCACCTTCTTAGACCAGGATCATGAATATGTCTTTGGGCACTTTCAGCATGGAAGACTTGAGATATGATGTAAAAATGTGTGGATTTAATGTTAAACTCAGTAAGCACCCTCTTTTTGTCTTGTAATACATATTCATTTCTCTACTTCCAAAGAAACCATAGAATCTCAATAGTAAGAGAAAACAAAAATTTATTCATATTAAGACCAAATAGCTCAACAAAACTAGCCAAGATTTCATGCCAAGATAAGCTAGGTCTATTATTCGAAACAATAGGTTTACCAAGGAAAATGGACCACATATTTGAGGCATATTTACATTCAAAGAAAAGATGTTCAAAGGATTCAAAAAAATCACAAACAAAACACAACATAGGATCCTTACCAAGAAAGGAAAGCACAAATCCTACAACAAGTTTCTTAAGAACCAAAATCCATCTAAAGCATGTTTTCTTGGGTTCCACAGGGTAATGCCAAAATAGATCAAACACAAGATGCCATCTAGAATTTGACCAACTAAGATTCCAGCTATGATTGATCCACTTAAATATGGAGTCATCATCCTTTAAGATGTTATAAATTTTCTTAGTTGAAATATCAAAGAATAGTTTACCATAAACCCACTTCAATTGATTGAGAAACTGATTATACTAAAAAAAATCCTAGGAAAAACATACCAGTAGGTTTAGAAATCAATGTATATGTTTTCTTTTTTTGTTTGAGGTAACCCGTATTTATCTCTAATTTTTTCCCAATCCCCCAGCTAGTTGTCAACCAAAATGTCATTGATAAGAAGAATACCTTTATCATTCCATGACTTTCCTAAACAAGATTGATTTAATGCCAAAGGTTTATCATTGAGATATATGCCCCACTAGATAGATTTGTCAATGATAGAATATCTACGAGGACCTCCCACAACAACCTTGCAACATAGTAGTGGTCTCACCTGAGTCCAAGATCTCCATAAAGAAACAAAAAGATTAAACCCAAACATTTTTAATTCAAATTGACTAAGCATAATATCCCAGAGAAGAACATATTTCCAATATTTACCCTTCTTAGTTTTAGACTCATTGATGTTGTTTCTAACCAACACTGTCCATGGTTCATTACCTTGTAAACTTTTAAAGACCCACTTATAGGAAAGGGCTATTCCATGTGACTTTAAGTCTCTGAGTCCCAATCCTCCCATATTTCTGGGTCAGCAACACCAATCCCATTTCACACAATGTCTCTTGTTGTTCCCCAATCCATCAAATCAGAAGAAATCCCACAAAATATTTTCTAGTTTATTGGTTTGGTAGTTAGAAAATGTCCAGGAGGATGCATAATAAATAGAATGTGAAGACAAAACCTTCTAAACTACATGGACTCTCCTAGCCAGAGATAGGATGTGTGTCTACCACTTAGTGTGTTTTCTTTGAATTTTTTAATAAATCCATGGCCACATATCTTTAATCGAAGGATCTACATCAAATGGGATTCCAAGATGTCTAACTATGGTGTTAGGCCCATTCCACAATCATCCCCTCTGAAAGAGCCAATCTAGGGCTTTCTCAAACCATCCTAACACAATAGACTTGTGAGGAGAAACTTTAGCTCCTAAGGCTTGACAAAAGAATTGAAGCCTCCTCATAACATGACCAAAGTTATCAATAGGAATCTCTTGAAACAATGAGGTATCATAATAAAATTGTACATTAATCAAATCCTCATTATTTTGAAGAGATATACCTTTGACCAGGGATCCCAATTCTGAATTTCTCAATATGTAAAATATTGTATTTGCTACAATATCAAATAAGGATGGAGAAATCAGGAAGCCTCGTCTAATGGATCTCCTGAGTGAGATATGGTTAGATATTTCTCCATTAACTCCAATAATTGTAGAAGAATCCTTAAAGAGTATAGAGTTCCATTTAAAAAAATATGGGGGAAAACCAAAGGCTTGAGGCATATTTATAACAAAAGGCTACTCCACCCTATCATATGCTTTTTCAAAGTCAAGTAAGGTCATGCCAATATTTTGTCCATCATATTTGGCCCAATTCATAACCTCCAAATTGGTGATTTAATTTTCCATAATATATCTCTCTTTGATGAAGCTTGTTTGTGTTACAGAGATGACTTTTCTTAATATGCTCACAATCCTTCTTGCAAGCAATTTGGTAATGATTTAATAGGAGATGTTTAGAAGAGCGATGGGTCTCCAATTCCTCACTTGAGTCCTATTCCCACTCTTGGGAAGAAGTTTAATTATACCTCTGTTAGTTTTTTCACCAAGTGCACCTCTTTCAAAAGCATCTTCGTATAGAGCCAACAGTTCTAGTCTAATCCATTCAATATTTTGTTTATAAAATTCAATTGAGAGACCATCTAGTCCTAGAGATATTTCATTAGCCATGGACCTAATAGCCTCCTCAATATTATTTAACTATATATATTCTTGTTTAAGATCTTGGCTTCCTTAGTAGACACTTTCTTGGAAATCATCTTTACACACTTTTCTAGAGATCTATGATTTTTGATCCTGTTCTCTAAAGCACCAAACAAATTATTATAAAAATCATAGAAAGCCCCTAATATTTCTTTATTATCACTTGACAGGCTTTGTTTAGTTTGGATTTCGTCAATGAGTTCCCTCTAGTGTTTTGATCTAATGATATTATAGAAGAACTTAATCCCTCTATTTCCTTTTTAAAGCCAATTCATTCTTTCTCTTATCATATGGCCCTAGATATCATTATTCTAACATTTCCTAAGTTCTATTATTGTACCAATCAATCTTTCCTCTAGCTCCCTATCTTGGCCTTTTTCTTTAAGTTGCATCTCAATATCATTGAGATCTCTTTGGAAACATGCCTCTTTATCCCTTGAACTTCCAATTTCTTTCCTATTTCCAATGATTTGAAACATCTTTCTCCACACACCTACCATCTGATCTTGTTGCACAACAGGGGAGAATCCTTGATTGCTAAATTTAGATAGACAAGTAGCCATTCTAATAACTTTGATTACATCTTGATCATGGAGAAGAGAACTTCATTTGACTTAAATAGGTTATTCTTCCTATACCTCATGTCACCTATTAGAGGCTCTTCAATAACAATAATAGTGGATATGGGAGAGTGATTAGAAATACTAGCAAGAAGCACATTCATAAGATATATACTGGATATATGAGAGACATAAAAAGAAAGGGAGTCAACATAGACCCTATCCAACCTACAATAAATCCTCTATCTGCTAGCTTGATTTTTACACTAGGTGAACCAAATGCTACAACCATTACCCTTTTTTTTCTCCATGGGCTCTACCAACTTACATTTTCTTTTTAAATTATCCCAAAATTTATATTCATTTCCTTTCCAAGGGTGACTAACTCCACCATGTTGAAGTCTCCTACAAAAGTCAAATTAGCACTAGGAAGGTTGTTGGCTCTCTCTCTCTCTCTCTGGCACCATAAATGTTACAAATTCCAATTACTTTTTTGTTGACTTTGAAGAACACCCATTGAGCCCTCTAGCATGGGGACACTCCTCTTTCAATCTTGTTAGCCTAATAAGGACTAATTAGAAAACTTGTTCCACCATTTCCCTTGTCATGGCTAGTGTATAGGCAAGTGGCTTTACTCCAAATAAATGTCAAAGTGTTGAATGCACGATATCCAACAACTTTAATTTCTTGTAAGCAAACTATATCTCTTTTTAGGAGACCATTACACCACTTTCTGGCTATGTATTTTTTGCCTATCGTTTCCATCCCACGGACATTCCAACTTTTTACATTCAACCTCATGAATATATTTCACTTTTTAAAAAATAATTTATTATTTTTTCTAATATATATATATATATATATATATATATATATATATATATATATATATATATATATATATATATATATATATATATATATATATATATATATATATATATATATATATATATATATATATATATATATATATATATATATATATATATATATATATATATATATATATATATATATATATATATATATACACGCATCTACAAATTCATAGTGACCTAGATTATATTTTGACAAATCCTCGCATGTTTGAGGACTTTTGGATTTCATTGTAATATCTGGCCCTAACCGGGAAGGCCTTACAACCCGGCATGTATCATTCTACTTGATGAAATATATGAAAGCTTCTGCATTCTCTCTCACACTGTTGTCTTGGTTTGCTTCTGCATGTGTTGAGTAGTCTTGGATCTACAAATTCATAATGACCTAGATTATTATGGGTTACATAATGTTAAAATGTGGTTGAAATATTGATATCAATGTCTTGAACTTTGGCAAAAATGTTGGATACTAAATTCTGACACACTATTATAGGAGCAACATGGATGGGCTTAACCTTTCTATTATTTACTTTCTCAAAGAACTCTTTAACTTTATTTTCCACATTTTCATTCACCATGGGTGTCAAGTTATATGTTGTCATGTTTGGAAAACTCTAGATTGCAATTAAACTCATGTAATGATGAATAATCCTCATTGGTGACAATCGTTGTAGAAAATCATTGGAAATAATTCTAATGCATATAGATAAATTTAAAAAAAACAAAAAAAACTTAGTTATAAGTAGGGGACTTTCTAAGTAAGCTTTTATAAAAAAATGGAAGTGGTTTGAAATTTCTATTTAAGATTTTGAAAAGCATGAAGTGAGGGCATGCTCAACCACTAGGTTGTTCCTCATATTATTTAATATAATAATATAAAAAATTGGAAGTGGTTTGAAATTTCTATGTAAAATTTTAAAAAGCCTAAAGTTATGGTGCTCAACCACTAGGTTGTCCCTCTTATTTTGTGCCTTTTTCAACACCTTGGCAAAAAGCATGTTGATGTGGCATCATATTTGTTAATGTGGCCCTACGTTATAGTTAGAGGACTTGCTAAGTAAGCTTCTAAAAATAATTGGAATTGGTTTGAATTTTGCACGTAAGATTTTAAAAAGCGTGAACATAGGGTGGCCAACCAAACACTGGGTTGTCCCTCATATTATTTTGATAATTTAAAAAATTAATTAATTTTTAAATGTAAATAGTGAAACTTGTGCTCTTTTAATCTAAACAGGTTGTGTAGTATGTTAAAGAGCTTTAGCCTTGTCTTGTGTAGGTCCTAAGATCAATTCTTTCCAACTTGAGTTATCTAGTTGTAGGCTCTTTCAAATTGAATCGATCACCTTAAAATATTTTAAGAGATTCACCTCATCAAACAATTAAACTCCAAATTGATGGACTAATTTATGAATCCTTATTGATTACCCAAAAAAAATAAAAAATTGCTCTTTTGACAATACTTGAAAATACATATATTTGGAAGAAGGCACAACAATTCTTACCAACGCATCACCCTACTGTTGTTACCACTCAAATACAAACACGCCCACGGATTATCAAGCCTTAAGTGAAAACTGTACATTCCCTTAAAGCTAGAAGCTGGTACACCATTATCATCATGTCTTTGAATAAGCGTGTCATGAAAAGATGCTACAGTGTTTGGGCCGAAAAGGAATGGTAATGATATAATGGTTATGGGCCCTTTAATCTTTATACACTTGTCTCATCATATCAAATCATCTCATACCTCCTTCTATTACAACACGTGATAACACATTGCAACCAAAGGGGACATGTCACTATTAGCACCATCATTACATTACTCCCTCTCATTCACGAAATGACACTCTTCTTGACTAATCATGCATTCTTAATTATTGTTCTTCCCCGCTCTCCATTTTCAACACTAACACATCTCTGTCCTAATAAACAAAACTCAATCTTGTAGGATTTCTTACTTGTTCTCTTTTTCCGATTCAATGTGAAATTTCATTTTCTCAGGCATGCTGCAGTTATCATTGATGTACTTGATTAGCTCTTGCGAATCAATACATCATCATCATCATTATCTATTTATTGGTACACCAATTATTTCCATGGATTTTTTTCCAATCAACTGAAAGTCCTCTCTTCATTTATCAGCCGCAGCAACCTTCTAGCTTTGTGAGAGAATTCGAAATGTGAGCGAAATGTGAGGAATAGTATAGATCAAGATTAATATCATAAATCATTATAACAAGAAGCAGGTATGGATGATTACACCCACTATATATTTACGGACAATCTTTCCATAATCTAGTTTTATGTGGGTTTTCAAACTATTACATGTAATTTATATCAGTAGCATTTCAGTTTCAGCACAAAGGAATAAGTCATTGATAACGGTGGATCACAAAGTTAGGTTTCAATGCTTGATTTTTGGATATGTACTGTGAAATATTGAAATCTCCAAACAGAGTATAAATCAATGTTCCTGGCTATAGATTGCATTGTTTCATGCTTAGAACATATGAAAGTGTCATATATTGTAGTATTTCATGAATTAAGAGCATCTTTTTCATCGATTAATATCCTTATTTTAGAGTGGATTTATATTTTCAAGTGAAATGGTACATGCTCAATTCCCAATTCGGTGCAGTGGTGTATTCCTCACCAAACAAAATTTAAACTCTCAGTTTCAGAAATGGGTAAAGATAAGAGTGCTACATCAAAGACCCTGTTTGCTCTTTGGGTGTAGATTTAAATTTATAGGTAAAATCTTCTTAGTTTGACTTCGAAAATTTGTGCAGAAGACTTGTATATACAGCTAGAGAAAACCTCGCTGAATATAGTAGTCAATGGTATTGGGAATGCGATTTAATTGTTCCATAAGATCAAAATTTAAGAACAAAAATCTTGACAAATAGTATACAAAGTTGTCGACGTGCCTCATGATGACAATTCCTGCTGTTAAAGTCGTTATGATGGTTCTCTGTGCATACTTTAGGAGCATGCCAAGGATATGGAGAATATTTTCCTAGTAGATAATTTTCTATAATGGGGGTAGTTAGTTCTGTTTGATGGGTTGGATCACGTAGAAATTGATACTCTGTTTTTTTAGAGCAAGAGTATTTGTTTACAGTGCTTAAGATATTTGCTCAGAGTTTATTTCTATGAAAGTTTATGTCAATTTGAAAAGTGGATTATGTTCTATGGAGCCTTTTGGTTTTGAACTAATGTTAAATATAATAGAAGTCTATGTCATTTGAGTAGTAGTTATCAGTATATTCTTATAATTTTAGTTATGAAGTTTTCTTTTATTTAGATAAAGTTATATACTTTTCCAATTAAAGATAATTGAGTATATGAAGTTATATCATGTCCATAGTTATATTGAAAGTAAATAGATGAATAAAAATGTAAAGGAATGTATTGGCCAAAAAATTAAAATGTAAAGCAATGTATTCATTATCTTGGTAGCTTTTGTGTATGCACCCATAAAATGATATGCAATTTATAGTTGTGAGATCAGACAAATGATAGAAAACGATGACAGCATCCATAATATTGATCAATGAAAAAAGGATATATATTGAATTACATTTGTCCCAACTTGCATAACTATAGTTACTATAACTACCATAACTACACTAACTACATAACTGTGTATATCCAAATGTACTATGCCAACATTCCCCTGCTTATTACATTGATCTAAAAAAACATTAAATTCACCTTGCCCTAGAGGAAGCCCCCATTAAGGCTTACATAACAAAACATGATGATTACATAACTTGAATATATATTTTGAGAAAATATTCTTTTGATGAAACAAATCTTAAGCCAAGTAAGGCTCTATCAAGTTGTCTCACGACCCTCTGAAAGGTGTGGCTTCAAATTGTGTTCTTAAGATCCTAGTTGTGAACTCTTTGAATCACAAAGTCTCGAATTATTCAACAATGATCCTTGAGAAGTCATTGTTCTTTGGTTTTCTAATTTGAGGCAAACCTTTGACCTTTTTGTTCTTGCTAATCCTTACAATATTATCAAAATTTAGATGACCTAGTCTTTTGTGCCATAACCAATTTTATTCAACTTGACTCATAAGACAAGTATTAATAAGAGATGATTCTTGAATTGTTCAATCAATTAGATTATATTAATAATGATTTCCACTTGTCCTTAACCTGTTTGCAATAACTTTATTTCTTTTGTTAACAATAGAGCATTCCTTAGCATTAAATGAAATAGAATACCTACTATCACATATCTGACTTACATTTAAAAGATTATGTTTCAAACCTTCTACATAGTATACATCATGTATAGGAGTATATTTATTAAGAGTGGTTGAGCCACGACCTATAATATAAGCACTTGAATTATCTCCAAATTTGACAAACCCTCCATCAAAGTCTTCAAGGGTTTTAAATTTATTTTTTTTGCCAATCATATGGTGGGAACAACTGCTATCCAAAACCCAAGTTATAGGTTTATGAAGAAATAAAGTTGTTTCCACAATAAGAGATTTCTCAACATTCATAAGTATAGGTTTCCATACTTGTTTAGATTTGAAATTCAGTTTACATTGATTTGCGAAGTGCCCATGGTGATAACATTTAAAATTCCTGATAACCTTTTTAAAGCCATATACTGATTCATTTTTTGTCATCTTGCATTTATATGCCTTATGACCAAATAAGTTACAATTAAAACAATAACCTTTGAAGAAATAATTTAAAACCTATTTTGAACTTTGAATCAAACTGATCAATCTATTTTTGCAACAGGATTAATTTCTTTTCTTTTTCGTGTAACAAAGTTTTTTGTTTTTCAATGAGCTGATTTGCACTATCCAATTCAACTTATAAAGACTGATTTTCATTTTCATGAGTAGAGATCAATTTCCTTAATATTTTTATTTCTTGTAGAGAGAAAAGTAGCTCTTCTTCGAGATTTATATCTTCATCTGAACCAGATGAAGATTCTTATTTAATAGATTCTGGTTTTTGAACTATTTCAACCATAAACAAAGTTTCTCCTTCCTCACCTGAATCATTTGATTCTTCATTGGAGTCTTCTTTGGCAAAAGACTCTTCTTTTTAAAGTTTTTAAACCTTTTGTTTTGATTCTATGTTTTTTTTTAAAAAAAATTCAAATTTCTCATCATGATCATCTTGATTGGCATAGGGACATTTTTTCGCAAAGTGTCCTAACTGTTCATAATTAAAACATTTAGGTTTTCTTTGATATTTCTTTTTCATCTTCCTAACCAATAATGGTTCAAGAGCATCAGTTATATCATAATCACTTTCGTCTTGTCTTTTATCCTTGAAGGTTGTTTCCTTTGAATTAGAACTATCATTATTGCTAATTATCATTTCATAAGTAGTTAGAGTTCCTCATAACTGATGCAAAGTCATTTTGGAGAAATTTTTCTTTTCTTCCAAAGTAGAAATTTTTGTTTCAAATTTTAGAACTACAGTTATTACTACTTTCGAAACAATATCATGTTCTTCAATAGATTGTCCTAATCCCCGTCTAGCATTCACATTAATCATTAAAAAATAGGCTATTGTGTTTTCATCCTCATTCATTTTTAGATTATCAAATTTAGTTTTCAAAGTTATTAACTTTGATTCCTTTACTTTCTCATCACCTTGATAAATGGTTTCTAACTTAACCCATATATCATTAGTAGATTGATAGTACATAACTTTTACAAACACATCTTTTGTGAGGCCACATAAAATAGCAAATTTGACTCTTTTATCTAGTTCATACTTAGTTTTTTCATCAAGATCAGTAGGTATGCTTTTAGGTATATTATATTTTGTAGCAACAATTTCCCACATACATACATCCGAAGAGTTTATGAAGGCTTCCATCATGACCTTCCAAAAAAGATAATATGTGCCATCAAATAATGGGGCTCAGATAAGTGAGGAACCTTCAACCTTTTCCATTTAGACTTCCAAAAAAAATATCCCTAGATAGTCCCTATAGGCAGACCTAGGAAGGGACCCTATGCTTTGATACCACTTGTTAGAAGTGATGGCAATTCTAAGAGGGGGGACGGGGGGTGAATTAGAATAACAAGGGTTTCATACAAGATTAAGATTTTAATTCAAATTGATTTGCACAAATATTTTTAAACAAAACTGTAAAAGAAAACTGAACATATGAATGGTAGTGCAATATATTAGAGCAATAAAAATAACTCACAAAACAAAGACACAATATTTTGTGCTGAGTGGGAAACCCTCAAAACCATAAGGTTTTATCATAAGGAGAAAAACCACTTCATTGAACTTGTGAACTTTATTGAGAAACTACTCTTCACTTTACAACTGTAGCTTCAACTGGCTAGGGCTTCAACCCTTTTCCTTTCTTACAATATTCTTGATACACCAGTATTACATATGTACATAAATATATGGTTTTACTTCATACACTTTATATATATAAGTAATCATAAAATCCTACCTTCAATACTGTCTCCCAAAATAATCCATACATAAGCGAGTATCAATATATATTTTCAACAAAAAAATCCTTGTTTTAAACACACATGTACACTCTCTTATATAGGAATGTATGGAAAAAATATGTCCACTATTACAAAATCAGTTGAACCCAAGTAACTGACTATAAACTAAATATTTTTACAATAACCATTTTTCAGTCACAATAATATCTTAAGAAATGGGTAATAGGAAACTATTTTTTTAAAGTAGAAACCCTCATATCAATTTTTCCATCAAGGCAACTGAAAACATTTTAACCTCATTCCAAACTGAACTGTAACCTGCCAGTTGCAATTGTTTCATAACTGTCAAAGATTAAACAATAAGCATTACATTTTCAGAAAGAATATGTATTACTGTTCCAAGACAAAAATTTATGAAGTAAATACTCTATGCTTTACACACAAAAAAATTCCTCATTCAAAGATTATAGAATAAAATAGTATACTTCTTTCTTTCAAACTAATAGCAATTTCACAAAGAAAAATCACCAGTTGGATTTTCGTACTTGTGATTGAAAGAATACATTTGGTACCTCTTTTACCCCATTCTAGACCATCAACAACATTACATCTGTGCTTCACATTGTTCATACACATCTTTCTCGAATTCCTCATCTCAAAATAGAATGAGATAATAAACTCATTAGAAACAATAAAATCAATGCATAATTAAAATCATAAGAAATGTTATGTTAAACACCATGAGAAATAAATTTATTTGTGTCATAAACAAAAAACTTTCTCATCTTTTGTGAACAACAATTTGTTATTACCTTGAAATCTGACCTTTTTCAGACTCAAAAAGCATCATCCTGTTCATCACGCAAAGAGACAAATCATACTGAAAACCCACAAAAATTTGGGTAAATAAAACTTTACAAAGCTGTCACTGAAATGTTCACGGTGGCAGCCTTAGGGTTGAGAAGCAAAAATAGAAAAAAAATGCCTTTCGCAACCCTGTGGCTTCCCTTATGTTTTTCAAGAACAATATTTCAAAATGATTTGGAATCCAGCATAGGATACTAACACATGGATTCATAATGTACAAGTGACATAAAAATTCACTTACATTAAGAAAGAGTTACATGAAATCATCGTTGGATGAAAGATTAAAAAACTATCGTAGACCATAGTAATGACCCCACACAAAATAATAAATATTCATTGGTCACTGATTGTGCGACACAAAATTATTGTTTTGACTTTTCAACAAAACACCTTTTCCACCTTTATGCTTGTCAAAGATTAAACATTTTGCATCAACGGACAAGTACAACACCAACAATATCTATTATATTTGACATCTACAAATTCTCAGTGGCCTAGAATATTATGGGTTACATAATGTAAAAATATGGTTAAAATGTTGATATCAATGTCTTGAACTTTGGTAAAAATGTCAGATACTAAATAGTAACACACTATTATAGGATCACCCATGGATGGGCTTAAGATTTCTATTATTTACTTACTCAAATATCTCTTTAACTTTATTTTCCACCTTTTCACTCACCATGGGTGTAAAGTTAGATGTTGCCATGTTTGGAAAAATCTAGAATGTAATTAAACTCATGTACTGATGAATAATCCTTATTGGTGACAATCCTTGTAGAAAATCATTAGAAATAATTATAATGCATATAGATCAAAAAAAGATTAGTTATAAGTAGGGAACTTTCTAAGTAAGGATTTTTAAAAAAAATTGGAAGAATTTTGAAATTTCCATGTAAGATTTAGAAAAGCATGAAGTTAGAGCACGCTCAACCACTGGATTGTCCCTCATAATATTTAAGATAATAATATAAAAAATTGGAAGTGGTTTGAACTTTCCATGTAAAATTTTAAAAAACATGAAGTTATGGTGCTAAACCAGTAGGTTGTCCCTCATATTTTGAGTCTTTTTGGATACCTTGGCAAAAAGCATGTTGATGTGGCATCATATTTGTTGATGTGGCCCTAGAACCTTAGTTATAATTAGGGGACTCTCTAAATAAGCTTCTATGAAAAATTGGAATCGGTTTGAATTTTTCATGTAAGATTTTGAAAAGCATGATCATAGGGTGGTCAACCACTGAGTTGTCCCTCGTATTATTTTGATAATTCTGAAAATTAATTAATTTGCAAATGTAAATAATGCAACTTGTGCTCTTTGAATTTAAACAGGTTGTGTAGTATGTTAAAGAGCTTTGGCCTCATCTTATAGAAGTCCTAAAATCAATTCTCTCTAACTTGAGTTATCTAGTTGTAGGCTCGTTCAAATTGAATCAGTCACCATACAAGATTTCAAGAAGTTCATCTCATCAAACAATTAAACTCCAAATTGATGGGCTAATTTATGAATCCTTATTGATTACCCAAAAAAAAGGGAAAAAAATGCTCTTTTGACAAAACCTTTGTCATAAGAAAAATACTTGAAAATAAATATATTTGGAAGAAGGCGCAACAATGTTTAGCAACGCATCACGCTACTATTGTCACCACCCAAATACAAACACACCCACGGATTATCAAGCCTTAAGTGAAAACTATACATTCCCTGAAAGCTAGAATCTGGTACGCCATTATCATCAAGTCTTTGAATAAGCGTGTCATGAAAAGACTCTACAGTGCTTGGGCCGAAAAGGAATGGTAATGATATAATGGTTATGAGCCTTTTAATCTTTATAGACTTCTCTCATCATATCAAATCATCTCATACCTTCTTCTATTACAACACCTGATAACACATTGCAACCAAAGGGGACGTATCACTATTACCACCATCATTACATTACCCCTCTCATTCACGAAATGACACTCTTCTTGACTAATGATCCATTCTTAATTATTGTCCTTCCCTGGTCTCCATTTTCAACACTAACACATCTCTATCCTAATAGACAAAACACAATCTTGTAGGATTTCTTACTTGTTCTCTTTTTCCGATTCAATGTGAAATTTCATTTTCTCAGGGATGCTGCAGTTATTGTTGATGTACTTGATTAGATGTAGCGAATCGATCCATCGTTATCTTTTTGCCAGACCCACTCAAAAGATATAGGCTTTATCAGGGACGGGGCGATCGGAAGAAAGAAAATGAAGTGTCAATCTCATATCCAATCAAAATACACAGAACTGGAGCTGAGAAAAGATAAGCAGCACATCCTTTCAATGGCAGTCCTTATCATCATCATTATCATCTATTTATTGGTACACCAATTATTTGCATGGATTCATTTCTGCAATGGTTAATATTAATGATCAACTGAAAGTCCTCTCTTCTTTTATAAGGCGCAGCAACGTTCTAGCTTTGAGAGTGACACACCCATTTGCTTTATAGAGGACGAGGAGAAAAGAATTTGAGATCAGATGCAGGGCAGTTGACTCAATATCTCAAATCATTATAGCAAGAAGCAGGTATGGATGATTACACCCACAATAAATATTTACGGACAATCTTTCTATAATCTAGTTTTATGTGGGTTTTCAAACTATTACGTTTAATTTATATCAGTACCATTTCAGTTTCTGCACAAACGAATAAGTCATTGATAACGGTGAATCACAAAGTTAGATTTCAATGCTTCATTTTTTGTTATGGACTGTGAAATATTGAGGTCTCCGAACAGAGTATAAATCAATGTTAATCTTGGCCATAGACTGCATTATTTTATGCTTAGAACATATGAAAGTGTCATATATTGTAGTATTTTATGAATTAGGAGCATCTTATTCATCGATTAATATCGTTATTTTAGAGTGGATTTATATTTTCAAGCGAAATGGTCCATTTTCAATTCCCAATTCCGTGCAGTGGTGTATTCCTCACCAAACAAAGTTTAAACTCAGTTTCAGAAATGGGTAAAGATAAGAGTCCTACATCAAAGACCATTTTGCTCGTTGGGTGTAGATTTAGATTTATAGGTAAAATCTTCTTATTTTGACTTCGAAAATTTGTGCAGAACACTTCTATATACAGCTAGAGAAAACCTCGCTGAATATAGTAGTCAATGGTATTGGGAATGCGATTTAATGGTTCCATAAAATGAAAATTTTAAGAACAAAATCTTGACAAATAGTATAGAAGGCTGTCGACGTCCTTCATAATGACAATTCCTGTGGTTAAAGTCGTTATGATGGTTCTTTGTGCATACTTTTGGAGTACGCCCAAGGATATGGGGAATATTTTCCTGGTAGATATTTTTCTATTAAGGGGGAAGTTAGTTCTGTTTTATGGGTTGTATCACGTAGAAATTGATATTCTGTTTTTAAGAGAAATACTATTTGCTTAACATATTTGTTCAGACAGGATTTAGTTGAAATTACAATCTTCAGCAATCTTCTTTAATCTCAACTATCAATTCCAATTTTCTTCTTGATTTCTTTCATTGATGCTTTAGAATCTATCTAGAAATTGAACATAGGAAATTCCATATTGTTGTTGAGATGCTCTATCCATGAGCTTTGGTCCTTTTGGTTGCCAGTCCATTTTTGCGGTTCAGGTAACAAATACCTGAATCATAGAGTGCTCAGGGATCCTAGTGGACTCTGCTAGCCTCAAACATGGTTATACAAATTTAGAATGTTATTATATTCAAACATATTGTTTTTCAACCCATTAATAACAAGAAATAACACATATACTTCAATAAAGCAGAAATGAGCGGGAATGGAGCGAGGGTTTCAGATGCAGGGGAAGAGGAAGAAGATGGTGACGATGCAGATGAGGAGGAAGATTTTTTGTCCCTGTTCTGCCATTGTTGCTTTCCTTGCCATCCTTTGCAAGAGGTGTTTGGCCCCTCGAGCGTGGGTGTTCTTGGTGTCCTTGTGGGCAGTTGGATGCCTCTTGTTCTGGCTTCAAGTACTGATTGTGAAGGGGATAACGAGGTCGGGTTCCTCGTGCGATGGTGGAAGAAGTTTTTCGAAATGGTTCTGAGCGGGAAGAGCGGGAGGAGAAGTCGTGATGGCTTTTCAAACTCTGAGGTGGAAGATGCGGATGAGAGGGATGATCCAGGAGGCCTTGGAAAGGATCTTGTTGGGACTACTCTAGGTGGCTTTCTTCTCCTTTCTAGGTTTCTTTGGTTTTTTCCTATTCAAAACCCTATATGGTGTCATGTTTTTATGGGGGGTCTTCATTTGTGCCCAAATGGTTTCTCTCATGTGATTGGCATTATCCCTTTCCTTTTGGTTCTTTCTACTTCCTGGCTGTGTGCTTATTTTGGAAGAGGGGTTTTGTGGACTGGGAGGGGGATTCTTTGCAATGATGGGAGTTTGTGGTCTTTGCAGTTGAGCTTGATGATCCAGACTGGTTACAAAACTCTGTGTGGCTCTCTGGTGGATGCTCAGCTTACGACTGTTGTTCTTCCAACATCGGCCTTTACTCTTTGGGGACAACTGTTTCTTTATTTCCCCCATTGTAAGTGTAGTGAGAAATGTTTGCACTATAGGCTGGCTCTGAGGAAGGTTGTTGACTGTCTTTAGGGGACCTCTTATGTGTTCCCTATGTTGTTGATGGTGGGAAGTTGGAGCTTTCCTCTATTTGTGCAGATGTTGGGTGTGGGTGCTCTTCTTGTGAAGGAATGGTGGAAGCCATGTGGTTTCTAGGAACTTTTTTGTTTTTTGATCTCCTTTATGGAGTTTGGAGTTGTTGGGGGCTATGACTTGCCTGATACTTTTCAGAACCCCGTGGTTTTGAGAAGAGTGTTGTTACCCAGGACGAGGGCTTAGGTCTTACTGTCTGCTTCTTTCACAACTTCTATGGAGGAGGAGGAGTCTCCTATTGAGATGGAGAATATCTAGGCTACCTCTTCTGGTTGTGCTGATGGAAGGAGATGTAACAGCTTCAGCCTTGTTATTTTGATCTTTCTCCTCTCTGCTCCTATAGAGGTGGACCCTTTTTCTATTGAGGTGGACAAGGAGATTGCAGCGGGTTGGACGATCTTTGACAGTGTTGGACTGGGCTAGAGGTGTAGTCATTTTTGGACATTTATTTTTGATAGAGAAAGATGGACATGCTATTTGCTACCTGAGTTTTTTTCTTCAATTTTATGGTGATGAAAGTGTCTCTCTCTTTTAGTTTCTTTTCTTCCTATGATCAGGTGATTTCTGACAATTTTAAAAGGCTTAAACTTTGGTCCTTTGTTTTTGTTTTTGGTTAAAGTTTGCAACTTTTGTGCGGGCTTGTCCCAAGATGATCTTTGACAATGTCGACTATGGTTGGTTGTTTAGTCTCATCCAGACCTTTGTTTTTGACAAAGGTAGATCCAGGGTGCTGGTTTATCTTTTCTTTTTTCACTTGTTGTTAATCTATTATTGGTGTCAAGTGTCAGCCCTTTGGGCTTGTTCCTTGTTTGTACCATGGGTCAGCACCCTCTTACCGTTGCTTTATTCAAAAACATATTTGTTCAGACTTTATTTTTATGAAAGTTAATGTCAATTTGAAAAGTCGATTGTGCTCCATGAAACCTTTTGGTTTTGAACAAATATTAAATATAATAGAAGTCTATGGCATTGAGTAGTAGTTATCAATATAGACTCTTATAATTTTGTTAATGAAGTTTTCACTTAGTTGGATCATCTTATATACTTTTCTAATTAAAGATAACTGAGCATATGAAGTTATATCATGCCCATAGCTATATTGAAAGTAAATAGATGAATAAAAATGTAAGAAAATGTAATCATTATTTTGGTAGCTTTTGTGTATGCACTGATGAAATGATATGCAATTTATAGTTGTGAGATCAAATAACTGATAGGAAAAGGTAAAAGAATCCCAACTTGTATAATTATAGTTACTATAATTACTATAACTACACTAACTACACAATTGTATATATCCAAATGTACTATGCCAACATTCCCCCCCTTATTACATTGATCTAAAAATATATCAAATTCATCTTGCCCTAGGAACCCCGTATTAAGGCTTACATAACAAAACGTGATGATTACATAACATGAATACATATTTTGAGAAAATATTCTTTTGAAGAAACAAATCCTAAACCAAGAAAGGCTCGATTAAGTTGTCTCATGACCCTCAAAAAGGTTTATCTTTGAATTGTGTTCTTAAGCTCTTAGTCCCAAACTCTTAAATTATGGAGACTTGAATTATTCAACAAAGATTCCTGAGAGATGTGACCTATCTCTATCATTGTCTAGTGATTATGAAAGGGTATAATTCTTGATCATATAGTCTAAAGCTTGTTGGAAAACAATATATTAAGTGCATTACCAAATCCCAAACCTATATCCAAAATGAGCCTTTACAAGACATACATTCTTCAAATTTGATAGCATTAAAAAATAAATCAAAATAGAAAAACAAAATGTCAAAAATGTTTCTCTTGCAAAACACCATCCCAAAGCGAGAAGATGACTTTAGACATTATGGAAGTTCCCCCATATTTTGATGCCACTAGTCTCCAAATGACCTTGTTGCTCCCTAAAATTTTAAAGTTGCACCAGAGAAAGTAAGACAACCTCCAAGAGCCTAATAAAAAATATTCATAAGACACTTTTGGACAAGTTCTTTTCCCATATTATCATAAAGAATCTCAATGGTGTTGAATCAATTTTCCATGATATTTATACTAACTTTAATCTCGTGTACAATCATTTTCAAATCTTGTACTACAATTTATGATCTAGATAAAGAATTTGCTCCTGGTTCAACAACGAAACTTCAAAGAAAAGATAAGAATGCTACTCCTATAAATAGTATTATCACTAAGGTTAGGAGTATCCATGAGGATGTTCTTAGGAAGAATGTTGAATTGGTAAACTCTTTGTAGTCTGTTGGAGTTGTGCGCCCCTATTTTTGTGTCTTTAGTCTCTTGGTTGGTTAGTAGTTGGTTAGATTTTGGTTGTAGATTATTTGTTGTTGATCTTTTATTTTCTTGAATTTGGATTTCTAGTCCTTGTAAAACTAGTTTACCTTTAATTTAAAAAACATAGTTTTTGATTAAGGGAAAATTGGTTTTACAAGGACCAAAAACACAAGTTCAAAATATCAAAATATAAATAGTATAACCAATAATAAACCAACAACAAGTCCTAAACCAAGAAAAAGAAACCAAAAATAGGAGAAAACACCCCCAAGTACCTATATATCTTCTTAGCTAAGTCAACTTCTTTTGGATAAAATAAATATTTATGCTCCTAACCAAACTAACAATATTGTCAAGAGGGATTACCCCCCTATCCATGTGTAACCTAGTAGCAGGGCCATACAGAGCCTCCATTGTTTCATCATCCACAAAAACATCTACATGATCGATCGAACATCTATCCTTGAAGTGCACCTTTTTTTATGAATTTAACATGCATAGAGTGTGAGGCATTTAGATCCTTAGATAAACCCTAAAAATAAACAACTTCATTATTCAACTTCTTTAGAGCCTCAATGAAATTATCTATAGTTATCTTACTAACTGCCACCATCACCTTGACGTTGTCTTGCGTCTTTCAAAGGGTACCTTCAAGATTTTTAATTATCTTCTCATGATCTGTATTTAATTCACTAATCCCTCTCACCACTATATTAGCACTTTCAATCATAGCTTCGAGATTTTATTATAGGAGGGAAAACTCTCCTTAATATTATTTAATTTTAGCTACCATCCAAGAAAAAAATACATTTTGGTTTTCCAACAATCCCTCAATATCTTTTTTAACACTTGGGGTTTCCAAAAAAGAGGAGCCCTTTTCAATAGGGGTCTCCATATCCATCGAGGTGTCAACAAGAATGGTTGGTGACTTAGTCACGTCATAGTGATTTTCCATAAAAAGATAATGGGAACCGTGGTATCCACAAGCTCAGAAAGTTAGTTCCCTTGGACAATTGTTTGGTCTTGATTGACAATAGTCCATAAAATTTATCAAAGCTTCCTACCTTTATTATACCTTTCTTATCCTTACTAGGGTCCAGCCAATTTGATATGTAATCTTCAAAGGGTATTCAAACAAAAATGCCTTGATAAACCTAAAATCCTAACGCTAACCCTCTAAATCCACATAGAAACACTATGAACAACAAGGATTTCATCCAATGACCACTTAAACCCCCAAAAAATAAAATTTGGAGGATAGAAAATATCACCACTAGGATCACTCTCCCCCAACCCTTTGGAGGAAGCAAAGAGACTAGAAGGGGACTTGTTGATAATGACAACAAGTTTGGCTATGAAAATGAACTATTTGACTAGCTTCAAAAATTCCCATCAAAACTAAAAGAACTCGAATCTTTTAGAAGGGAGCTCTAATTAGCCCTATTGTAGCCTTTAAGAAGGTGCAACTTCAAGAGGAATCCTGCCTCTTTATTGATAGAGAGAGAGTGAATATTTTCATGCACCATTATAATAGAGTCAAGGATTTTCCTCCCTGGTAGAAATCCATTTTGTTGAATCGAGAGTAATACATGAATGATCTCCTTCAGCTTGTTAACGAGGAGTTTGGAAAAGATTTTAAAAATTGAATTGCAGAAGTTTATTTTTCTAAAATTTTAAAAAGAAATCACAGAGGGCTTCTTAAGGATAATATCTCAATAAAATAGTTAAATCAACCCGCACAAATATCAAATTATCCTGGTAAGTCTTACCTCTTTAGAAAGAGGTTAATTTCCCTAACTAATTTTGAATGCATTATTATCACTTGAAAACAGTTACTATAGGAAGTCAACGATAAAAAAAATAACTTATTTAATGTAAGAAATCAATGACACCATTCACTAGGACCACTCCAAGGTGGTAACCAAAATGGAAAAATTTACTTCACACACCACCAAATGTCATACTACTTTAGATGAAACTAGACCAAAAACCATACCTCAATCACTCTTGCATAAATCACTAGAAAACAATATCTTTCAATGAGAAAACAAGAACCCTTGAGAAAGTGTTATAGGAGAGCTCTACCTCTTTCAACATGATCTACTTCACCTCTCAATGGTGATATATCCTTAATCATTCAAGTATACAACTTTACAATACTACTTTCCTTGTCATATCTTTCTATAAGTTTGCATGACCTTAATTTTCCAAATTTGTCACTTGTAGGAATCATTGTATATGGTTCCACTTCAAAAATAATTGAAGAGAATGTGTCACCATGATCAATTTGTCAATCTTAGTTTAACTATATGTGAAATAGTGACTAGCCACCTTATGTTATTTGTATTGAACTGATGAAGTCATGCATTACAAAATAAATTAGTGTCAAAAGAATATAATCTAAAAATGGCTCATTTCATAGTTGTTAAGTCCAATGATAAAATACCATGGGAATATCATCTACATGTAATGCTTAATCTAATATTCATACTATTTTTAAACAACTTCATTACTTCATAGGTAAAACAAATATCAGTCACTTCCTTCTCCAAATTTCTTGAAGAATGGCTCAAAAGTTGTCTCTCCAAGCAATAAAATTAGATGATTGTAGAACATTCACATACATTAGTTTGATCTTGGCATATAAATTTTGTATTTTCAACATCTCCATCTTATTTTTGTCTCTTCTTTATTGGGTTATTGGTCTTTTGAATTTCTCCATGGTTAAATCAACCAATATAAAACCTTGAATCTCATTTAGAGAAAGGGAATGTATGTAGATGGATCCTTGGATTACACTGATCATTACCCAAATGACTCATAGATTGCAAAGATATTACATCTCTAGTCTAGCAACATATGATACCATTTTGTTATGCATTTTCTCACCACTCTAATACCAAATGTGAGATCAGATGAGTGATAGAAAATGGTGAAAGCCTCCATAATATTGATCAAAAAGAAAAGGATATATATTGAATTACATTTTTTCCAACTTGTTTGATAGTAGTTACTACAACTACCATAACTACACTAACTACATAACTATGTATATCTGAATATAATAGGCCAATAATAGTCTATGTCATAGATATGATTATTTCATTCTCATTTTGATAATGACAGGATTTTGGCATATTGTGATCAATTATGGGATGATATTTATGTTCTAATATATGTGGTTGAATCTAGTTCATTATAAAAGTCACTCTGAGTTATTTGTGAGTTTTTCTAGTGCATCACTTTGGCCTGGTTTCAATTTAGTGTTATTTTTCATTTCTAAATCCCCCTTATTCATAAAGAATTGGCTTCTCAACCTTAAAGGTTGTTTCTAATGGTATAATTCTGGTCCCATACCATTTGAACTTGACAAAAGATCTATTAACTTTCTAGATTGTAAAATTTGGGATCAATAGTTCCTTTTTTCTGGCATGCTTGGTGGGACCGAATCAACCTATAAGCTTGAAAATAAAATATGTGCATGAGCCATAGGCCAAAGTTTAATAGTAGGATATAATTTATTGCATAACTCAATGATCGATTCCAAGGAAAGTAGTATTGTCATGCCAAAACAAATAGAAAAATCTCTCCATACAAAGAATAAACCTTGTAGTAGGGGGATCATGCAACTAGATGGGAAGAAGGTCCAATTTGTAGGTGTAACAAAGGTTCAATAAATTTGTTTCCTGACCAAATATCACTATAACACAAGAAATTGTAGTCATCAATATTCTCCCTATCTTTGGTGTTTGCGTGTCACAAGATTTTACTACTAAAATATGATGTTACACATGTCTCTTGATTGGTCTCATTTAATTTTAAGAATAAAACACAGAGCCAAAGTCAATGTATTGTCAAAATATATGCATAATACCCATGTAGCATATGAAGTTGTGCTCAAGTTTGATCCCACCGATACTTCCACCTACAAAGATGACATGTATTGTATTAAGATGCTATAAGATGAAGAGGTGGTAATTGGTGATCGAACCTGTTGGTTTCTGATCAGGAGTTTACACTCAAAGAGACACCAACATGCCTATGATCGATATTAAGGATTGGTTAGTTCCAAATGTGGGCAATCTATAGGCAACTGGACCAACTATAGGGATGGATTTTCCCTCTTCTGCTTCTGGCTCTGTGAAACCAAGGCGGGTACACTTGATCCAATAGTACTAACTCTGACTGATAGTTCTAACTCTACCCCTTATTTCTTTATTGGATCCTTCAACAAATGATTACAGTGAGAGAATACTAAACAAGAACCTACTGTTCATTGATCCTCCATCACTGGGTAGGACAATACATAAATGTAAATGAAAGTAAAAATTGGTATTGATTTAATGTTTCTTGTAGAGTGTAAACAATCATGCAACACATGTAACAACACAAGGGATACTAGCTTATGATCAGTGCCTTATCCATTGGGCATCATACCTAAAGCAGACATAAAATACAAGAACAACTACTAGATTCATTTGAGAAACCAAGCCATAAACATAATCAAACATCTCTTACACTGCTTGCAGATATCCTTCCTGATTGAACCCAATAAATCTATGCTTCACTCAGAGGCTTTTAACCTAATCCTAGATCAGGGCTGAGAGACAAAACACATACACCAGTAACCTAATGCAATGAGTTAGAAAACTCAAAATTCATCAAGAACAACTGAAGGAGAGATCCAAGAATGTGAAACTATATTAAGTGTGTGGGTTCAAATCCCTGTATTACAAACTGATTCAGTGATGCCATAGACAATATGCAAAAGATACATAAGTCTTCTTCCTAGTATTGATACAGAAGCAAAAATGTTACAACCTGGAGTGAGGATACACACTTGGCTTTTCAGCTTCCTGTGTCAAGAAATTCTAGCTAGCCTTAAAAATGATTACAAAAATCCCTTTATACTAGGGCTACAAAGCAAGCACGATCATTTCAAATTCAAAATTTCAAAATCACCTAACCCCACCGAGAAATAAACATAAACATGACAGGGGTCAAGCCACAACAATTGACAATCCACTCTGCCCACTCCAGCTGCTCAAAAATTGATTTTTGGTACCTCCTGCCACTGAAAACACTCAACAAGCTCAAATGGTCACATGCATTGTGCAGGCATTAAGTCTTTTAACCATTCACCTTTCATCGCGGAACTGCGTAGTCACATCTCACCGCCACAGGAAACAGGCTCCAAAATATGCTTGGTCGCATGATTGCATAACCCGAAAATGGGTTATGCGAACATGCGACAGCCCGCTAACCACTTGCCTTCTCTTAACTGGCGATGCCACCGCTTGCCACAACAGGGTTTGTCGCATGTTCACAAGCTAGGAAACTGGCCTACATGAACATGTGACAAGCCGCAAACATGCAACCTATCAGCCGTCAAAACACCACCGAGAAACCCCACCTGGGCCCACGTTAAAATCCACCATCCCACGTTAAAATCCACCATCCCGCCAGCATGGACCAACCAGAAACTGCCACGAAACCACCTGCTAGCGAGACCACCGAGAAAATACAGACGGGCCCCGGGGACACGTGGTGCCCTCTCGCATGATCGCATAGCTCGAAGACAGGCTATGCGAACATGCGACCACCCACAGATCACAACCGTAACTGCCACCGCAAGAGGTACTGCAACTGCCACCGCACTGCCATGGACACATGTCAACCGGTCGCATGATCACATAGCCAAAAACTGGGCTATGCGATCATGCGATAGCCAACCCAAAGCCGCCACATCACTGCCACCGCAACTGACACCGCATCCGTTAACTGACTACAACCAGTACCACTCTGTCGATGGGCCCCAAGGACACGTGGCAAGTGGTTGCATGATTGCATAGCTAAAAAATGGGCTATGTGACCATGCGATAGCCAATCACAGGCTACCACATGTCTGCCTCTGACAGCAGGCCCACAATGAACACACCCTTTGGCACCCAATCGGATGGTGGGCGCATGATCGCATGGTGTGAGAATATTCCATGCGATCACACGCCGACCGTAGATCTTTTTATCTCTGACACCGGGCCCTACTGACAAGTCACCACCACATGGACCAATCGGACATAACCCTTACCTTTTAGAGGATCAGACGGTTGTCGCAAAAGCGCATAGCCTTGACAAATCCTTCACGCTTTAACGACAATCATTGATGCTTTGACACATCAGGACCCTCTGTTCAATTCAGAAACCAGGTCCCACCACACATCACGTTTGCGCACTAAGGCAAAGTAGATTGCAAGCTGCTAAACAGAACTGGGACCCACATGGCTAGGTGGCAAGCGGTCGCATGATCACATGTCAGAAAAGTCTGACATGCGGCCATGCGACAGCCAATCAGGAAGAGTTTGGACCCACCATCTACGTTGAACTTGCGCAATTAAGAGAAAGTAAAAAACACACAAAGTTTTTGGCACCAAAAGACAAGTGCACCAAAGCTTGAAGGCAAAGGGTTGAAAACAATGCAAGTTTTCGACAAAAGATCAAAAACACACAGTAATAACAACAGACTGAAAGGTGACAGGGAAGCTGAAAACAACACGAGCTTTCAAAAACACTGCATGTTTTCGACATTGTGGCAGAATTTTAAAGTTTGCTCCCGCGGACCCCAAAATTTTGATAACTTTCTGGGTTTTGCACATTAGCAGATGCGACTTGGGCTAAAGCAAGGTAACACATGAAACACACAGGGCAAGACACGCATTGCATGAAACACTAAGGATTGTCTTTGCAAGTTAAAACTGTCACTGCAAGCTGGGCAGGACAACCTCAAAATTTGTAGAGAAAAGGCCATTTTAAAGGATTTTGCAATGACTAGAAAAATGGCCTAACAATGGCTCTAGTTGGGGATGCATGCGTCTTGCAGGCATGGCAAGGATTTAGAATCACTGAGAGAGCAGACCAACCACTGAACAAAAATAGGGAACACAAAAAATGTAGGGAACAGGAAGGGAAACACACAACAGGAAAGGGAAAGACTATACAAAGATTTATAGTATTTACAACTAGGCTCAAGGCCCCAAAACTATGATCAATACTTGCCTCTATCAAACAAGTAGTTTTCATCTCCACACATCAGAGACAAACTAAAAATTTTGCTTCCATTTGACAGAACACAATTATATCCACTTTTCAAAAGCTTAAAACAAAGATTGCTGGCACATTCCTCATGAGGGTTGGAAAGGTAATCATACCAATTCTAAAAATGCTATGGCACATGCATGTTGCAGTCAAAGAAGGAAATGCTGAAGGAGCTGCAAGATGAACCATCCTCAATCCTGTCAAAAAACTCAGGAATTCTACCATCCACATGGAAAGAAATACACTCCAGCTCTATCAAAATATCATTACAATCGCTATTGGATCCATTCATACCAAAAATTTGCACCTCCAAGGAGAAGATACACCGATCTTCATGCAAACACTGAGGGGACTCATCACATGGGACATCATCATTAAACATAGGAGCACTTTGCATCATGTTAGCATCTAACAAAACCAAAGATTTTTGATAGGTGGGAAGAGAAACATCAACCTGTCCATGAGATGGTGAAGCTTGAGTAGCTGAGAGACCATCCTTCCATGGCCTAGCAACAGATTCAAAATTAGAAGAGGATTCAAAATCTGTACAACTCTCCCAACCAATAGTCAGTACCACATCAGGGACACTTGCATTACTTGAAGATGAACAAACACTGATGACTTCATCATCTGATATATCATACTGTACCTGGTTTCCATCTAGTAGTGCTGGGGCAGCAAAAGAATCAAAGGCACACATGTCAAAGTCAAATCCTATTGATTGATGTTCCATATCAAAATCAATGTGTGCTGGATGTAAAAACCCAGAGCCATCACCCCCTGAATACCTGAGATACTCACAAGACAAAAAATCTAAAATTTGTTCACTGTGAAGTGAACAACTATCCTCAAGAACATCATCTTCTGCCATACAATCATCAGCAGTACCTTGATCAATCCAGTCCTCTTCTTCATCTGACTGATTGCATAAACTTTCTACCTGATATTGAGAAAAGGCATCACTTTCATGACTGCAAGAAAGAGTGTCAACTCCTGACACATCTCCTTCATAAATTTTATCATTCTCAATATCAACACTATTGAGCAAAGCCCCAAGTGCATCCTCAAGTTCAAAATCAGCATCACCAAGTACCCAATCCATGATACATCCATAATACTCTTCCCACAAGGCATTTGACCAACTGGTTGACTCAGGAAAACAAAGTTACAAGAATAAACCAATGAAGTCAAATTCAGGAAACTCAACATCCTCAGGAAGCTCATCATATACTTCACAAAATCTATCATAGAACAAGGATATGGATAAATCTTTTCTACACCCCACCTTCAAACTGACTAATCTTATGCAATCCCTAAGGATGCCCTGATCTAATAATGCAAGCTCCTTATTCAACTTATCCATTAAACTTAATGCAATACTTCCACATAATTTTGCCAAACTACAACTGAAAACTTGAAGTATGCTAACCTCTACTTACACCTTATCCTTCTTTTAGTGCTTGACCACTTTATAAGGAATATTTAAAACTTGAAAAATACCTGAGAAGATCTTGTAGCAGAAGACCTTTGGCTGGAAGGCAGGGCAGATCTAGAGCTCATCCTATAGCTCCATCAGATAACTTTGTCATGCAGAGCCGCCACATCCTTGAGAGGAAAATGTTTCACTGTTTCTTCTTCCAACCAACACAAAGCTACACCAAGTATACACACTGTTTATCAGAAGGAATACTAATCAAATAGAGAAAATCAGAGCCACCACTCACAACTAGGTGAGAAGAATTTGCAAATGCTTGTTTTTCTATCTGATTCTTTTCTAGGCTCTCCCCAGCAGAGTCACCATTTTGTTGGTGACTCAGATGGGCCAAACCAATCTGGTCAAAAGATATGATATTGTAAAATTTGTTACCATAACCAGAGCTCCTCAATAAGTTTTCTTTATGTTCTCCCTAGCGGAGTCACCATTTTGTTGGTTCCTGATCAGGAGTCTACACTCAAAGAGACACCAATATGCCTATGATGGATATTAAGGATTGGTTAGTTTCAAATGTGGGCAATCTATAGGCAACTAGACCAACTATAGGGATGGATTTTCCCTCTTCTGCTTTTGGCTCTGTGAAACCAAGGTGGGTACACCTGATCCAATAGTACTAACTCTAACTGATAGTTCTAACTCTACCCCTTATTTATTTATTGAATCCTTCAACAGATGATTATAGTGAGAGAATACTAAACAAGAACCTATTGTTCATTGATCCTCCATCATTGGGTAGGACAATACATAAATGTAAATGAAAGTAAAAACTAGTATTGATTTAATGTTTCTTGCAGAGTGTAAATACTCATGCAACACATGTAGCAGCACAAGGGATACTAGCTTATGATCAGTGCCTTATCCATTGGGCATCATACCTAAAGTAGACATGAAATACAAGAACAACTACTAGATTCATCTGAGAAACCAAGCCATAAACATAATCAAACATCTCTTACACTGCTTGCAGATATCCTTCCTGATTGAACCCAATAAATCTATGCTTCACTCAAAGGCTTTTAACCTAATCCTAGATCAGGGCTGAGAGACAAAACACATACACCAGTAACCTAATGCAATGAGTTAGAAAACTCAAAATTCATCAAGAACAACTGAAGGAGAGATCCAAGAATGTGAAACTATATTAAGTATGTGGGTTCAAATCCCTGTATTACAAACTGATTCAGTGATGCCATAGACAATATGCAAAAGATACATAAGTCTTCTTCCTAGTATTGATACAGAAGCAAAAATGTTACAACCTGGACTGAGGATACACACTTGGCTTTTCAGCTTCCTGTGTCAAGAAATTCCAGCCAGCGTTAAAAATAATTACAAAAATCCCTTTATACCAAGGCTACAAAGCAAGCACGATCATTTCAAATTCAAAATTTCAAAATCACCTAACCCCATTGAGAAATAAACATAGACATGACAGGGGTCAAGCCACAACAATTGACAATCCACTCTGCCCACTCCAGCCACTCAAAAATTCATTTTCGGTACCTCCTGCCACCGAAAACACTCAACAAGTTCAAACTGTAACATGCATTGCGCGGGCATTAAGTCTTTTAAGCATTCACCTTCAGTTGCGCAACTGCGCAGTCACATCTCACCGCCAGAGGAAATGGGCTCCAAAATATGCTTGGTCGCATGATCACATAACCTAGAAATGGGTTATGCGAACATGCGACAACCCACTAACCACTTGCCTTCTCTTAACTGCCGACACCGCCACTTGCCACAACAGGGTTTGTCGCATGTTCGCAAGACGGGAAACTGGCCTATGCGAACATGCAACAAACTGCAAACATACAACCTACCGGCCATCAAAACACCACCGAGAAACCCCACCTGGGCCCACATTCAAATCCACCATCCCGCCAGCACAGACCAATCAAAAACCGCCACGACACCACCTGCCAGCGAGACCACCGAGAAAATATAGACGGGCCCTAGGGACACATGGCACCCTATCGCATGATCACATAGCCCAGAGATGGGCTATGCCAACATGCGACCACCCGCAGACCGTAACCGTAACTGCCACTGCAACCGCCACCGCCACCGCAAGAGGTACTGCAATCGCCACCGCACTACCATGGACACGTGTCGATTAGTCGTATGATCGCATAGCCAAAAACTGGGTTGTGCGATCATGCGATAGCTAACTCAAAGCCACCACATCACCGCCACCACAACTGTCACCGCATCCGCTAACTGACTGCAACCAACACCACTCTGCCGATGGGCCCTAGGGACACGTGTTAAGCGGTCGCATGATCGCATAGCCAAAAATTGAGCTATGCGACCATGCGACAGCCAATCACAGGCTGCCACATGTCCGCCTCTGACAATGGGCCCACAAGGAACACACCCATCGGCACCCAATCGGACGGTGGGTGCATGATCACATGGGGTAAGAATATTCAATGCGATCACACACCGACTGTAGATCTTTTTATCTCTGACACTGGGCCCTGCTGACAAGTCTGACAAGTCACCGCCATATGGACCAATCGAACATGACCCTTACCTTTTAGATGATCAGATGGTTGTTGCAAAAGTGCATAGCCTTGACAAATCCTTCACACTTTAACGAAAACCTTTTTTTCTTCGACACGTTAGGATCCTCTGCCCAATCTAGAAACTAGGTCCCACGACACATCGCACTTGCGCACTAAGGCAAAGTAGATCGCAAGCCGCTGAATAGAATTGGGACCCACATGGCTAGGTGGCAAGAAGTCGCATGATCGCATGTCAGAAAAGTTTGACATACGGCCATGCGACAGCCAATCAGGAAGAGTATGAACCCACCATCTATGTCGAACTTGCACAGTTAAGACAAAGTTGAAAACACACAAAGTTTCCGGCACCAAAAGATAAGTGCACCAAAGCTTGAAGGCAAAGGGTCAAAAGCAACATAGGTTTTCGGTAAAAGATCGAAAACACACAGGAATAACGACAAACCGAAAGGTGACAGGGAAGCTAAAAACAATATGAGCTTTCGAAAACACTGCATGTTTTCGACACTATGGCAGAATTTTAAAGTTTGCTCCCGTGGACCCCAAAATTTTGATAACTTTCTGGGTTTTTCACATTAACAGACGCGACTTGGGCTGAAGCAAGGTAACACATGAAACACATAGGGCAAGACACACACAGCATGAAACACTAAGGATTGTCTTTGCAAGTTAAAACTGTGACTGCAAGCCGGGTAGGACAACCTCAAAATTTGCAAAGAAAAGGCCATTTTAAAAGATTTTGCAATGACTAGAAAAATGGCCTAACAGAACCAAAGAAGAGGAGGTCCTACTCAATCATTTCATTGAGAATGATCCTTTTGGGAACTACCATTTTACTAGCCTTGGGATTTATATGATCTTTGATGGAGATCATCATATCCTAAAGGTTGTTAATAAAAAATAAAATATAGAAAAAGATATTAGTCATCAAGCATCAAAATTATGGACAATGTACTTTGATGGAGTAATATGTCAAATTGGATCCGACACTAGTGTTCGCCTGATTTCTCCTTCAAAAAAAGTGATAACAACATGAAATATGGATATAGAGGATGAGGAGGAGCTAGGTACCAACTACTTTGAGGAGGACGAATCAAATACAGATATGGAGGATGAGAACTCTAAGTTTGAACCCAAGTAGATAAAAAGGAAAACTAGAGTTCATATAAACCCTCGACTTCAAGTAGAGGGAACATTAATGGTAAACAAAAAATTTTTTGGATACTTTCCTTGGCTCTAGTGAGAAGAACGTTAAAGTGAAGAAAAATGTTGATTCATTTGCTAAGGAAAAAGAGAAATATTTGGCGAAGATAGCCCTCCTTGTGGGTCTAGGAAAGATGCAACCTCAATTTCCCCTACCTCAAACAATTCACACACCTCATATCCTATATTAATAGGGAAGGTAGGCCTAGGTTCCCATTGAACATCAATGTTGACTCACATTATTTCAAGTACGATCTGAAATTTTCTAAAGACATTCTTGTTATTGCTAGAAATAGATCTATTGACATTTTTAGACTCATTAAATGGGTCTTTTATGAAATCAAATATATTTAAATAAAATAGACAGAAAATAGAAGTAAATAGGATCTAGTTAAGGATGAAGGCATTGGCAAGAGTAATTGGTAGGAAAAAAGAGGTTAAGAGCTATGATAGAAGAAGAGAATCAGTTTGTGGTGGATTGTCCACAAAAACATGTGGAAGCAATAGAAAAGATAAAGAAGGACTGTGAAGGAAAGATCACTAGCATTGAGAAAAAATCAAACAATATTAAGGATTTCCTTGAGTCTGTTATGAATCTTAACCATTGGGTCATCAAAACTATAGCTGAAAGCATGAATTCTATGGTTCAAAATCTAGAAAACATGTATCAAAATAAGTTGATTGTGGATCTAAATATGGACAAAGATAGAGGCCTCGATGGGGTGACTAGTCCTAGTAAGAGAACTAGAGGGAATTTGAAAGGAAAGGCAAATAAGATTCCACAAGACATAAAGGAGTTGAAGAAGGTAGTGCTCAACATGAACCAATTTGAAGGGGATGTAGTTGATACTTTGAAGAATCTTGCTTAGGTTCAAACCCCTACCTTGTCTAGGATTTTTTCTTTTTTCTTTGTTGTTTCTTGATGTCTTTTTATTGTCAGTTTCTATGTTCTATGCTATGAGCAACTTACTAGTTGCGGTCTATATGTATTGATGTAATTGTCCACTAAGACTTTTTTTAAAGGGTTTTGGGTCCCTTCAAAACTTTACTCATTCTTGTCTCATTTATTAAATTTAGTAGTATTCAATACCTTGAAAGCCCATGTAACATAAATAATCTTGAAAGATCTATACACCTGATCACATAAACTTTTTAAATATATATTGCGCATGTTCAAGCTCCACCTCAAATAAAGATAGCATTCTCAAGCTCAAACTCAAAAATAGATAGTATGATCAACTACTCCAATAGATAAGGGTGCTATAATCCTTGATGTCTATTATTGAATCATAAATGCGAAGCCCCAATATTATTTTTTCCCACTAACACATATAAATTCATGTAGTTGTGAAAAAACTCACGAATCTGGATCTCTAATTCAACAATAATTTGCCAAAACAGAGCCGACAACCTTCGTAAGAATAAATTCCAGAAGTACCAACAGCTATGAATCTCAAACTCAAAATTCGAAACCCTAAATTTGAAAGATTCTTCCAAAAAGCATCACAGACTTGGTCTCGAAGACTACAGCGACTGTAGGATGTGCACAAAATAGATTGTTGATTTTTTAAAAAAATTTCTAACAAATGGAATTCGCTGATATAAAGCCAAATTAAAACAAAATTTGACGGAATGCTCTCTCGATGTGCCAAAATGGGATTTGGAGCTTGGTACACACATAAATCAAAGCATAAAGATAGCAAGATTTTTGATAGTTGAAAGGCGTGTGAAGTGTTTGACAAATATTGAGGGCTTGCGAGATAATTTCACAAGACTAAAGCTAATGAATTGTGGAGCATTGAAGACACTTTTTAACCTTTCTAATCTCATATTCTTTTACTTGGAAATAATATTTCACGGTGCTGGAAAAGTCTCACCATCTCTCCAACAGAGCAGGAATGTTGTAGCGATAAAAATCTATGCCAAACAAGATCACTGTTACAAATGGTTTATGATTGAACACAACCTCCAACACCTGTGTTATATTAGTGGCGAATCTGGTGCTATTTTTCTCTGCTGACTTGCAACAGATCAATATTTTTGAATTCGTAGCAAAAAGGCGACCAGAAAGTATTTCCTTTCTTGACAGAAACTCTTTTGCAACAAAATAGTTTGACATGCACCACCATCGTCCTTCCACTTTACAACAATATCAAAACATAAGGAAATCAAGTAAATTCATTCTCTATAGTCACGACTTCTGCTCAACATGGCACTACGCTAGGGGTCTTCATCATTACAATCAAGGCACTATACAAATTGTCCATCGACTCTGATACTAAATGTCATGAGAGAGAAACAATGAATAAAAAATGTTTGATGTATAGATTCAATATCATAAGGAGTTTTTATACAATGCCAATCTGATTGAAGACAGTTACCAACTATAGGTACCAAAATGGTAATAGATACCACAGAATGTACTACGGAGACGTCGAGTACAGTTACGTCAACAATTTTTTTTAGAATGAACTGACATTAGAACACAAAAACATGTTGCGAGTCCCTAAAATTTCATCATCCAAAAATTCAAGGCGCAGGCTAGGGAGTCTAGCCTAGATAGAGGTCACATTCAGTCATGGGGTTAAAACTCGGTTCCCATCTCTTTAAGGCCAACAAAGAGCGACCTAGCATCTACAAACCGCTAGTTAAATCAGAAATCATATCCTCCTCGTATGTAAAGCAGAAGGAAAAGAAACCCTTAGTTATGGAAAGAATATCAATGTGACTTTCCAAGATCCACTTTCTAGCCATCATTGCATGAACTAACTCAATGTTTGGTCATGGGGCCAACAAATTTGCCAACCAAACACTGGTCTATAATATAAATCCCCTTTTAGAAATACAATTGTTCATTAACATAGAAAAACTTTAAAAACACAAGAATAGGAGAGACTCACAAGGGAAGAAGAGCTATTTCCTTTCAAATATAAGGCATAAAGTTCTAACCATTTTGGGTTTAGCTCAATCATTGATTCTTAAGCGTTGCCTTCGGAGAATCTAAGGCAAGAGAAGAGGGGCCCTCAAATAACTTAACTAGAGATAAATTGGAGGAAGTTTGAGGACTGAGGGAATCAAATGAGCCAAACAATCATTTGAATCAACAACCTTGGAGACCATAACAAGAGACCTCGAAGCACCTAGAAAATCAAGAGGAACATAGAAAGCATCCCCAATGCTAGCCTGCTGGGAGAAAAGTGTTCTTCCTTTGACTTGTCCCTCACAATCCACTAGATCAAAGCATGTACATTGTCTTTTATCAGTTGTGTTCCCTTGCCTGCACCATCACCTACATCATTCTTGCAACCTTCTATGATTCCTACCCTACGTGGATTCAAATTAAAATACTCCTCTCTAGATGAAAGCTCCATGATTATTGTATCTCCTTCATGTTTATATATGGAGAAATATTGATTTTTACTAGTGTATGTGCAACTCTTTGTTTTTTTTTTTGTGTTTTTTTTTAATGACCACTTATGGTGGTATTGGAGTATTACATTTTTAGGTTAGTTTAAACAAATTAGAATGATAAAATAAAAGTTAGTTTCTGAGAAGTTACAATCCTATAGGTAGTTTGTAACAAGAATGAAAGGCTTTATAAGCCTCATGATTGTAATGGAAAGATAATGGAATACAATGCTAATATATTCATGTTTAAGTTTGGTCCATTATTGTGGTATCAGAGCTGTTGGTGTTCGAAAACTCTTATGCTCTAACAGGATGCCAATATACCCTCAGAGGATTTTAGGAATGGTTAGCTCCAAAATTGTTATGAGGTCTTAGGGTAATTGGACCAACTATAGGGACAAGACTGCCCTCTTCTACTTCTGGCTCTGCAAAACCAAGGTGGGTACACCTAATCCAGATAGAATTCAAGCTCACTACACACCCTATACTTCTGGATTCATAAATTAGATCATAGTAAAGGACTACTAAATACTAACCAGGTATCCATTGAGTCAACTCTACTATGCAAGGTAAAATGGACTTGTGAAGGGTATTACTTGAAATGGTATTGATATATAGAGATGCAGGAAATAACCAAAACCCATCAAACATTGGACTCAACTGAATGTACTAATCCTTGATCAGTGCCATTATCCATTGGAAAAATCATCAAATGCAAATATAGAAGCATGAACCAACTACTGTTAAAGATTCAAAGCCATAAATACAACTATCCCAGCCCATCCACTGCTTATAAGATCCTTTTGTAGACAGCCAAAATGAATCTATGCCCTATCTGAAGTATATTTCACTTGATCCTAGATCAAGAACTAAAGACTAGAACACATGCAGAGGCAACCCAATGCAATGGATCAGAAAATCCAAAACTCACAAGATTGACACCAAGGAGAGACATGAAAGCATGAGAGTAATTGTATTAAGTTTGATGAATCATGTACATGTCTATACCAAAAATGAGACCACCACTTCAATAACCTGCAAAAGATATCAGAAAGTTCTATTCAGCCTCCTACAATGCGACAAAATTCACTACTTCCCACAGGAACCAAACAAAGTGGAACCCTCAACTAGTCCAAATTTTGACCCCTTATACTAGGGCTACAAAGCAAGCACGATCACTTTAAAAATTCAAAATCACCTAACCCCACTGAGAAATAAAACCAGACATGACAGGGGTCAAGCCACAGCCTGCAAGCTCAAAACAGTCAAATCCACCAGCTGCAAAAACTTCTTGAGCTCATAACCACACGACACCAGGTACACAATCACCTCTGCAAACAACCGCCAAGCACCTTGGACCACACTGCAAATAGCCTCCCACCAAATAGGGTCAAATATGGCATTCAATTCTGCAAACAATGGTACCCCCTGTCGCTTAGAAAAATAAACTTCAAACTACAACGGCTACATGCATTTGGTGGGAACAATGTTCTTCAACTGTTTGCCCCTAGCAGCGCAACTACGTAGTCAAATCCTACCGCCATAGGAAAGCAGCCAACAGATTATGCCTGGTCGCATGATCACATGGCTGAAAGATAGCCCCTGCGATCATGCGACCGTGGGCTCTTAACTATAGTCGACAATCAGTCATAAACTCTCTGCACTGTCTCCGGCCACTTCACCATCACAACCCTGTAACCGCGACAAACAAATAGTTTGTCGCATGATCACATAGCCCGGGGACGGGCTATGCGAACATGCGACAACCCGTGGATCTTAACCCTGCTGCAACCACAAGAAAACTACCACTGCTAAGACCATTGTCGCATGGTCGCATAACCTAGAAATGGGTTATGCGAACATACGAAACCCTTTTCCTTTGCCCTCTGCATAACTGCTGAGAAAATCAAACCCGAGCCCACGTTCCAAATCTAACATCTCGCTAGCGCGGACCAATCAAAAACCACCATGACAGCACCTTCCACCAAGCCCACCAAATAGCCACAGATAGGCCCACAGGGACACGTGGCACCCTGTCGCATGATCGCATAGCTCGGAAATGGGCTATGCGGACATGAGACAACCTGCCAACCTCAGCCAACATAACCGCCAGGAAAATTACACCTGCCACCACATTGCCATGGACACATGGCACCCTATCGCATGATCGCATAGCCAAGAGAAAAGGCAATGCGATCATGCGACAGCCAATAGGAAGCCACCACATGACCACCCTCTCTGCATCACACGGGCCACCACCGCAACGCAGAAGGAAAGAGTCAGTCGCATGGTCGCATGTTAGAAAAATCTGACATGCGATCATGCAACAACCAATAGGAACACGCACCTTCGCCTCCCCTCTGACAATGGGCCCACCTTGTTGCACTTGTGCACTTGGAAAAGAAGACCGCCAGGCAGTTGCATAGGACATGGGACCCACACGGCCACGTGGCAAGCAGTCACATGATCACATGTCAGAAAAGTCTAACATGCGGCCATGCGACAGCCAATAGGGAAGAAGCTAGACCCACCACACGGTCGGACTTGCGCGGTTAAGAAAGATAAACAAGGAAAGCTAGTAGAAAGGAAGTAATGCAGGGTCAAAAACAATGCAGGTTTTCAGTGAGACTGAAAACACACAAAGATTTTGACAGACTGAAAGATAGCAGGGAAGCCGAAAACACACAGAGTTTTTCGGTGCCAAAAGACAAGCAAACCAAACAAGAAGCACAAGGTTGAAAACAACACATAGGTCGAAAACATTATGGATTTGCAAAAATACTGTGGATTTTTGACACTATGGCAGAATTTTAAGAATTTCCAGTAGGCTTTAAACTTTGAATAAAATTTTGGATTCAATGATTCAACATGCACACATTTGACCAGAGCCTGGTGACAACAATAAAGAGCACGAGGCAAGATACAAACCAAAAATCATTTGCAGGGATGAGGCCATTTCAAAGGATTTTTTGCATGACATAAAAATAGCCTAATAGTGGCTCTAGTTGGGGATGCATTTCTCTTGTAGGCATGGCAAGAATTCAGAATCACTGGGAGAGTAGACCAACCACTGGACAAAAATAGGGAACACAAAAAATGCAGGGAACAGGAAGGAAAAGCAACACACAATAGGGAAGGCAAAGATATTTTACAGAATGTACATTTTTTACAAAAACCTATAGCAACAAACATGAGTTAATTTCTACCTCTGTCAAAAATCTGATTTTCATTTCTTCCTTTATGAGGCACATCAGACATTTTGTTTTCATTTGTCACCACAGGGCTGTCAACATATTCAACCAGCAAATCAGGAAGAACAAAGAAGCTTTCTTCACAGTGCATGTAAAAACTTTTGGCACTCTCTTCTCCTTGCTGACTATGAAGAAACAAATCAGTATACCCATGAACAGCACCATCAGATAAGAGCCTACTCTTCTTCATTGATTCATGTATGCCATCAATTGGAAACACAAAGCACTCATATTCTGCTTGCTGAAAAGTCTCATCTAGACCCTGTCTTTGCATTTCCCCAGGTGCAACCAGTTGGACCTCAAATGAAAAGTCAGATTGATACCCACAGCTGGATAATGGGCATCTTGATTCAACTGGATCTAAGACCTCCACATGTTCTTCAAACAGGGGATTGATTATTTCATGCAATGCACCATGCTGAACATCATGACATAAATTGGGTTGATAATCAAAATCTTCATCATATAAAGCATTAGAAAACACTTTAAAATCAGCCCCCATCTCAACCTCATGGAAACCTACAGCACAGGAAGAAAAATCAGAACCAGATGAAGACTCACTGATATCACATTCAAACACCACTTCCTTGTCTTCATACTCCTCACTAAAGGAGTGTTCACTTCCACAATTACTCTCTTCCTCCCAAGCCTCATCTGATTCACATGAGGACACATCAGCATCACTGCCTTCATCATCCTCACCTGAATAGCCACTACAATCATATTCAGACATTTCTGAACAAATGGAGGATCCTGTACACTTTGACTCTGATTCCTGCTCACTGTCACAATCTGAATACTCCTCTGACAAAGATTCATCAGAAGAAGTATCCTCAGCACTAGAAATGGATTGCTCTAGAATACAACTTTCATTCCACTTTTGCTGATATTCCCTTTGCAACCTTTTCCATTCATCATCATCAGCAAACTCCTCTAAAAACATCCACTTCAACTCAGCCAAAGAAGAAATGCATTTTGGGGGCAGATTTAGATACCAATTAGATGCCACTCCCTTGAGGGATCTCCCAAAAAACATCATGCTCACATCCTCATCCAAAATCTGATATTCTATAATGAATCTATAGAATGCTAAGACATGTCTGACTGCTGAATCACACTTACAATCAAAGGTAGGAATCAAACCCAAAAGCTCACTAGGAAAAGAGTGAGGGGACTTTGGAAGAACATAGTCCAAAGGCCTATCCAACTGGAGGAAACCAAGCAGCCTAGACTGACTTTTCCCCTAATTTTCCATTTGATTTAATGCAAGATGAGAGCCACTCATCTTATCTCAGTCTTCCCTCTATATTTGCACTAAATACTTGATAGGGAAACATTGTAATCATAAATACCTGGAATTTGCAACAGAAAGCTTTGTTGACTGGAAGGCAGGGCAGATTTTGAATTCACCATGGAACTCCATTAGATTTTGCAATGTAAAGCTGCTCCCAATCAATACAAAACTCCAAGTAACTCACTATTTATCAGAAAGAACACTGATCAAATAGAAACAAAATCAGAGCCACCACTCACAACTAAGTGAGAAAATTTTGCAAATGCTAATGCTTGTATTTGACTCTTTCCAATGGCCACTAGAGATTTTGATTTTCTTAACAAGATCTGTTGTTTTTTCCCTAGCAGAGTCACCATCTTGTTGGTGTTCAAAAACTCTTATGCTCTAATAGGCTGCCAATATACCCTTAGAGAATTTTAGGAATGGTTAGCTCCAAAATTGCTATGAGGTCTTAGGGTAATTAGACCAACTATAGGGACAAGACTGCCCTCTTCTGCTTCTAGCTCTACAAAACCAAGGTGGGTACACCTCATCCAGATAGAATTCAAACTCACTGCACACCCTATACTTCTAGATTCATAAAGCAGATCATAGTAAAGGACTACTAAATACTAACTAGGTATCCATTGAGTCAACTCTACTATGCAAGGTAAAATGGACTTGTGAAGGGTATTACTTGAAATGGTATTGATATATAGAGATGCAGGAAATAACCAAAACCCATCAAACATTGGACTCAACTAAATGTACTAATCCTTGATCAGTGCCATTATCCATTGGGCAAATCATCAAATGCAAATATAGAAGCATGAACCAACTACTATTTAAGATTCAAAGCCATAAATACAACTATCCCAGCCCATCCACTGCTTATAAGATCCTTCTGTAGACAACCAAAATGAATCTATGCCCTATCTGAAGTATATTTCACTTGATCCTAGATCAAGAACTAAAGACTATAACACATGCAGAGGCAACCTAATGTAATGGATCAGAAAATCCAAAACTCACAAGACTGACACCAAAGAGAGACATGAAAGCATGAGAGTAAATGTATTAAGTTTGATGAATCATGTACATGTCTATACTAGAAATGAGACCACCACTTCAATAACCTGTGAAAGATATCAAAAAGTTCTATTCAGCCTCCTACAATGCGACAAAATTCACTACTTCCCACAGGAATCAAACAGAGTGGAACCCTCAACTAGTCCAAATTTTGACCCCTTATACCAGGGCTACAAAGCAAGCACGATCACTTTAAAAATTCAAAATCACCTAACCCCACTGAGAAATAAAACTAGACATGACAGGGTTTAAGCCAGAGCCTGCAAGCTAAAAATAGTCAAATCCACCAGCTACAAACACTTCTCGAGCTCATAACCACACAACACCAGGTACACAATCACCTCTGCAAACAACCGCCAAGCACCCTAGACCACACTGCAAATAGCCTCCCACCAAACAGGGTCAAATCTGGCATTCAATTCTGCAAACAATGGTACCCTCTATCACTCAGAAAAAAAAACTTCAAACTGCAACGGCTACATGCATTTGGCAGGAACAATGTTCTTCAACTGTTTGCCCCTAGCAGTGCAACTGCGTAGTCAAATCCTACCACCACAGGAAATCGGCGAACAAATTATGCCTAGTCGCATGATTGCATGGCTAATAGATAGCCCCTGCGATCATGCGACTGTGGGCTTTTAACCGCAGTAAAAAATCAGTCATAAACTCTCTGCACTATCTCCAGCCAGTTCACCATCACAACCCCACGACCGTGACAAAAAAATGGTTTGTCGCATGATCGCATAGCCCGAGGATGGGCTATGCAAACATGCGACAACCCGTGGATCTTAACCCTACTGCAACTGCAAGAAAACTGCCACCGCTAAGACCATTGTCACATGGTCACATAACCTAGAAATGGGTTATGCGAACATGTGACAACCCTTTCCCTTTTCCCTCTGCATAACCACCGAGAAAGTCAAACCTGGGCCCGCGTTCCAAATCTAACATCTCACTAGCGCGGACCAATCAAAAACTACCATGATAGCACGTTCCACCGAGCCCACCAAACAGCCACAGACAGGCTCACAGGGACACATGGTGCCCTGTCGCATGATCACATAGCCCGAAAATGGGCTATGTAGACATGCGACAGCCTGCCAACCTCAGCCAATGTAATCACCAGCGTAACCGCCAGGAAAACCACAATCGCCACCACATTGCCATGGACACATGGCACCGTGTCGTATGATCACATGGCTGAGAGAAAAGGCAATGTGATCATTGGACGGCCAATAGGAAGCTGCCACATGACCACCCTCTCTGCATCACTTGGGCCACCACCGCAACCACCAACGACCAAGAGCCGGGACCCACGTGGAAGGAAAGAGCTGGTCGCATGGTCGCATGTCAAAAAACTCTGACATGTGATCATGCGACAACCAATAGGAACATGTGCCTTCACCTCCCCTCTGACAACGGGCCCACCTCATTGCACTTGCACACTTGGAAAAGAAGACCACCAGGCAGCTGCACAGGACATGGGACCCACACGGCCATGTGGCAAGCAGTCGCATGATCGCATGTCAGAAAAGTCTGACATGCGGCCATGTGACAGCCAATAAGGAAGAAGCTGGACCCACCACACGGTCGGACTTGTGCGGTTAAGAAAGATAAACAAGGAAAGCCTGTAGAAAGGAAGTAATGCAGGGTCGAAAACAACGCAGGTTTGCAGTGAGACCGAAAACACACAAAGATTTTGACAGACTGAAAGATAGCAGGGAAGCCGAAAACACACAAAGTTTTCCGATGCCGAAAGACAAGCAAACCAAACAAGAAGCACAAGGTCAAAAACAACACATAGGTCGAAAACATCGTGGATTTGCAAAAATACTATGGGTTTTCGACATTGTGGTAGAATTTTAAGAATTTCTAGCAGGCTTTAAACGTTGAATAACTTTTTGGATTTAATGATTCAACATGCACAAATTTGACCAGAGCCTGGTGACAACAATAAAGAGCACGAGGCAGGATACAAACCAAAAATCATTTGCATGGATGAGGCCATTTCAAAGGATTTTTTGCATGACATAAAAATGGCCTAACAAGAGCCACGTTTCTAAGTCTGGGAGTTGCACAATAACCGCTGATTGCAGTGAGCGATGAATGGTGAGTGGTGAGTCGCAGATCCTCTATAGAGAACGAGTATGGGTCTTTGTTGATCGCCATCCTCCCTGCATACAATGCATGAATCTCCTGTGACTACATAGAATGAGTGTGAGCAGCAAATAACAATCCACATGAGAAGATTTGGAGAGATGTTATTGCTAAAAGTACAATCCGCATGAATTAGAGATTGTTATTGAGAACATAATTCTTGAATTAGAGATTTTTCTCTGCACCATGTGAATCTATTCTTAGCTGCTACATGTTCCACAATCTGTTCTCAGACCCTGACTATTGAGGGAAGCCAACGATGGATGGAGTCAATGACATTGAATGTATGTTCTAAAATCCATTTGCGAATTTCACATACGGGTAGTGCAGGAGATCTGTCACTGGCATCGCTCAAATTTGGAAGGTAGAAAGTCTATGTGATATCCTTTGTTCCTTTCTTAGCCTATAGAAGTTTTCAAATTGTTTTAAATAGAAATGCCTTTTTTGAGGTTTCAAGTTTTGCTTGTGAAGCGTTTACCCTCTATTGTGCATCATGGGTGGAGTTCTTCCTTTAAGCCCTAGCACATCATGCTGAATTATGTGAGCATTTTTAGGATTTGGTTTTGCCAATAGTAGAAAACTGGTTCATGTTCATCTTTTTTGGAGTGAATTCCAATCTGTGAAGATTGTCCTTGCCCAAGACAATGCTATATCCCACTGTTGTACATCCATGGAGAAAATTTGAATCATTTTGAAATTTTAAGGATCATTATTTTGAGGATTCATTTGATATTTTGCATCAGCATAAATAATGGTTTCTATAACCACCATTCTTTGGTCAAGAATTGGGAAAGTGACTATTAATTTTAGAAGTATTTGTAGCATAGATGAATTGTTCTGTTAAATGTCATGAAAACCTACATCATCGAGATTATCATGATGGCACATGTCAAGGGTTTGTGGCGATTTGAGGAATCAAAAGTTGAAGAAATTCTAGCAGCAAGAGCGATTAATGGTATGGAAAATACTTGGGTGTGCTTCATTTTTTTTTTGAGGTATATGGGCTCATTATTATTTGTGTTTTCAAGGCCATCTTTGTCATATGGGCTAAGGTATTTAAGGAATTACATAAGTCATCAAATGAATATACATTAGTGGGACTACAAGAGGTTAGAGGAAATGTAGGCAGGAGGGTTTCCATCATCCCATTGCATGAGAAGCAATCTATTTGTGTCGCTGAAAAGCCAGGGCTTGGCAGATTTGTCCCCAAAGAAAAGATGAGACATGATATATTTGTGTCCCTAAAGAGAAGATAAGAGGGGGCTTGGCATCATGATTGTCCCTTCAAGGACCAAGGGGGGGCAAGATTTGAATATGATTATTCTAGCACTTTTGGAGGTGTTAGACACACTTGGAGGAGATGTGGACTTTTAGAGGAAAGACATCTCATGTGTTGGCATATCAATGATGATTGTTTCCACAACACTTGAGGAGGCGTTAGACACACTTAGAGGAGATGTGGACTTTTGGAGGAAAGACATCTCATGTGTAGCACATGAGGAAGCATGAGATAAACTCGAAGGAGATGTGGAATTTGAGAGGAAATTTGTCTCATTGTGAAGGGGAGGTGGGAACACTCATGTTGTGTAGATGACTTCAAGTTTTATGGTCAGAAGATCTACTAATGCAGACAATTTAGTGTTTCTTGAGCGAGCGTGGTCAGGAGATCCATTGGTGAGACTAGTTTGGTGTTTCTTGACCAAGTGAGGAGGATTGGTGAGGGTTCTTCATAAATGACAACAATAATACCCATTTTGGGGCCTACCTGCAGTCCTTATTGACTGCATAGTGTGGTATTTATTATATGGTTGCATGTACTTAATTTTATAGTTGATAGTTGCAGATATTCAATATTGTAGTTGTATTATTGGTGAATATGGTTGAATCCCATAATTTCATCTCCCCTTTTGATTTTCTATATAATGGCTGCCTTGCCTCTCTATTCTCAAGGCAATTTGGGGCTTTTACTTATTTCTTTGTTTTGTGATCAACAGATCACTAATTGTTTGATTCAGTTGCCTTCATCTAGTATCAGAGCCAACTTGAAAGAATTTTTTGTTAAGAGCCATTTGCATAGTGGTTGGATGTAAAAGAGTCTTGAAGAGTGGTTGTCTTGGTCGTGGTTGAAGACAGAAATTACTAAAAGTTGTTTTCCGTTGTTGCTATCTATTGTGTTGTTTGCAGCTTTGTGTAGAAGGCTCTGTGTGCTCAACACAGTAAACATAAATTTGTATGGTATTTGCAGCTTTGCAAAGGATATCACACCAATAAAGAAATTGACAGTGTGCGTAGCAGTGTGAATGTGGAAAGAGGTAGCCTGCGGGCAAAGGAAAAATTGCATATTAATTGTTTTTGTCTTCCTTTGTTTCCACGGGAAGTCCATAGGGTTTGGACATAACCTTTTTTAAAGGTTAATAATTTATGTTAGCTTTGATTTGGTAGAGTTAGTTTTTTATTAGAGGAGATTACATTTTTTTTTTTTAAAAGTATGGAAATATTTTTTAAAAAATATAAAAATTTAAAAATCTCTTTTATATAATGATAGCATGATCATATAAGAGATTTTTTATATTGAGAAATTAGAATTTTTTTATTTAGCAAAGTTTTTTTTCATAAGAGATATATCTCCATTTGTAATTAAGTGTATTATCTGTGATAATTGACACTTATTTTTGTCAAAAAAATAATTTTAAAAAAAAGGGTTTTTTTGTGTGAGTCCCAATTGAAGGGACAAGGAGAGTATTCATTTGCAGATCTCTCCTAGACTTTGTGTTGAGTAACTTGGGTCATTGTGCACATTTTTATGAAAAATATGGCAGGCAATGTAATGTCTAATGTGTTGATTCCCATGTTTGAAGGAGACAATTTTTCATATTGGTGCACTAGAATGCAAACTCTACTCAAATCTAAAGATTTGTGGGAGATTGTTCAAAATAGCTATGTTGAGATAGAAAATGTAAATGAATTAACTGACCAACAAAAAAGGGAATACAAAGAAAATGTAAAGAAATATAATGAAGCTTTATTCTTAATTTAGGGTGCAATCACTCAAGCTATTTTTCCCAGGATAAGTGGTGCTCTTCATTCTAAGCAAGCATGGCAAATATTAAGTAATGCATATCAAGGTGCACAAACTACTAAATTGCAAACAATGAGAAAGAACTTTGAAAATGTAAAGATGACAAGTAATGAATCTGTCAATGAATTTTTGACAAAGGTAGAAGGTCTAGTGAGTCAAATGAAAATACTAGGGGGAGATATAGATGACAAGCATGTCATTGAAAAGATTTTAAGAAGCTTGATTCTAAAATTTGAAGGTGTGGTCTCTACAATTGAGATATCTAAGGATCTCTCAAGCATGCAAATCAATGAATTAAGTGGAATGTTGTTAACTGCTGAAGAAAGAATGAAAAGTAATGAAGAAAGCTTAGAGAAAACATTTTCTTCTAAAGCCAATATAAGAGGAAAAAGAAACACATTCTTTAAGAGTCATAATAAATATGACGATAACAATAAGAATGAATACAAAGGTGAATCTAGCAATTCTAGAGGAAGAGGAAATTATTTCAGAGGAAGAAGTAGCAACTTCAAAGGAGCTGGAAGAGGAAGAGGTAGAAGTAATGGGGGAGATAATAGTAAAAGGAATGTCCAATGCTTTCATTGCAATAAGTTTGGACATTATGCTTCAGAATATTGGAGTAAACAAGGTGAAACAAAAAAAAGAGGTGCTCATAGAACTATCGAAGATAAGAAAAATTTGTTCATTTCTTGCTTCAATAAAAATGTCAATAAAAATAATGTGTGGTATATAGACTCTGGATGTTCTTTAGATATGACATGTAATGAGAATCTATTTGTCAACTTGCATCAAAAGCATCAAAGTACTGTAGTACTAGGATATAATTATTCACATGGAAGTAAAGGTAAGGGTACCGTTGTAGTTACAATAGAATATGGTGAAGTGAAGCATATCAATGAAACATTATTGGTTCCAACACTCAAAAAGAATGTTTTGTCTATTGGACAAATGTTAGAGAAAAATTATCAAGTAACTTTTGATAAGAATGAGTGCATAATAAGAGATAATTTAAAAAAGAATGCAATTGTTGCAAGAGCACAAATGACAGGGGATGGGATGTTTCCTCTTCATTTTACTCATGGAAAACAAGCACTAAGGTCTAGTGAAATGAGTGAAAGTAAGATTTGGCACAAGAGATATGGTCACCTTAGTTTTAATGGGTTAAGTTTACTCAAAAGATTAAAAATGGTTGAAGGTCTACCATTAATTAAAGACACAAAAGAGGTGTCTAAAAAGTGCATTGTTGGCAAACAACATAGGATACAATTCCCTGTTGGTAAATGTTATACACTAAGTTTGCACCCTTGTTTCAAGCTCTCTTGGTCTTGATAACCTAGTATAACATGGGAATCATCTCTAGGTTGTGGGACCTATGCTAACTAAGATGAGACCTCCAGGTTCTAGGCTGGTTCCTCTTGGATAATCACCTTAATTTGCTTCTTGATAGGAAAGTAAACTCTTGAGGGAAAAGGGATAGAAGGAATGCATGAAAGGGAAAAAGTTGAAAGCAAACTACCTACTAGGTGATACACCAAAATGAAATGAACACAATACACTGACCAAACTTAGCATGAAAGCTCTCAGATCTAATATAACACAATCTTTCTAAACAGGCTTGCATAAGTGCTTCATAGAGGGGTCTAAACAAAAGACACATATTGTGACCTGCAAGCAAATGTTCTCTTTAGCAAAAGGGCACATGAATGAGACAAATGATAGGGGGCTGAAGTATACCCACAAACTCATTCAAATCAGATCAAACACAATAGTACACATATAAGTTGAAAGAAAGAAGGGCCCTAGAACTCCAAGATTTCTCCAACAAGGCCAATATACTATACTCAATAAGAGAAATACAGACAAGGGATAGACCAGAGGGTAGAACAACTGCCACAGATAGCCTCTATTGAATCTAAGATTTCAATGAAAGGTTACAGTCTATAAGAACCAGAGGGCAGAACAAATGCCACAAATAACTCCTAGAAAGAGGAAAAACTCTTTTTACAAAATGTAAACTCTGAGCTTCAAAAGCTCTCAAAAAACATTATATACATCTCCTTTGCACACAGGTAGGAGAAAAAAACCTAATTAGGGTTACATAAATTATCATATAATAATCAAACCCTAACCCTGTCAATTCTGATCATAACTGCATCTTTGAAAATATCTTGGCTGATCAGATATCAGTCCTTGCAAGTCCATCTCATCTCTCTGCATGTTGAAAAACTCACGCCATAACCATGCCCCTGTCTCTGCAAGTCAGGCTTATCATGAATGCTTAAAATATAATCCTTACAGATATTTGAGTTTTTTGAAGTACAGAAGGCCACAAGTGGTGCCAACCTCTTAATGCTTCTTCGGTGCAAGAACACCGACATGGTACCCTGAGAAATCACACACAACGGCGGCTCAGATCCTATATCATCCTTTTCAACTGCAACTATCCCAAAGACATAAATTCTAAGCTACCCTCAACCTTGCATTCGACCAATAGCAACGAACCAGCAAGAAAGCCCGTGAAAGATATTTAAATTTGGAAAAAAATGGCTAGCTGATCCAATTTAAAATATGGCCATCGATATCATTCTTTCTCAATAGATGAATGGCCCAGATCAACTTTATAACCATCGCAAGCCCCTTCTAAAAATTCAAATGCCACATCACCAGTTGAAACCAATAAAAAATGAACACCTTAGCAATAGGTAGTACATTGGACCCACGACCCACTGGGATCTTCATCGGATGGTTGTCACTATACCGCGATACTAAACATCACGCATCTTATCTGAGCAGTATAACGACAACCGCGAGATCATACCATAACTTAACTATCAGTAAAGATAGGTCCCACTAACAAACACCAACTATTATGTCCAGCAGCCAATAAGAATCGAGCATGTCAGCACCAAGTAGCACATCAGACCCACGACATCCTTAACCCTTCATCAGATAGTTGTCGTTATACCATGATACTAAACATCATGCATCTTACTTCAACAGTATAATGACAATCATAGATTCTGTCATATTTTTAACCCACCTCATAAGCTAAAGACCTCGGGCCCACTCTGACATGTTTCCACATCACAATCCAGCTGGCCAATAAGAAACGAACACCTCGGACTATGTGGCAGTGGACCCACTGAGATGAAGCGCTATGTTGGGATGAAGATCAATGGTTGTCACATGATCGTAAGGGGGAAGCTTAAGTCTTACATACATGTGACAACCATCAGATCAAAATATTAACCCTATTAATCAAGGATGCTTAGGATTTTAATAAACCAGGCCTAGCCCTGCCATGTGTCACTCTTTTATTTGCTCTTGACTGCCCCCTCAGATCTATCTGGCACAGGACCCACCTGACAGGAGCACTAAGCTAAAGAATAGGATCGACGGTCATCATTATACCATGATACTAAACATCATGCATATTTCCTCAGTAGTATAATGACAACTGTAGATCTTGCTCGGATCTTAACTGCCTCAGAGCTGGGACCGCCAAACAAATAGTAACCGCTTGCCAGATCGCTGGATGTGAAGAACTTAACCACCAGGAATAGGAGATCATGTGACCAATTAGAAAATATAAAGCACACATGGAAAAATAAAACCCTTAAGTGACCATAAAAGGTAACAGTGAAAAAGAAAAGGCCAAAGGGTTAGGGTTTAAGGATTTTGGGGTTTTTTGCCAACGATCACATTTTCAAATAAAAGGCTTGCAGACCAGGGAGCTAAACAATTGCAGAGACCAGAGGACACGACATAAGGCCATGAAAAGTTCTCAAAGGTGTTCAACACAGTTAAAATGCAGACCCTAGATGGAGTCCAGCCTAGGGCCAAGATTGAATAGATAGGAAATTTTGGGCAACATTTTGATGATTTCTACTGGATGTTAGCCTACTAGACATGGAAACTAGTGGCCTTGAGAAATTCATTGGGCATGGAGTCATCATTTGAACATAATGAATTCCTTGACAGAGAGAAAACATGGAACCAGAGGGACAAAACTGTGCACAGGCACTTCTTGGAAAACATGGAAAACTAACCTAGAAAGCAAGGAAAGAAAGCAAGAAATATATTCATAGAGATTTACAAGGAAGGACTAGCCTCAAAGCAAGGCTTCAGGTGAAATCCATTAACTGATATGGGCAAGGCATCTCCTCCAAGAGTTGATAGCTAAAAAGCATTAGACCCCTTGCATTCTATAATAACAAATGGTCCACCCCAAAAGGAATCAAACTTTATATGTCCGCCAGGCCTTGATCTGAACTCATCCCACTTGAGAACTACATCTCCAACTTTGAAGTCCCTGGCCCTAGTTCTTTTATCAAAACTTTTCTTTGTTTGTATCTGATGAAACTCCATATCTTTCATGGATTTATCTCTGAGTTCTAACTCCATGAGCTGAGCATACCTAATTTGTAAGGGATCTCCTTCTTCAAACAGGACATACTGAGTGGCCAAGTCCAAAGTAGGCAATTCAATTGAAATGGACATCTTAGCCTCTCTTCCATATACTAATACATAAGGAGAATTCCCAATAATCTTCTTTGGGGTGATCTTGTCTAACCATAAGGCAGACTTCAACTTAGTGTGCCAATCTCTCTGGTTGTCTTGGAGAGTTTTCTTGATTATCCTAATCAAGTTCTTTTTAGTTGATTCAGCCAAACCATTTCCTTGAGGGTAGTAATTTGAACTTGTATTCAAATAAATGCCATTTTTGATTGCCCATTCTCAAACTTTAAGGCCTGTGAATGCCAATGCATTATCTGATATTATGGAGTTTGGAGTGCCGAATCTATGAATTATATCATCATAAAAACTCAAGACAACACTCTCATTTGATTATTTCAAGGCAACTGCCTCTGTCCACTTGGTGAAATAATCAGTTGCAGTGATTATCCACTTGTGTCCTGCACTAGATGGAGGATTAATCATACCAATAAAGTCTATGCCCCATTTCATGAAAGGTTGTTCCGTTCTGAGTAGCTAAAGGGGCAGAGCTGCAAGCCTTTCTTTTCTTGCAAACATGGCACATTTGATGCATTTTCTCACATACTCATGACTATCCTTGAAGATAGATGGCCAATAGTATCTAGCCCTCATGATTTTAAAAGTAGTAGTCCTAGGAGAAAAATGACCTCCAGAAGGTCCATCATGAAATTCAAATAGGACATCAGCTATCTTTTCTGAATCAATAAATCTTAAAAGGACACCATTGTGATCCTTTCTAAAAAGAACTCATCTATTAGCACAAAGGGAATAGATTGTAACCTATACTATCTTCTTTTTGTTGAATCTAGGTCTATAGGACATTGTCCTATCTTTAAGTAATGAATCATGCTAGGCAACCAACCCACTGCCTTGGCATGTTCCTCTATGGAATGCACAACTAGAGATGCATCTATTTTCTCTGATTTATTTGAACTTTCATCCCTTGCAAAATGCTCACAAAGACCTCTTCCTCTGACCAGCTTGGTGGTTTGGATATCAATGTCACACTCCATCACTTCGATAATCCAACCAGCTCTTTTCTCATTCAGGTCCTTGGAAAGAAAAAATTCTTTGACACTTGGATGAGTAACTTTCAAGTGTACCTTTCTATGGGTCAATAAATATCTAAAATTTTTAAGACTTTTTACCACAGCAAGCACATGTTTCTCCACAAAAGAGTATATTTGTTCATACTCTTCTAAACCTTTGCTAAAGAAAGAAATAGGCTGCTCCAACCATTCTGAATTTTCTTGAGTCAACATAGCAGATATAGCATCATGACCTCCATAAGAATAAAGGATAAAATCCTTACTAAAATTTGGGTTTAATAAAGTAGGAGCTTCTATCAAAGTTTCTTTGATAGCCTGGAAGTTGGCCTTCCCTTCTTTAGTCTAGTTGAAAGTTGAACTCTTCTTTAACATGACTATTAAAGGCTTTAGTAAGTCTACAATATTAGGTAAGAAATGCCTAACAAAATTAATCCTTCCTATGAAAGATTGGAGACTTTTCTTATGATGTGGCAATGGTAGCTCTAGTATGGCTATGATTCTCTCAGGGTTTACTATAATTCCTTTCTTGGATACTATATATCCTAACAATTTTCCTTCATGAACTCCAAACACACATTTCTTGGGATTAAGAGATATCCCAAACTCTCTACACCTTTCAAAGATCTTTGTCAGATGTTTGATGTGATCCGATGCATGTTTAGAATAGATAGCTATGTCATCTAAGTAGACTAGTACAAACTTGTACATGAGGCTTTTAAAGGCCATATCCATTGCCTTTTGAAAAGTAGCACCTGCATTTGACAAAGTAAAGGGCATTTTTTGATAAGCCATGGTTCCCCACTTGGTTGTAAATGTATTCTTGTATTGATCCTCTTCATTAACTAAGATCTGATTGTATCCTGAATAGCCATCCAATAATGAAAATCTCTCAGATCCAGAGACACATTGTAAGATTTTCTCCATAGAGGGTAATGCATGGTGGTCTTTTAAAGAGGCCCTGTTAAGATCCTTGAAGTCAACACATAACCTCAACTCCCCATTCTTCTTCCTTACAGGAACAAGGTTGGAAACCCAACTAGTATGCTTGATGGGGTAGATGATACCACTTTCTATTAATTTGAGCACCTCTTTATGTATAACTGGCTCAATCTTGGGATTAATAGGCCTTCATTTTTGTCTCATTGGTTTGGCATTAGGTTCTAATTCAATAGTGTGTTGAGCAAGGGCTGGATTAAAACCTTTGAGGTCTTCATATTTTCATGCAAAAACATCACTGAATTCCTTAAATAATTGGGTGTAAGCCTGCTTTTCCAAATTAGTGTTTACTTTTCCACATTGTAAGCTTTTACTTGGTTCCAAATCCAATTCAACATAGTGCTCTTGTTGAACTACCAGGCTAGCTTTATTCTTCTTAACTTGATCATCCTTGTTGAAGACAACTTCTAAGGTGACAAGACCTCTAGGCATTTTATTAGACTTAAGTTGTATTACTTGGTCACCATAATTTTGCAATAGCCTATCTTGGTTATGCTCTGAGAAGACATCTTCTTCAAACAAGAATTGCACAATTTGCTCATCATTGTCAAACACTTGCCAATTAGTATCATTATCAGGGATAGAAGGTCTAACAATCACTTTGATATGCTCTTGGGTCTCCTTTGAAATACTACTAGGAATGTCATACTGAGATCCAAGATCAACTAATCTATCTGCATATTGATTTAGCTTTCTAGGGATAGAAACAATATTGAAAGCACAAAAGTCTTCAATTGCATCCCAAACTCTATGTTTGTATGCTTTCATGGTGTCATTTTTGGTTGCACTAATCCCTCTCACTTGGCTGACTACTAACTCACTATCACCGTAAACTTTTAGGGCTTTGAGTCCTCTTTTTCTAGCCCACTCCAATCCATTCACTAGAATTTCATACTCTGCAGTGTTGCTAGTGCAGGAGAAACTAAATTTGAAAGCTGTATAGTACCTTTCACCCTTTGGGGACACTAGCATAGCACCACCACCAGAGCCATGCCAGCTTCTAGCTCCATCAAAAAACAATTCCCAAACTTGATTGTTCTGATTCTCTGAATCAGTGTCCTCTTTGAGGAGGCTTGTCTCTATGGATCCACTTTCTTGTATCAAATAGCTTCCCAAACTAGTATACCAAATAACATTTTCTTGGGCCTCTAAAGCCTTCTCTGATTCTAGTTCATCTAATAAAATATTAGGGATATTTTATGTCTTAGTGTTTGCTTCTCTGATAGTTGGGAAATCACTACTATCAAATGCAAGGTAGCTTGCATTGATGGTATTGGACACATATGGCTCTATATGGTGTGCTGCCAATGACTTAGATTTGATGGTAACCTTGGTACCATATCTTGTGTGAAAAAGCATGTGAGACTAGTCAGAAGAAAGGTAGCCTCCTATCTTGGTTGTAAACTCCCTTGATAGACATATGGAAAATAAAGCAAGGAGATCTATGATATATATATAAAGTAGGATAGATAAATTAGGACTAGCATTAAGAATTAGACTGGTATCCTTAGCCACACCTATAGTGTTAACTGAGGATACATCAAGTTGTGTAACCTTCTTTTGGAGGGGTTCATATTTAACTCCTAATTGGTCAGCCACCTTTTTGGACATTACAGTGCTAGTAGCTCCACTATCTACCATACAATTATGTACTAAGGATTTTCCAATAATTAAAGATACATAAAAGGGAGGGGGTTTTGAGTTCCTACCTTGAATGGTATTAGCCTTGGAGTTGCAACTTGGAGCCTCCTTTTCTTGATCAATGTTGACCAACACTGGCTTTGCAGCCTCTTTTGCAGGTTGATGGGTTGTTACTTCAGTCATAGCTTTCTTCAAAATCTCAGGTTGCCCTAGAATAGCCAAAGAGTCCCACATAGACATAGTAATATTCACCTTCTTCATATTGTCTACAATGTTGAAAGGTGTCATAGTGTGTACTCTCTGCTATGATTTTATTGTAATAGACTCCACCTCTTTGAGAGTCTGGCCTTCTTTGCTTGTAATGGCAAGAGGCTTCTTGAATATGATGGGGATAGCTGGCTACATTGGTTCTACAGATGTAGTAGCTTTAATCCCGGAATTTTCTTGCTCCATGTCTTGAGCTCTTCTCTTTAACCTTGTGTTGGCAGTAATGGAAGGTTCACCAATGACTCCATTGAAATCTTGCTGCTCCCAATTGAAAAGAGCAGTCTCATTATCTTGTGGTTCTTGTTGAGGAACTGATCCACTGGAAGAAGCCTCTGATTGAGTATATGAGGCATTTTGAACCATTAGAGCTTGGTTCATCCATCCATTTGAACAAGTAGCCTGATTATGAGGCTGATTACAAGGGAAACACCATTCATTGTCCATAACCATATTATTTTGACTAGGGACCATGTCCCTAGCTGGATTCATAGAATTGAGATGTGCAGGGTTGTATGGTTGGAATGGTCTTTGATTAAAATTTTGCCTTTGTCCTTGATATCCTCCTTGGTATGGTGGCCTATTTTGTTAATAAGGTTGTCCTTGATTCTAATATTGTTGATTAGGACCTTGGCCTTGTGGCTGAAAGGGTGGTCTGATTCCTTTCCCTTGCCTCTTTAGATTTTTGACCTCTTTAGTCAAAGTCTGCAACAAATTTGTCATTTCTTGCTGACTAGTTTGTTGACTATTCTTCATCTCTTGCAGCTCTTGAGAGAAAGTTGCCTTTAGCTCCTAACTCCTAGAACTAGCCTGAGGTGCCAATATGGTGGGGATAGGGGTAAAAGGAGGTATTTTTAGAGGTGTAGTAGGCTGAAGGCTACAAAATATGGGCATGGGTGGCCTTCTAGCTATCATACCTGCTTGGATTAAACAATTTTCAACCCTCACAACTATGTCAAAAGCTTGGGGTAAAGAGGTACCACCCATAGATTGGATCATGATAGAAATTTGACCATTCAAAATTTGCAAGAAATAAAGGAAAGCATGATCAGCTGATGGCCTTACCGAGACTAGAATTCTATTCCACATCTTGAGGAATCTATTGTTATAATCTATCATTTGTTCTTGAGGATCTCTTTTAATGGTTGTCAACTGCTCAACCAAAGACAAGTTGTCTGATTTATCCTCAAAATGTTTACTCAATGCATCCCCTAATCCATCCCATGAATTAATGGAACCAATAGTTAAAGTTATAAACCATTCAAGAGCCTTACCCTTGAGGGAGGCTACTAATAAATTGGTGGCCACATCTTCTTGAGTTATATTATGTATATTGTAGATAGTAGTCACATCTCTAATGTGTTCAAAAGTTGTAGTTTGTCCTTCACCTATGAAATCAGGTAGACTCTTTAGTGCCACCAAGGGTGCATCATGATGTTGAGCAAAGACTAATGGACTCGCTTGGTTGAAAGGTGCAGAAGAAAACTACCTAGCCATTGTAGGAGCTGAAATTTAATGAGTAGCAACTGTGTGAGTTGTATTTGGTGTTGGATTTGAATCTTCTTCTAGATCTCTGGTTAGAGATCTTCCTCTTCTTCTGAGATGAAAGGGTGAAGGTCTCCTTTTTGAAGTATCAGGTGGTGTAGACTGTACTCTCCTTGCAGGGGATGTTCTCTGGGTTGATCTACCTTTGTAGCCTCTTTTTAAGGGCAACTCTAAAAATTTAGTGGGCTTTGAGCTCCTAGTCTCAATCTTTCTCATAAACTTTGAACAAGGTAAGCCTGAATCTGTGAAATCAGTGGAGTCGCCAGATATACTTGACAAAAAAACTTATAAAAGTCTGTATTATGCAATCGGTATATTAGAGATAGCATAATCTTTCAAAGATAAACTTCTTTTGTGGTCTCACCAGGCATGCCAGAATTGTTATACACTATGTTTGCACCTTTGTTTCAAGCTCTCTTGGTCTTGATAACCTAGTATAACATGGGAATCATCTCCAGGTTGTGGGACCTATGCTAACTGAGATGAGACCTCCAGATTCTAAGCTAGTTCCTCCTAGATAATCACCTTAATTTGCTTCTTGAGAGGAAAGTAAACTCTTGAGGGAAAAGGGATAGAAGGAATGCATGAAAGGGAAAAAGTTGAAAGCAAACTACCTACTAGGTGATACACCAAAATGAAATGAACACAATACACTGACCAAACTTAGCATGAAAGTTCTCAGATCTAATAGAACATAATCTTTCTAAATAGGCTTGCATAAGTGCTTCACAGAGGAGTCTGAACAAAAGACATAGACTGTGACTTGCAAGAAAATGTTCTCTTCAGCAAAAGGGAACAGGAATGAGACAGAATGACAGGGGGCTGAAGTATACCCACAAACTCATTCAAATTAGATCAAACACAATAGTACACATATAAGCTGAAAGAAAGAAGGGCCCTAGAACTCCAAGATTTCTCTAACAAGGCCAGTATACTATACTCAATAAGAGGAATGCAAAAAAGGGAAAGAGTAGAGGGCAGAACAAATGCCACGGATATCCTCTATTGAATCTGAGATTTCAATGAAAGGTTACAGTCTGTAAGAGCCAGAGGGCAGAACAAATGCTACCGATAACTCCTAGAAAGAGGAAAAACTCTTTTTACAAAATGTAAACTCTAAGCTTCAAAAGCTCTCAAAAAAAATTATATACATCTCCTTTGCACACAGGTAGAAGCAAAAAACCTAATTAGGGCTACATAAATTGTCATATAATAATCAAACCCTAACCTTGTCAATTCTGATCATAACTGCATCTTTGAAAATATCCTAGCCGATTAGATATCAGTCCTTGCAAGTCCATCTCATCTCTCTGCAAGTTGAAAACCTCACGCCACAACCATGCCCCTGTCTTTGCAAGTCGGGCTAATCATGAATGCCTAAAATCTGATCCTTATAGATATTTGATTTTTTTGAAGTACAGAAGGCCACAGGTGGCACCAACCTTTTAATGCTTCTTTGGTGCAAGAACATCGACATGGTACTCTAAGAAATCACATGCGATGGCGGCCCAGATCCTCTATCATCCTTTTCAACTGCAACTATCCCAAAGACATAAATTATGAGCTACCGTCGACCTCGCATTCGACCAACAACAACGAACCAGTAAGAAACCCTGTGAAAGATATTTAAATTTGGAAAACAATGGCTAGCTAATCCAATTTAAAATGTGGCCATTGATATCATTCTTTCCCGACAGATGAACTACCTAGATCAACTTTATAACAATCACAAGCCCCTTCTGAAAAGTCAAACGCCACATCACCAGTTGGAACCAATAAAAAATGAACACCTTAGCAACAGGTAGCACATTGGACCCACCACCTATTGAGATCTTCACCAGATGGTTGTCGCTATACAGCGATACTAAACATCATGCATCTTATCCGAGTGGTATAGCGACAACCGCGATATCATAGCACAACTTAACTATTAGGAAAGACAAATGCACTACTTTCTTGGTATAGAAGTATGGCAAAACAAAGATGAAACATTTATGTGTTAGAAAAAATATGCTTAAGATATCCTATGAAAATTTTAGATGCAGAATTGCAAAGCAGTTGCAACACCTATTGAAGTTGGACTTAAATTGTCTACTTTAGATTTGTCAGATCCAGTGAATCCTACTCTATATAGATAGCTAATTAAAAGCTTAATCTACTTAACTACTACTCATCTAGATATCACATTTGCAACGAGTTTGGTCTCTAGGTTCATGTCAGAGCCTAACGAAATACATTGGAATGCAGCTAAAAGGATTCTCAGATATGTTAAAGGGACGTTGAGCTATGGTCTCAAATTTCAGCATTCAGAGGATAGCAGATTGGTTGGCTATATAGATTGAGATTGGGCAGGTTCTACTGATGATCAAAAGTCTACTTCTGGTTACGCTTTTAGCCTTGGTCCAGCAGTATTCTCTTGGAAGTCCAAGAAACAACCTACAGTATCACTTTCCACAGCAGAGGCAAAATACAAAGCTGTAACATCAACAGCTTGTCAAACTGTATGGTTGAGAAGACTACTAGAAGACTTACACAACATTCAGAGTGAACCTACCTTGTTCTATTGTGAGAACAAGAGTGCTATACAAATGACAAAGAATCCAGTATTTCATAGTAGAAACAAACACATTGAGATACAACATCACTATATTGGGGAATTGGTTCAACAAGGTTTGATCAAAATTGTGTACTGCAGTACAGAAGATCAGATTGCAAATATCTTCACAAAGGCTCTAGCTCGTGAAAGGTTCCAGAAGCTCAGCGATTTACTTCATGTTCTTCCCAATGGTCATTATGGGGGAGAATGATAGTAATAATGCCCATTTTGGGGCCTATGTATAGTCCTTATTAACTGCACAGTGTGGTATTTATTATATGGTTACATGTATTTAATTTTATAGTTGATAGTTGCAGATATTCAATATTGCAGTTGTAGTATTGGTGAATATGGTTGAATCCCATAATTTCACCTCCCCTTTTGATTTCCTATATAATGGCTGCCCTGCCTCTCTATTCTCAAGGCAATTTGGGGCTTTTGCATATTTCTTTGTTTTGTGATCAGTAGATCACTAATTGTTTGATTCAATTGCCTTCAATAAAAGTCTCCAAATGGTTGGGTTTAAAACCCTTGAAACTTCCAATCTTGTTTGAATTAATGTAATAATAGGGGTAATGTTGGAGTATTACATTTTTAGGTTACTTTAAACAAATTAGAATAATAAAATAAAAGTTAGTTTCTGGGAAATTACAATCTTGTAGGTAGTTTCTAACAAGAATGAAAGGCTTTAGAAGGCTCGTGTAATGGAAAGATAATAGAATGCAACACTAATTTATTCATGTTTAAGTTTTCTCCTTTAAGTGGAAGATTGGCATGGAAGGAAAAATATTTTAAAGTCAAGGTTTCCATCAAAATTGTTGGTTCTACAATCCAATATGTATATTTTCCTATGAGGAGATTGGAAGATAGTCTTGGGCCCTCAATGGTTTCCCCAATTAGGAATCATTGTATGGTGTTTCATTCAAATTTTTATGTAACTTGATTCAAATAGGAGTCAATTAAAATTAAAATGTAAGACAATAAGAATCGCTTGAATTATTTGTTTAAATTAAATCGAGAAGAGGCTGAAAACAAGATTGTACTAGGTCATAAACTCAAATTTGTGTTATGTAAATACTCTCAATTTTGGTCTTAGCTTAAGAGTACTTGCAAACATTACTACTTGACAAGAATTTTAGATCGATGGTTAATTCTATTAGGCTCATGCAATCCAATTAGTATTTGGCAATTCATAATTTTACCGATACTAGCTACAATTTGGAAATAAATTGTCATGGATGTTATTGAAGGTTTGTCTAAGTCTGATTATAAATAATTTATCATGTTGGTGGTGGATTGTCTCTCTGAGTGCATAATAATTATACACTAGTCTATCCTTATGAAAGCTCCATTATCACCATAGTAATCAACTAAATTTTATGCCTTTATGATATACCTACTTTTGGTTTGAGTGACCAGGATCCTACATACATACAACTGGCATAAAAGAGTCAACAAAATACCACAAAATAGATAGGAAAAAAATTGAACAAAAGAAGGACTAGGATGAATTCCTAAGAGTTTCAAGACCAAAGTTATCATTCATTTTCATCTCAAACTTCATTGGGACCAAGGGTCGCATCTACAAAAGGCATGGGAGCTTGATAGACAGTCCAAGTAGGAATCAAAGAGTGCATTAAACATTTTAAATTTACTCAACTAGTTTAAGAAAAATCTCCCTTCTGTGTGCAATTATGGTATTTCAATAGTTACTTTGCATTGAGGTTGAAGGCCATGATTAAGGGATTTTTATGCACAAATAGTTGTAAGGCTTTTCTTTGGGTCCTCGTGATGGAATTGACCCCAACACTTCACTCTTAATTAAGACACACCCTTTTACAGCCTCATTAATAGTTTGCTATAAGATGTATGCATCTTGTACATAATCTACAGCTAATTGTAATAAAAGTTTGTAAGATTGAAATAAATCTATATTATTTGAAAGGATCAATGAAACCTTTATTAAGATTTTATAATAAAAAGAATGAAATCTTAAAATCTTATTAATTTGTAGTGGAATTGTGCTCTTAAAGAGATTGCTCTCTTAAAGAGCCTTCAAATCTTTATACACATAGAAACTATTTTTTCATTTAAACTGACGTAAGAAAAACTAGAAACAGTATTTATGATTATGTGATGAAAATTATTAACTGTAACCCAATATGAGCAACCAATGCCATATTGCTAGAGCCTCATAATTGCAATAAATAACACCGACTTTATCATGTGAGAGCCTAAGGTTTAAAAAATTGAACTGCTTTATGCCCTTTACGAGTTCCTTGATCAATTATTTTTTTATCGGTTGTGCACATTAAGACAATGAATTCGGCTATTGAAAAGAAATTAAAAGGCCGCTTCTTAAAAGTCCATTTATTCAGTTACTTTCTTTGGTCGAGGTCTGAACCTATAAGTCATTGAAGTACGCAACTAAAGGTTTCAAGGGTCTGTCTGTTGCTTCCTCCTTTTACTTTTCAGGAAACTTAAAAGTACAATACCAGCTGACATCAAATTTCTGGGAAAAAGACAGTAACAACTATTTGGGGAAGCTTGTAGTAGTTTTCAATCTGATTATTTGATTTTCCATGGCTTTACTGACAGGAAAAAGTTGAGGTTGGACACACATGGATATTGTCAGTTTTGATCAAATTGCCATAAAATAACACTGTACGTGTAAATATCTCTATCTTTCAAATTCGAAAAGGTTTACAAGGCATTTCAAATTAGGTTACTGCTAGATATACAATTCTACAAGTCATCAATTAGATTAATAGTATATATATCTATACAATAGTATATATAGATAGATATATAGATATTGTAGGTTGATCTAAGAATTTTTTTAATTGCATGTACTCTTATATACTCTTTAAATATGATAATACAGCTATAAATTATAACTCGGGAGTGAACAAAGATGGCTCAAAAAACAGGCCACAGTATCATAAAAGAAATCGGTATTAGTTATTAATTTTGAAATTGAAAAATTAAGGAAAACATCCATGAAGGAACGGCTATATTCACATCACACTCAGTGAATACATGTCAGACATTCCACTAAGGAAATGATGCTGTTTATAGTGGGATAATAAAGAGAAACAAACAAAGTCAAATTTTGTATATAGTGATAATGGATTTGATTTGACATCAACAAAAATTTCACAGAAAAGAACAAGTAAATAGACGTATATTTGAATGGTAGAGTGGACCACATCTGACTCGGTAGTTACTTTTAATATTTTCCATGCATATTTAATCATTCCACGATTACTTTTTCCTTGCATAAAATTATTAAAAACTCTATTTAAATTCTATATGAAATACTTCCAAGTCTCTATTTGTAAATCTTGAAGTCACGTTAGTTTGAATCTGCGCATTTCTATGTTTCATGATGGGAAATTGAATTTGAACTTACAATGAAACATTTTAACCAATCAAGCTTAATTCCTTGGACGTCTTTGATATTTTAGTTTATGATTATTGTTTAAAAGTAATTTTATAGATGATACAAAATCTTTTTAAGAAAAAGAAACTTCATAATTATTTAATGAAAAATCATTTGTCCTCTACAAAAATTACAAATATTTAACAGTTGAAAGCATGAAAACACTTTAAACAAGCACAGTAGAACAATACACAGGAACATTTTGGAATAGGCGAAGTCGTCATGATTATTATGATTATAATTATTATTAAAACAATAAAGTTGAAAAAGGACAAGTATGGAATATAGAGGGACCGATTAGAATGAAAATTACAATTGTTAGGGTGATTGATCGACAATGTCTTTCATCCATACTCGAACATAGAAAGAGAAGTCGTAATGTGTAGTTGAGTAAGCGTTAAAGATTGGGATTCATTAGAACAAGCTTCATTGATTTAGATATTTCTTAAAAAAGAAAATAAAATAATTAGAAATTGTCAATTTTTTTCAATATTCGTGAGGGATCAGTAGATTGGTGTTATGATTTCAAGTTTAGCTTTTTCCTGAGCTGATGGATCAACCACCAAATAACTCAATGTGGAGACAATCAATCACACGAGATCTACATAAGATAAACCTAAAGCCATTTGGACTTAAATAATTCTCTCTCTCTCTCTCTCTCTCTCTCTCTCTCTCTCTCTCTCTCTCTCTCTCTCTCTCTCTCTCTCTCTCTCTCTCTCTCTCTCTCTATATATATATATATATATATATATATATATATATATAATGAATAAAGAAATGCTTAAGAAGTAGTTATAGAACTATTATTATATTTAAGTAAAAAAAATAAATCTTTTCAAATACATTAGGGTAAATATAATGGTTTATAATTTGAGGAGGGATTTTTTTATGTTGGTTTTTGATTCTGGGTCAACCTTTTCATATTCTTTTTGGATAATAGGTAGAGTAAGTACTTGTGGGTGTTGTTAGTTCAATTGAGAAATACATCCTTCTTGATTTGATAATCAAATTAAGAAAGTGCCTTTTGGTTTTGCTAGACTCTATATTAGAGTGTTTTTTAGTGGTGAATATTCACCTTTTGGAAAAATTTGGGAATTATCATTGCCGAAATTGGCAAATCATGCCTCATACACGGTGGCCCAAACTGCCTAATTTTAACACGGTAATGGGTCAATAGTCTTTTGAATCACCATTAAGATTTTTCCATTTGACGTGGTTGATCGGTGTATTCATCTTTAACCTGTCCAACGTGGTTCTTGTAATGGTCTCTTAATTCACCAACGGTTATTGTTTATGAATTGAATGAGTTGGCCCATTTTACCCCCAAAAATTTACATTGCTTGATGGATGATCATTATATTCCATAGGATTGTTATATTGACCAAGACCTATTTTGCCAACCATTTGTTATTCCTACAATGTGCATTGAATAGGTCGACATAGTTTTCGCTACACTTAAATCAATATGTTAATGTATTTTGAAAATCATACAAATTCACAAAAAATGAAAATTGGAATCATGGATTGATATAAATTCAAATCAATTTATTAAAAGTTTGAAAACTTAAACACAATTTTAGATTTGTTACAATCTTTTCCTATCTCAATATAAAATTTTGGAGGGTCATATTTATAAATTACAATCTTGCTACAATAAACATAGGATTAATCATTTCAGAGAAAGCGTAAAGGACCAAGGAAACCAATTATTTGTTCACACTTCACAGTATTGCTATTAATTTTAATTCCTAGAATCCTGGTGACTAGTGAAAGGTCAAGGTGTTGGACAATGGTGACTATCCTAACTATCATCAAGTTGGTGAAGGGATTGAGATGTCAAGGGAGGTTTAGAATCATACTTCTCACTATGGTGATAGCATGGAAGGGATTTCCCTGTCAAACATGGGTAAGACTGGTACTCCTCAGGGAAGTGAAGGGTTTGCAAATGAAAGGCCAAGCCTAGAAGTTGACAAGGCTAATAATCCTCATGGCATTGAAGGGATTGGAAGGGTTGACAAGGCTAAGACTCCTCAGGGCATTGAAGGCATTGGAAGGGTAGATAAGAGTAATAATCCTTAGGGAAGTGAAGGGATTGGAAGGGTAGACAAGGGTAAGACTCCTTAGGGTAGTGAAGGGATTGGGAAGCCATCAAAATACCCAAAACTTAGAGACACTGCCATAAAATCTTTCTTTGGAATTGGCAACATTTCTACTCCATCAACTTCTACAATTGCAAGTGAAAAATGCATTCACAATAGCTCACAAGTACCACCACCAAAAGCTCATGTTTTCATTGAGTTAAATTAAAATGCATCAAATGGGGATAACAATGATCCAACTGGAGATTCGGTCCCTGGGTTTGTAATTATTGGAACAATCAGTCTTGGGTTGATTTGGTTAGGGTGGAAGATAGTCTTAAACCTTTGATGCTGGATCTCAATGTGCACAAACCTAAGCTGGGGGTGGAGGATGCCTTGATTTGGGCCGCTGATCCCTCAAGGTCCTATACAGTTACCTTGGCTACAACTCTCATTCTGAACTAGTTGGACCCTCCCCCTTTTTGGGTGAAGGTTTGGGATAAGAGATTGATACCTAAAATTAACCTTTTTTTATTGGCTAGTTTTGTAGAATAAGATTCTTATGTTGGATAATCTCCAAACAAGGGGGATGATGTTGGTTAACCATTTTTTCATGTGTTTGAAGGAGGAGGAAACTACTTTCCACATTGTTGTTTCCTATCCTTACTCATGAGAAGTTTGGAATTTGGTCCTTAGCATTTGGAACGAACATTGGGTTTTTGTTGGCATCTTGCGGGATGTTTTTATCCAATGGAGAAATGCAAATATGAGTATTGAAAAGAATCTCTGGAATATTATTGCTCTTCATGTCATTTGGAAAATATGGAGAGAGTGCATTGACAGGGTGTTTAGAAACACCTCATTGCCCCTGTTTGTGGTGGCAGAGAAAATAAAAAGGAGTATCCAGGATAATTGTGACACGTCTATGGGAAGGAAGCTGGATTTTTTTTTTGGTTTTAACCCTAACAAGGACCCCAATGCCTCTAGGTTAGATCGGGAAAAGGATTTATGGTTTTCTCCCCACAAAGGTTAGATCAAGGTTAATTTTGACAGGGCCTCTAAAGGAAATTCGGGTCCTACTAGGTGTGGTGGGATGATAAGGGATGATGTGGCTAACTAAAGGGATGATGTGGCTAACTACATTGTTGTGGTGGCCCTCCCCATTAGGATATAGTCTAACCACGTGGCAGAAGCAGCGTGTCTCCTTCAAACTTTAAAAATTATTGCTTTAGCTAGATATAATAAAGTCTGGATTGAAGGGGATTTAATGAACATTTTAGATTGCATCAAGGGAAAGTCTAAACCTTCATGAACAATAAAAGCTATTATTAAAGATTCTCTTGTAATTATTAACACTTTATAAGAAGTACTTATTTCACATGTGTATTGTGAGGCCAATGGGACGGCTGACGCCTTGGCTAACCTGGCTATCAAATCAGATGTAATCATGACTTGGAAAAGAGGTAGTAAACTTAATGCTGATTTGAAATCTAAGGTGGCGTATGATAAGACTCATAGTAGGAGGGCTGATTTGGAGTATCTCCATAACATTGATGAAAAGACAACTATGTGCAATAAGGGTTACTATTTCATTATGGAAAGTTTTGGCTTTCCCAAGATTGAGAGGAGAAGACACCAATTTTTTCTAGACTGGTGACAGGTTATATATTTTTTAGTTTTTTTTGTCTTGTTCAAGTCTCTTTTCCTGTTTCCTTATTTCTTTGCTTTTGTTGATGATAGGATGGGTGGGGAGCTGAATCATCATGAACCCAAGAACTGCAAGAGGTGGAAGGAAGAGGAGGTTTGGGAAAAGCTTTGAAAAGGAAGGATTAATCCTTTCGTGGAGAAAATACATGGTTTTGATGAAGGGGTTACAAATATTTTTGTTGATAGTTGGAAGGATGGGACTATTAGTATTGAGGGGATGGATGTCAAGATTATTGAGGATCTCATTGCTGAGGTTTCAGGCCTTATCTTGAAAGGGATGAAATTATATATGGAAAAGAAGGTCTCTTACAATGCTATTCACCATTTCCCAAAGGACAAAGAGGAAGCTAATAATCCGGTCAAGGATACTAGATGTTGCTATGATGTCGTGAGCTTCAAGGAGATCTGGTCCAAGGTGATGGTGGCCATTATGGACTACATAACCCTTGATGGGAGGTATAAATGAGCCCATTATTATCACTTTGTCCTTCTCTCTCACTTTAGGCATAGGGTTAGGGTTTCTTTTCCCTTTTATTTTCTTAGTTCCCTTCAATAGAGCATTGTCGAGCATAAAAGAAAAGAGAATAAGTTGATTCTACATGAAGGGCTTATCTTGGTCATTATTGATCATGTTAAGAAGAATGCGGCTCTCATTCCTCCTCCCCAATTCCTGGGAGAGGGTCTACTATTAGAATGGTCAAAAGAGGTAGGGAGGAAGTAGTTAAGGAGGGCTTGTGTTCAAAAAAATTGAAATTTGATAAGAAAAGTCGCATGGAGACTGAGTCGGAGGGGGTTAGTGTTGGGGGATTCTCAGATTTTAAAGGGAATACTTTGAAAAAACCTAAGAATGATAGCAAGGACTCTCATTCTGCTACCAGTAGTGATATGAAAGCAGAGGGGATTGATAATATTAAAATTGTGTGTGATATGGGTGATCAGAACAAACTATGTCAATTCTTGTTCAATTTAAAAAAAAAAAATTATAGGAATAAACTTCATGCACATTTACACATTTTATTAGTATACATCATCTTCAAATTCTAAACATAAATGCCACTTTTATATCGTTAAAGGTAAATAGTTTTCATGTTGTTGACCTCTTTCTTCACAAAAGTGTGACACAGGTTTGTACTTTTACAAGGGTCTTGAGACTTTGCATCATTGAGCTTATTTGGTGCTTTCTCACAATATCTATCACTATATGGGTCTAGCCCCATCGATTGAATGATATACTAGATCTAGCTAAGCTCAAAAAAGGGCATGTCCTTTGGATACGTGAAGGAGTGATCTCGATTGCCTTTGTAACTTGTGTGCCAAATGATCAGTCCCATAGAAGACATGTAAATCATCTTTAGCGTTATAATTTAAAAATAAAATATAGAGAACATCTCTAGCTCAAGCTCATCTTTGTCATATCGAGGTAGTTCCCCCAAAATGGATGCTAACATATCTTAATTCTCATAAATTATCTACTTGATTGACCAAAAACTATTAGTATATTCTATAGATGCATTTAAGAAAGACGCGAGGGTATTCCTTTAGTTCTCTACCTCAATAATTTCCATTTCCCAATAAAATTATCAAGAATATCTTGAGAACTCAGAGCTCCATGAAAATGTTGAGGAGCAACCCAATCAGGAATAGTGTAGAAATTTTGATCCATTATTGATCAAACCTTATGTGTAGCTTACTAGGTGCACTTGAAGGCTTCGTGAAAGCTAGGAAAGCCAAAGTGTGCACTATATTTAGTAATTTTTTAAGCTTTGTCCCACTGGGGCTGCAAAAAATTACTATTGATCCCTTAGAGGCTTGTGCCTAAATAAGGGCAGTCAAGAAGCTTTGTAGGAGTGGGATAAGGGTGTGGCATACAAAGAAACCTCCAGGGGTTGAGAATCTGAATCTTCATGTTGGGGGTTTGGAGGAAAGGAAAAGGAGCCTTTTATAAGAAAACTATGCTAAGAGAGGTGAAATACAAAACAAAGCTTTAAGAGAGGATTAAGAATGTATAAAATGATATTTACAAAGGTTTGACCATTCCTAGTTAGAGATTTATGGCCTTACCCATAAATACACAATGTACCATATACCCTTCATTATTGGAAGGGAGTAAAAAATACCAAATTATGGACATAAAGAAAAATATTTAGATTCCAGTCTTGGGAAGTACCTATAAGGATTTGAATAAAGACAAAAAACTCTTAAGGAAAGTGTAAATCCCTACACCCATAGACACAATATAAGAACAATATTCATCATAAAAAGAAGGGAAAGAGGCACCAATAATGTTCTCTTTCTTCTAGGGGTAAGTGCGCCAAGATGGTGTGCAAAAAGGGGGGTATAAGTGGCCCCTTTTTTTTCTGAAATTAGGTAAACCTAAACTTCGAAGAGAACTTTTATAGTTATGCACTCAAAATTAGAAGATGTGCTAAGAAAAATAATCGTAGTATGCTTAATCTAGTTTCTAAATTAATAAATATTTTTAAAAATAGATAATATTAATAGGGTCAAATTCATTGCACACAAAAAAATGTTTCTGATTTTTTGATAAAAACATAACATAGTGTCTGTCATGCACATCAAAAAAGATATACTCAGATTTAGTATTTTGAAAAAACCTTTGGCAAAAAGATAGATAAGAGTGAGATGTAGAAGTTATATATTTTTTTGTAATTTTCTATCAAGTATTTTATTTTTTATGATTTTTTTGATGTGGGGTCATCCTGAAAATTAGGGTTTTGTTCATTCGCTAGATATAACTTACATCAAAATAATTAAAAATGAAAATTTTACTTTTCTAAAGTACATAGAATCAAGTGTATAACAATAATATGAAATTAATTAACTTATTGTAAGGAAGTGGCAGGAGCGGGAGCGGGAGGAAATTTGAATTCAAAGGTGGGCGAGATTCCTGGTTTGCAGGCTATGGGTTCCTCAGGGATGCATGTAGTGATGATTCCCTTACAGATCAGGACTCTGCAAATTGAGAGAAAAAGGATGGGGTCCCATGTGAAAAGGAGAAAGACCCAGGAAAGGATGCGGGGGTGAGGGATGAGAACCTAGGCTTCCCTAGGCCCTCCTCAACCATGAAGACCCAAGAACATCACCAGGATGGTCTCCATCGTCGTTGGTCAACAATCTTTGGGATTAAACCCACAAGCAAGTCCTCTTTCCCATCTATTAAGGACATTTCAGACAAGGAAAAAGGCAAATATGCAATAGAAATTCCCGATGAACTGGTTGACCACAATATTGCATCCATTGACCATACGCTAGTGAGAAAATTTGTTGGTTCTAGACCTAACATAGACGTCGTCAGGATCTTTGCAAAAAAAAATGAGACTTGAAGGGTCAAGTCCAGGTTATAGCCATGGCAAAGGGCTTTCTGTCTTTCGAGTTCTCCTGTAAAGAGGACCTGGACAATATACTTTGTGCTGGCACCTAGGCCATAGGAAAGGCCACTCTGGCATTGCAAAAAAGGACTCCTAAACTTAACCTCAATGATTCCTTCTTTTTCCATGCCCCGGTGTGGGTGAGACTGCCTGAACTTCCCTTGGAGTTCTAGTATGAAGATGTGTTGACGGGATCGCCAAATCTTTTGGTACCCTTCTCTCCATTGACCTAGTCACTGTGGCAAGGCACTATCTCACTATATTGTCTTAAATTGGAAGCACTTCCATCTTGATAGGTTTAGCACCCTCTTTTAATACATTTATCATGATAGACATGCATTTAGGATGCATTTTGCACTCATCTTCTTCATTCTAGGTGAAATTAGTGTTAGAATCTAGAGGATTCTCTTGATTTCCCTCTTCCATGGCTCTATTTTCTAGGTAGGATTTGGAAATGGATCCTCCTCACCTTCATCTCAGTAATCATAGGATTTTATGTCTATTCCTAACATTCTCTTATGTTCTGGCATCAATTCTAGGTTTTTGGACATCCCTGGGACCTCTTGACTTGATTCTAAGTCAACTTAGGATTAGGGTCAATGTCTTAGGTCGACCCTGACTAGGTCAAGGTCTTAGGTCAACCTGGACTAGGTCAAGGTCTTAGGTCAACCCTGACTAGGTTAGGGTCAACCTCGACATTGACCCCTTTCTCCAAATTTTCAAAATCTTTAATTTCCGGGCTTCGGGCTTTCAGGAAATTTATTTTCCCACCTCCGAGTTCACCATTTCGGGTTTCAGGATGGTAAATCATTTAATTGCATTTAATCTAGGTATATTTTCTAAAGGTGAGGACCTAATTGGGATTTAATTCTCCAAGGTGGCCCATCTAGAGGACTGTGCCCTAGATCACTATAAAAGGAGGCCTTCCTCTCTCATTTTCACATCAAGTTTTCATATCTCATCTCAAGCAATTGCAAGCTCTCAAGTGCAAGAAAGAATTAAAGCAAGGAAGGAATAGTGAAGGTGCAAGTTAGCAAGAGGAAGATATAGAGGATCAAGCCATTGTTGACATCAAGCATCTTTGTAGACTCATAATTGGAGCAAGAGAGATCCTTTCTTCCTTGATCCACCATTATTAACTTTCAAGCATTCAAGGATTCAATCATGGAGTAGCAATTATGGATTGTGAGTTTGGTAGAAGTATTTTAGCCTTGGGGGCTTGGTATGCTTTTCTATCTCATTCAAATCTATGCATTGATATTTCATACATATTCATGCTAGGGTTTTGATCTAGAGGATTAGATCTTAGCATTACACTTTCAATACATACACACACACATTCTATTTCAATCGGCTATTTGTGGAGGTGGAGACCACCAAAATGGGGGTTTGACTAAGGCAAAACCCTATATAGCCACCCCAAAACTCCCTTTTTTAGATATCTACAGTTGTTGTTTTAAGGATCAGAGGATAGATCTGAGTACCCTTTTCGCCGAACTTTCAGGATCTGCGAATAGAATTTGAATCGGACTTCAAATAAAGAATGTGGTATTTGACCTTTTATGAGGGTCAAACCTGAGCTAAGCTATTTCAGAGAAAGATTTATGGGTTTTCTTCGTCTCATCATTTCCAGTCCAAGACAGGTTTTAGATTTTTCTGAAAGTGTGCACAGACTTCAGAAAAAAGGTATTTATGAATCAATTTCATGATGAGGTATGTATCTTGACCTAATTGATTTTCAAGTATTTTCAGATTTACTTATGCTACTTCAATTCCAAATTCAATTTCAAATGAATATGTGTTGAATGTTAGGTATATTACTATGTTTCCATTTTAACCATATTCATTTTGGTGAACCCGTTTACGACAACTCTTTCTTTTATGGTGTTAGATTTAAACCTTGTAGATTTCTTTCTTGCATTTATATTTCAAAAATACAAAAAAACTTGCAAAATTCCTTTAAAAATACAAAAATATTTCTATTTTTCATGCTTTTAGTACTTTCTTTGTATTCAACATGTATGATTCTTATTTTGAGTACTTTTATGATGCTTTTATTATACAAGAGGATAGAATCCCTAATGAGGTACATGGCAGTGAGGATGAAAATGGTTTGAATATGGTCTCCATGGATCCTATTCCTATTTCACTCTCCTCCACAACCTCTCCAATTGACCTTTACCATAGGGTGTGTGCATGGTTATCTTCGTATCCCACTATTTGTAACATTGATAAACCTAAAATGATCTATCCTACACCTTTGATGATGGTAAAAGGATGTCCTTGTCTAACAATTAAAGGTAAACCTAGAGATCCTTTGGATTTCTTTGACAACACTGATTCCGTTTCACATGCTTATCACACATGGAATAACCCTCAACCTACTATTCTAGTTTCTTTACCTCCTTCTCAACCTATGCTTCCTCAAGCACCTAGGTATCCATCTACCTTTAAGGAGTATAACTTAGTTGAGCAATTACGTGCTACTCCTACTAAGATATCTTTATGGGAATTACTTCAAACATCCTTGACATATCATGAGGCATTGCAAAAAGCTCTATCTACTCTTCCTTCTTCACCTCCTAATCAAGAAAACATTCATTCTATTTTGGATTGTATGCATACTATGCCTTCTGTACCTCCTATTGTGTTTTCTGATAATGATTTACCTTCCTTAGAGGTGTAGAATCAATATGATGCTCTTATGGTGGCTGTCTCTATTAATCAGAGTACTATCATTCATAGAACCTTAATTGACAATGGATCTGGACTTAATGTTTGTAGCATGGATATGCTTAAGGTGATTAAGGCTGATTTATCTACTATTCAACTTGATAATGTTCCTATACATGGATTTGATAATATTGCGAAAGAACTTTGGGTATTATTACCTTACCTGTTAAAGTAGGTCCGGTTATTCTAAATACTCCTATCCATGTTATGCCTGGACCTCTCAACTGCAATCTTCTTTTAGGAAGACCTTGGTTACATACTATGCATGCAGTTCCTTCTACTCTTCATCGCAAGGTTAGGTTCATCTATAATAATCTAATGTATAGATTACATGAGGATGATGCTCCAAACCCTTGCTTAAATGCAGAATATGCTAAGAACTCTGAACCTATTCAACCTAATAAAGAGATTTAGAAACAAGCAGAGATACAACAATCTGAGATAAAACAACCTAAGATTCAACAACACGAAGCTCCATCTTCTTCTTCTTCCTTGACTGAGGATGATTGGGGGACATTGGATTTTAATCCTACCTTTATTGGAGAATACAAGGTCTCTGATTTAGAATTCATGAAGCAACAAAGTGAATTTGAGAAAAAGGTCTCTGATTTAGAATACATGCTTAGATTTGTTCTAGACTGAAACAAATGAGCTAAAACTATTGGGTTTGAGTTTAACGAATGCTACTCTTGATCACTTGTCACATCACGGTTACCTCTCTAGCTACTTGCTTATTGAGCTTCTTGCTCGTTGATTGGCTTTAGTCAATTGATTGTTGTAAGTGCTTGAGCACTTTTGACAAGCCATCTCTCTATTGTTCTACTTTGACAAGTGATCTTTATTAGCTTTGCTTATCTCAAATCTAAGAAACTTTGTCTCATTCTATTAGTCAACCAACATCTCTTTTCATGCTGGTTACAACTCGGTCTCAATTTGAGCAGGAGAGTCATCCTCCGTTCAATTATACACAGTTACCTTCTCCAACTAGACGTTCAAAAGCACCCATTAGCAACAACAGTTTTAGTTCTGACCAATCTAAGAATTCTAAGGCTACACCATGGTATAAATGAGGTTTCCTCTTTTCCGCATTCAAGACCCCCAAAAACACAGACAGTGTCTCACTCACTTTGACTGAACAAGAAAAGTTTCAACTCTTGCAAGAACACTTTGAGTGTAAGGATAATCAAGCGCACTTAGACAAAGAACACAATCAACAAAGGATGGATGCTACTAGGCACATGGCTTATAGAGGGACATTTCATGAGCAACCTGAGACTAGTAATCATGAGCATAGACCTCTTTTTAATGGCAACAATGGCAACAACACGCCACCAAGATCTCCTCCAAGAACCACTTTTGGTATGCCTTCTTCACCTCCTAGACCTCCTCCCTCTCAACATGAGGTAGAGGCTAATGATGAGATTTCTAGTGAGGATCTTATGAGATGTGAATAAGATGTGGATTTCCAATGAATGATGCATAAGCTTTTAGAGTGTAATGGCGATCAATATTTTCAATATATGACTTCTAGAGGATACAAGCTTCCTCCCGGCTATGATGTCAGACAAATTGTCCAACAAAGAGTACCAACTGAATTGGAAGTCCTTCAAGAAGAATTATGTCAGACAAATCAATGCCTTACCCAAATGGCATTAGAAAGAGAGCCTCCAAAGGTCTCTTTTGTAGAATCAATTTTTGCTCTTCCTTTTGATAAAGATCTATACATGGTCCCGTTTCCTAAGGATATTGAGGTTCCTAAATATGACAAGTATGATGGAAATGGTGACCCTCATGACCATGTGCGTCATTTTTATGCTCTTAGTATGGAATTTCTTCATGAAGACACATATCTTCTACGCTTATTCCCTCAAAGCTTAAGAGGCCAAGCTTTGGAATGGTTTGCGAAATTGACACCACCGCTTAAGACTTTTGATGAGTTAGCTCAGCGATTTACCTAGTAGTACTCTTACAACATCCAACAACCTATCACTGTGATAGATCTCGGTAATCTAAGACAACATCAAGGTGAGCCATTTGCAACTTACTTACAATGTTGGAGGTCATTGTATTCTTGATATCCTCATCAGCTACCCGAAAGAGAAAAGATTGACATTTTCGTCAACACACTTGTGCCTGAGCTATTTTATGATCTAAGGAAGCAACTATTCTCCTCCTTCCATGACATGGTTGAAAGTGCATATCATATTGAGGATGTAGCTATAAGAAAAGGGGATATTGTTATTAATAAAGATGCTAAAGGCAATGGTAAAGACAAGAACAAACCTTGGAATAAGAACAAGTATGTTGTTAATGATGGGGTTGTTGATGCTCCTAAAGTTAAAGAGCCCGCTTTCAATCTATCCAATGCTATCTATGCAGAAAAACAACATGAAGCTAGCAATGTTCACAATGCTCCTAAACCTCAATATGCAGATAAGCCTAAGAAGTCATTTCAAAAGCGAGTCTATACCAAGTTGGCAGAACCTTACGATGTGATCCTTAAGACTTTGGTTGACAATGGATATCTTACGCTTCCTGATAAACCTAGTAACTGGGATCCGATAAATAAGCCTGATTGGTGGAGAGAGGATCATTACTACAATTATCACAGAAACAAGGGACATCCATCAGACAATTGTTTTAGGCTTAAGGATGATATTCAGGATCTTATTGAGAACGGCACAATCTCCACTGATGGCTTAACTAAAAATTCTAATCACACAGCTTTCAAAGATCCTCTACCTAAGCATGATAAGGGGGAAACCTCTCAAACACATAAGAAGAATCGTGATGCAAAGATCAATTACACGTATCCTTCTAATACGCTTGTGATTAACATGGTAGAGCCCGTTGAGAGTGTTCTAATGATGAGGTCTCAAGATGATAATAACACCAATCATGGTAAGCCAAAGTTAGTCTTGCAAACACGTGGTAGTTCATCTTCCCGAAGTGAGACACTAAATGCTGTTACTAGGGGACAAGCCAAGATTGTCCTTAGAACTGTGCAAGATCCCAAGCAAGCTTTGCCTTCCAAACAAGTGGCTCCTTCAACCACCCCTAGCTATGATCTTGTCCAACATTTGCAAAAGACACCAGCATAGATATCTATCCTTGAGTTGCTTCGGTTATCCTCTTCACATAGAGAGATTCTTGATGAGGCTCTACGTACAACACATGTTCCCAATGACATTGATCCAGATCAATTTTAGGCTATGGTCAACCACATTTCATCTCTACTGTCTCTCTCCTTTTCTACAGAAGATGACATATCTATTGCTCACCCACATAATCTAGCTTTACACATTGAAGTTCTAGTCTACAATACCCGAGTCCGCCGAGTCTTGATAGACAATGGTGCAAGGTTAAATATTGTTTCTTTCAATGTCATACAACAATTGGGTTTGTCAGAATTGGCTGTGGATTCCAAGAAGAAGATTACTATAAAATCTTATGATGAAGTGGAAAGATCTTCCAAAGGTCTTGTCACGCTGCTTGTCTGAGTGGGCCCTATCACGAAAGATATTAGCTTCCAAGTATTGGACATCCCACTCGCATATAACATTCTTTTGGGTCATCCTTGGATCCATGACATGCAGGCTGTTCCTTCCACTTATCATCAGTGCGTCAATTTTCCGTACAATGGCACTGAGGTTGTGATTCTTGGAGACCATACTATTTCTATCAATGCTCTTGCTGCTACTGAAAAATTTGTTCCTCATAATGAACCTTTTGTTGATCCTAGTATGTCTCTAGCTGCTACTGAGAAATCCCTTAAGATGATGAGCCTTGGTATGGGTGAATATACACTGGGTTCCTTTGCTTCTATACCTGTTTCTCCTAGGTCATATGGGAGACCTTCTGATCAGATGAAGTCTTCCACTTCTGCTATGGTGATCTTTGATACCTTTGTTCCTTCATCCATTCCTTTAGAAGCAAAAAGAGAGGAACAAGCTATTCAAGAGTGGATCTATAGAGAGGATTCTCAAAATACTCCCATGCTTAGTAATTCAGACACAGATACAGATGAGTCACCAATACACACTATGGTTCACATGGGAGATGATCTTCCCTCTACTTCACTTCTTTGGGGAGAAAAATGTATATCTATTGATGATATGGATGTTGATATGGTTCATTCTTGTAGTAACAATCCCAACGTGGTTGATGGGTCTTGTATGGGGTCTGATGAGTTTGTTCCTCATATTGCCTTAGTGGACCACGCTGGTCCTTCTATGACAAGTCTAGATCTTAACACTTTTGGAGCTTACCCTATAGGCTTGACCTCTCTTGTCACCAGAGATGACACCCCTCACATAAATGCTATTGAACCAGTCACTTCATTTCATCTCGCATCAACACCTGTTACTTCTTCCACCAAAGAACTAGCAACAAAAAAGATTGAATCAGCAATCACACATCACGGTCATCAAGTCAAAAGAAAAGAGCAATGGTCGGATGGCGAAAACCACATTGTGGCGGTATCCGCACCTAAGAAAAGTAAAAATAAAAATCTGCTAAAAAATATTGATTATCAAATCAAAGATGACAAACTAATTCTCTACAAAAAAATGATGCACTACCTCAAGCATGATCTCATATCTGTTATACTTCAGCCCATTCCTAGAGCTGAGAACAAATTTGATAATGCCTTGGTTACTTCGGCATCCATTTTACAAATGAAAAAGAATAAATTTCGCTTCAAGTTCGTGGTGGATGAATTACGCTATCCTGCTCACAAATCTTACAATCCTACCATCTTTTCATATCTTCCACCTCATATTCCTCTTGCAAATCCACCACACCATTCCTTCCGCCATCCCTTACACTTTGCCTTTATCTTTGGTGACTTGTATAGGAAGGGTCTAGATGGAACTCTCCTTAGGTGTCTAGAAATAGAGGAGTCAGAAAAAGTGCTCGCTGAAATCCACGATGGCATATGTGGATCACATTCTAACGATCCTTTGCTAGCTTAGACATTACTTAGGGCTGGTTATTATTGGTCGAACTGGTTGAGATCTCCTATTGTCACAGCTGCAGCATTTGGGCCTGGGGCCTATCAGTTCTCTACATCAGAGGAAGCAGATTCTTGATGCCTGTTTTTGTCTAGGGCATCCTTTGTACATATTTTATGATCTTGAAAAAATGACAAAAAAATTCATATATGATGCTGAAAAAATCCTAAAAAGCATAAAAGGTACTGAAAAAATGAGCATCCTAGTGAAAACCTAGTAATAGGCACTTTGATGTCTCACCAAAAAAATCAAAAATTCAAAAAATCAAAAAAAAAATTGAAAAAGTGCCTTGGTGAAAACCTGGAAACAGGCGCCTTGGTAGCAAAAAAAAAAAAAAAAAACAATTTATAAAAAGTCCTGAAAAAATTGCCATAAATCTATCAAGTGGTGAAAACCTAGAAATAGGCACTGCTTGAGACCCTCTGCACCTATGTCTATCAGTCTTGCGTGGCGCTCATTCGCTCCACTTCTCGCTTTGCCTCTCCTAGCCTGGAATTGACTCTTGTCTTAGTCTAGGGGGCATACATTGTTTTAAGCTTATCTTGGGTCTCTTTGTGCGTCTGGGTTTCTTAGGCACCTCACAAATGGTGTTTTTCAACACCACCCCAACTATGTTTTTCAACACTACCCTAGCATCAAGTGTTTCTTAACACTTATCAGATATCCTTCCTGCCGTCTTGGATGATGCAATATTTCTCATTGGCAGATGTGATACTCACCGCTTGACTCTATGACCTACACACATGCACTTGACTTGCTGAGATTTGTTTGACTTTATTTTTTTGCATGTTGTCTATGATGATTTCTTTGTTGAGTGTTCTCCCCCTATGATTGTTTTCGATGATGCATAGCTAGAAGACTGAGGGTATGAGAATATCTTTTATTTCTTTATCTGCTTGTGGGTATATCTTGTTGGTCCTCACTGTCATGAGCATTTATGCTGGTCTTACTTGACACTATGGACCTACAAGGTATTATCCTTGACTGTTTCACAAGTGCATGCTTCTAGTTATCCTGACTTTCATGTGTCTTGATACAAGCATAATCTTGCCATATCAAACTTAGGTAATCTCACTAGATTAGTCATCTTGACCTCCATGTCTTTGATGCCTAGGTGGGATTTCCACATTCCTATCTGATATAGATCATATTCAGATTCACATAGTCATACTAGTGTGTATTGTATGATTTTGTGACACTACCAATAACGCTTGATGATTATTATTAGATGTCTATTGGCTTTGTGACCTTCCAAGTAAACCACTTTTCATGTAGCTTGCATTCTTAAGTTCATGTTAGTTAGTTTTGCATCTTGCATATGGAGAGAGCTCTCCTTCATCTTTCATGGACTTGTTAATCAACTGCGCTCACCTTTCGCTTCTTCCTGATCATGTCTTTCACTTCTTGTCTTTCATATCCCATCATTTTCTATTCATTTCGGGATCAAAACTGAAATCCAAGATCACCTTGATCATCCAAATCACCTTTTCCCCCTCTTCCGCACAGTTGGCTAACCTTTTTGAGGCCTAATCCTTCGATCTTCGCTGGAGCATTCTTCACCTCTTCATCCCCATCTCTTTCAAACTTCTAGTCTTTCATTCACTTTCAAATCCCAAGTTCAAATCCCCCTCCGTGGTGTTTCTGGGTTGAGGGACCACTTGGTTCATGCCCTAGATCCCATGTGTGTGGGCATATCTTCATTGCTTGATGGTTATGCTATTCTCTTCAGCTTCGATTATGATTTCTAGTGATTTGATCATGCTGCTCTTGCTTCTGCTTTCCCTCTACTTGGATTTCACTTTCGATCCCGAGGGGGAAAATACATCATATCTTATTGGCTATCTCTTTCCCTATCTTATTGGTTATCTCTTTCCTAAGTGTTCAGTACTATCGCTACCAGGCTGACCATGCAGGATTTTCTATCTCTCTGCACTTCAATCTTTGGAGTCAGATCGCTATTTGCTTGCCTTCTTGGCTATTTGCTTGCCTTGTTGGCTATCTCTTGCCTTCTTGGCTGATCTATTCTTTGATGTAATGTGTTCCCAAATCGATCACACATTAGTCAAAGAGGGGCAAATGTATACACCTAAAAATGGTCATCTAGACTATTAGTCCCTTTTGCTAAAATCATCAATTGCTTGTTCTTGATCAAATCCTAGTTCTATCATTTATTTGATTATTTTCTATGGGCTAACCATCTTATCCTAAGTCTTTATTTATTAAAAGGAATATTCCCTCCCCTTTTAATAAATAAAAAGCCCCCACTTTTCCTCTTATCCTAAGTTGCACAAATAAAGCATTATTCTTATTTTACAAAAAGGGAAAAAGAACTTTTTTGTCTCATATGGACACAAAAGTCAACTCCTATTTTCTCATTGGAGGATATTTGTGCACATGGATTGCTCCTCTTTCAAGCTCCACCCTTGATTAAATCTTTTGCCTCTTAATCTCCATGGTCCATTTCTCCTCATTTCCTATAAAAGAAGAGCTCTCTTCTTCATTCTAGATCCCCAACTTTTTATGCTAACTTTATGCTGCAGGTTTTCTAGGTACACTTTGGAGATTTTGGAGATTTGGAACATTCTTAGCATCTACATCTCATTCTTTCATTCTACATCTCATTCTTGCATTCTTAGCTTAGCTTCATATTTATGCTTTCTTAGATTAGCTTCATTTCTATGCTCTAGATTAGCTCACATAGATTAATTAGCTTGGGTTGTAACACTTGCATATTTCCTTTCATAGCTTAGCTTGCATTTCTATTTCTAGCATAGCATTGCATTGCATTTTCATTCTTGATTCTTGAGGATATTGGCATTATTGCCCTTTTCTTCATTGAATCTCCCATTGCATGGTTTACTAGCAAGGTTATAGGCTAAATAGCTCTAGCTGAGAGCATTCTTAAAAACCCTTGCACTCCATGCCTAGGGAGCTATGGATCGATTTAGTGAGGGCTCATTCTTGAGTTTTCTTGCATGTAATGATCCATAGAAGTGTGACACATTTATAGCACACAGGACCTAGTTATCATTTGCTTAAGAAATTAGGATTTAATGGGAAAGGATGTGGTAAATATGAACAAGGTATACAAGTACCTCTGGATAATGACATCTATGATCATATGTATGGATTAGGATTTAATACTTATAGACAACCAATGACTTTTCCTCTTAATGTTAATCATATTTGCAGTGGACAGTTGAAATTGGTTAACCCATTGCTTATTGACCTTAATCAACAATCCTCTTTGGATATTTTTCCTAAGGATGAAGCGTTAATGGAATTTTTAGGGGTTTATGAGGATCTACCTAAATTTCCTCAAAAATGAGGAAAGCCTTATTGCTTAAAAATAGATGCTTATTTTGGAGAACATGAACAACATGATATTCTCCCTTTACCAATGGATTCTCTGATAAGAAGTGACTTGTTAATCACTGAGACTATTGATATTCAAGTGGATGAAAATGATTCTAAAAGGATGATAAAAATTGGGAAATGTTTGAATCAAGATGAACGTGATCAGTTGGCTTCCCTTTTGCTCGTGTTTAAGGATATCTTTTCTTGGACATATTCCAATATGCCAGGTATCAATTTTAAAATTTTTACTCATAACATTGTTCTAAAACCAAATATGAAACTTGTGAAACAAAAAATTCGAAAGATGAATCCACGAATTGCTTTGTTAGTCAAAGGTGAAATTGAAAAACTATTGGATTCTGGATTTATCCGTTCTTTTGATTACTTAGATTGGATTTCAAACATTGTACCTATGTCAAAAGGAGAAAATAAGATAAGGATGTGCATTGATTTTAGAGATTTAAATAAGGCATCCTTGAAAGATGATTTCCCACTACCTAATATTGATATGATTGTGGATTCAATAGTGGGTCATGCTTTGTTATCTTTTATGGATGGTTTTTCAGGATATAATAAAATCTTTATCCCCCCTGAAGATCAATTTAAGACTACATTTATAACACCTTGGGGAACCTTTTGTTGGGTCATGATGCCTTTTGGATTAAAAAATGCGGCAGCAACTTATCAATGAGCTATGACTCTAATTTTTCATGATTACATTCATAAGGTTCTTGAAGATTATGTGGATGCCATCTTGGAAAAATCTATACATAGAGAAGATCATGTTACTATTTTACGATAGATATTTGAAAGAATTCAAAGTTATAATATGAGATTGAATCCTAAGAAGTGTGTCTTTGGAGTTGATTCTGGTAAATTATTAGGATTTATAATCTCTAAGCAAGGCATCAAAGTAGATACTGAAAAGATTGACGCTATTGTTAATATGCCTCCTCCTAAGAATATTTCTCAGTTAAGAATTTTACAAGGAAAAATACAAGCTATTCATCACTTTATTTCTAATTTAGCCAACCGAACTATTCCTTTTACTTCTTTTCTTAGAAAGGATACCACTTTCTCTTGGAATGATGAGTGTAAACAAACTTTTGAGCAATTTAAGGAGTATCTTGCGAATCCTCCTATTTTGCAGCTTGCAAATTTTGATAAACCATTTCAACTATACACTTCAACGACACCACGGGCCGTGAGTGCCTTGCTAGCTCAAATTGACCATACTAGTAAGGAAAAACCCATGTATTACATTAGTCAGACTTTAATTGATTATGAAACATGATATATAGATTTAGAAAGACAATGTCTAGATGTAGTTTATGCATGTCAGAAACTCAGGCATTATCTTATAAATGCTGAAGTTAATGTGATTGTCAAGTTTGATCCTTTGAAACATCTTTTCTCACATATTGATCTTTTTGGTCGGTTAGCAAAATGGGTTATGTTGCTCACAGAATTTGATCTTAATTTTATTTCTCAGAAATCTATTAAGGGACAAGCATTGACAGATTATTTAGCTGAGGCTCCCAGTCCTTGTCTAGATGAAAATTCTACTGCTATAGAATTTCCTGATGATAAGGATGATATTTGGGAATTATATTTTGATGGGTCTAAGTGTAAAATAGGTTCTGGTGTGGGTATCATCTTGATTCCCCCTACAAAAAAACCCATCCCTTTATCCTATAAATTAACTTTTCCTTGTACTAATAATATTGCGGAGTATGAAGCCCTTATAGCTGGACTACGAGCAGCTTCATCCCTCAATATCCAACATTTACAAATATATGGTGATTCACAACTGATAGTTGAACAAATTAAAGGAGGATATCAAACTAAAAATACTAAAATGACATAGTATAGAGATTTAGCTCTTGATGTGCTTTCACAATTCCCATCTTATACAATTCAGACTTTACCTAGGAAGGATAATCAACATGCAGATGCTATGGCTAGTGCAACTTCCTTGGTTTGTCTCGAGAATAATGCGGAAAATTTTCAATTTACTACACAAACTCTTAAATGCCCTACAATTTCTGATAAGATCACTTTTGATTGTTTCAGTTTGCATTCAGATGAATGGTATTCACATATTTTTCATTTTTTGAAGGATGGTACTTTTCCTAAATTAGCAACAAGGAACATGTGTAATCATATTCAGAAACTTGCATCTCGATACATTATTTTAGGAGATACACTTTACAAATGCTCTTATGAAGGATTATTATTAAGATTTCTTAATAGAACTAAAATTCTTGTAGCTTTAGCAGAGGCTCATTGTGGTTCTTGTGGAGGACATTTTGGTGGAAAATCCCTGGTTAATAAATTGCTTCGAATGGGATATTATTGGTAAACCATGGAACAAGATTCTTTCATATTTGTTAAGATATGTCCTCAATGTCAACAAAATAGTAATTTGATTCATGCTCCTGCTCATGAGCTTCATAATCAAGTTTCTCCATGGCCTTTTAGTGTATTGGGTTTTGACCTTATTGGAAAAATCTCACCAACTTCTTCTCAAGGACATACTTACATTCTCACTGCTATGGATTACTTCATGAAGTAGGTTGAAGCTATCCCTCTTTATTCAACAACAACAAACATTATTTGTGATTTTATCCTTAATAATATCATAACAAGATTTGGTATCCCTTCGACGATAATTTTAGATAATGGAACATCTTTTAAAAATAAAGAAGTTGCAAAATTCTTGGAGAAATATAGAATTCAACATAGATTTTCAACTCCTTATTATCCTTAATCTAATGGACTAGCTAAAGCATCAAATAAAATTATTGAACAAATCTTGAGAAAAACAATTAATAAGCATGCCAAAGATTGGCATACTCAATTGACTTATGCTTTATGGGCTTATAGGACTAGTGTTCATACCGCCACAGGTACTTCTCCTTATAATCTTGTCTATGGTACTGATGCTATTATGCCTTTGGAACTAGAAATACCTTTTTTACACATTTCATTTTATGGGATAATTGATAAAGATACTTTTTTGTGAACAACACTTACAAGAATTAGAAATGTTGGATGAACAATGAATACATGCATTAGAGCATATCAAAGCTTATCATAAATCTCTTCAGAAACAATACAATCATAAGGTAATTGAGTGAACATTTGCAGTTGGTGACTTATTTCTTTATGAGAATCAATGGAATGTGAAAGCTTTATTGGGCGAAAAAGGAAAATTTAGCCCTAATTGGCTTGGACCTTTTGTTGTTATTCAAAACTTTGGTTCGGGTGCTTACAAACTTCCTGATATGGATGGTGTTTCTTTTAAGGAACCCATTAATATTATGCATCTTAAATGTTATTACCCTTAATCTCATTTATTTCATGTGCATTCATGTATTCCTTATAAAGATTTCTTTTATAGGTTATGTAGTTTTAGTAAAAATTACATATTGAATATATTTATGCACTTTCTTTCTGTCTTTCTTTCTATTAAGTTTTATATTGATGAAAGCATAGTAATCAAACATAGAACTAATCAGTAGAGAAATTTTTCATTCATCACAAATTTAGTTTTTCAAGTTTTGATACATATGAGGCCAATGGCCCTATCTATCACTATGACGATCTGCTGGCCGGTGACTCCTAGATCTCTCTACGCTATGGTAAGAAGATGAAGATTTGTGTGTTTGTGTGTGGCTCCTGGATATGGTCATACCCTATACACACTCATGAAGACTCTATATCTTTGCCATCATCTTCTCCTCTCTTTCTCTGCACATCCTCAGCTCTCACTGGATACATACAAAGATGTCGGCATGTCTGTCGGGATCCCTGTGACCAATGGAAGACTCGCTCATCGACTGGTAGTCGGTAGGATATAATGTTATCCTTGAGAACCTCAGATACAAAGCTCCTCCACTCTACTATGTTATCTATAGACAGACAAACTTCTATCAGTCTAGTATCCTATCTATGTCAAATCAAATCATATGTTCCAACAATTTTCAATCAAATTTATACCTAGGTCTCCCTCCTGGATGTCACTAAAGTGCCTGGATGGTGGGGGCATGGATTGAATACTCTCTCCACACTCTCTATGTTTAGGCCTCGATGGTGGTGTCTCTATGTGGGACCGTGGGGGCCATCATGATCTCAATGGTGATGCATGTGTAAGAGGTATATTTGTACTTGTATCACCAACTGGGGGCATGTCCTCTACTCTCTCCTCTACTCTCTCCTCCTCCATGGGATCTCCCTTGGAGATATGCTCCTCATCTTTGATATCCTCATCCTCCTCGGTGGCTCCACTATCCCGGTGTGTCCCCTCTATAATGCCTGGATCACCTGTGGGATAATCCTCAGGAAAGATAGGATGGGTCCCCTCCAAACTCCAGTACCTAATGTAATCTTGGCTCACACCTACATAGGCTACATTTGATGGTACCTCTCTATCCTTTGTCTCCTCTATATCACTATCCTCAATGTCTGCTATCGATGTTCAGCATATGGTGTTGGGTCTCTGATAGTATCTTGTCAGATGCATATAGCGAGGTACTACCTTAGGGCCTCCTTGTAAGAGGTTGAACTACCTCTTCACCCGATCATAATAGTAGGGCATCACTATATGATTATGATGACCCTCTAACAACTTTTTCTGTTGTGAATGTCTCATCTGGAATCGTGTATCAGGCCACTTTGTCATCTAGTAGTAGGGTATCCATATCACATTGGTACTAGCCATGCGGTCTAGATGTACTCTCTAATAGAGCATACCCCTAAGCTGCCAAATATCCCTCAAAGGATATGCAAAAGCTCTCACTATCCTCGCATCTACCATCACCGCACTCCCTGTGGACATGTACATGCGAAATGCTCAAAGATCCATATCTGCAGAACTGTGCATGTCGATAGACTCTCTCACTGATACCTCACTAACTGACTCAGCTCATGGTATAGCTGAGCTAGCATGCTGCGACCCCATGAGAATACAGTCCTCTCTCTCTCCATCTTCTGTATAATATGTGTTAGAGGTGAACAAAATATGGTACCCTTTGACTTGGGTAACACAACTGAGGATACTATGCACAACATCACCTTCTGTATTAAAGGTGTAGGGCTTGATAATATGACAGATAGTGGAATTTGATCTGATCGGCTCCACATTAGTGGACGCACACCTACACAGTACTCTGAGTCTACATGGATCTCCTCACAACCACACCGTGCTCTAGGTTTGACAATCTTCCCTCGGACTAGAAGCCGCATAATCCTGTATACATCCTCTAAATTCACTGTGATCTCCCAACATGGAAGATGGAAGGAGCATGTATCCTCATCCCATCTCTCTATCAGAGCCAACAACATGGCTCGGTGTAGTCTGATATGTGGAAGGACTGATACCCAGTATAGTCCCATATCCCTCAGTAACTGCATCCCCTCGTCATCCAGCTCAGATAGTCTCTCCTTGACATTCACTAGCAAATCCCCAAAAGGATGTTCTCAGAAACAGACTAGGTCCTGTAAGCACAAACAAACATCATATCAGTAATCTACATCAACCAATCTACAAATATAACTGAACTAGGTCAAATTCAACCTCAGTCAAGTCATTGTTGACCTTACTGGGTCAATGTCAACTTTACTGGGTCAAGGTCGACCTCATCTCAAAACATGACAAAAAAAACCCCCTCGGCAATGTCAACTTTTATGGGTCAAAGTTGACCTAGGTCAGTCAATGTTGACCTAAATGGGTCAGGGTTGACCTAAAGGGGGCAAAATCGACCTAACCTCTCAAAACCAAGAATTTGAAAAACACAAAGGTGGATAAAGGCACAACTCACCTCGGGTAGTGGCCGTCTGGTAGCTAAGCTGTGTCTCAGAGGCTCCAGGTGTGTCGCTCGCAACTCTTCTCTTCTCGGCATCTTGCTTTCTTGTTTCAAATCTACAAATAGTAAGATTGAGTAATTTTTTCTTTTTTTTTATTAGGTAAAAATTAGGGTTTTCTTAGGGTTAATTCAAAATTTCTTTCTTATGCATTTAGACAGACATCCACTCTTTTTATCATAACTTGAGTTTGGTAACTCTGTTTTCAATGTCGTCAGTAGCATTGGAATCATGATTCAGATACTTAAATCCTTAAAATAGTTTAGGAAGGTTAGGAATCCTTCTAATTGGTTTAGGAAAGGCCTTTTCAACACTTTGCATATCTAGTATATAGAGTTTTTCTTATCACCCTATTTCACCCTTCTGAAGTAGAAAGCCGAAACAGGGGGGGCATAAGGGGCTCTATACACTTCTCAAATTATCATATAGTAAGCTTTAGGTGATTTATATATTTTCATTAACCTTGTGTGTTGTAGGTTCTAACAATTTTCTGCAGGATCTTTACATCGAGGACTTGGCTATATCCTTTTTATTTACTATGATGTTTTCTTACTTTAGCTTGCATATTCACGTAGTGTCATAACTAAGATAAAGTGGGGGCTAAATGTATCATCTTAAATTGGAAGTACTTCCATCTTGATAGGTTTAGCACCCTCTTTTAATACATTTATCATGATAGACATGCATTTAGGATGCATTTTGCACTCATCTTCTTCATTCTAGGTGAAATTAGGGTTAGAATCCCAAGGATTCTCCTAAATTTCCCTCTTCCATGGCTCTATTTTCTAGGTAGGATTTAGAAATGGATCCTCCTAGCCTTCATCTCAGTAATCATAGGATTTTATGTCTATTCCTAACATTCTCTCCTATTCTGGCATCAATTCTAGGTTTTTGGACATCCCTGGGACCTCTTGACTTGATTCTGAGTCAACTTAGGATCAGGGTCAATGTCTTAGGTCGACCCTGACTAGGTCAAGGTCTTAGGTCAACCCTGAATAGCTCAAGGTCTTAGGTTGACCCTAACTAGGTCAGGGTCAACCTTGACATTGACCCCTTTCTCCAAATTTTCAAAATCTTTAATTTTCAAGCTTCAAGCTTTTGGGAAATTTATTTTCATACCTTTGGGTTTGCCATTTCAAGTTTTGAGATGGTAAATCCTTTAATTGCATTTAATCTAAGTATATTTTATAAAGGTGAGGACCTAATTGGGATTTAATTCTCCAAGGTGGCTCATTTAGAGGAGTGTTCCCTAGATCACTATAAAAGGAGGCCTTCCTCTCTCATTTTCACATCAAATTTTCATATCTCATCTCAAGCAATTGCAAGCTCTCAAGTGCAAGAAAGAATTCAAGCAAGGAAGGAATAGTGAACGTGAAAGTTAGCAAGAGGAAGATATAGAAGATCAAGCGATTGTTGACATCAAGCATCTTTGTAGACTCATAATTGGAGAAAGAGAGATCCTTTCTTCCTTGATCCACCATTATCAACTTTCAAGCATTCAAAGATTCAATCATGGAATAGCAATTACAGATTGTAAGTTTGGTAGAAGTACTTTAGCCTTGGGGGCTTGGTATGCTTTTCTATCTCATTCAAATCTATGCATTTATATTTCATACATATTCATGCTAGGGTTTTGATCTAGAGGATTAGATCTTGGCATTACACTTTCAATACATACACACACACATTCTATTTCAATCGGCTATTCGTGGAGGTGGAGAGCACCAAAATAGGGGTTTGACTAAGGCAAAACCCTATATAGCCACCCCAAAACTCCTTGTTTTAGATATCTACAGATGCTATTTTAACGATAAGGACAGATATGAGTACCCTTTTCACTAAACTTCTGGGATCTGCAAACAGAATTTGAATTAGACTTCAAATAAAGAATGTGGTATTTGACCTTTTATGAGGGTCAAACCCGAGCTGAGCTATTTCGAAGAAAGATTTCTGGGTTTTCTTCGTCTCAGCATTTCCAGTCCAAGACAGGTTTTAGATTTTTTTGAAAGTGTGCATAGACTTTAAAAAATAGGTATTTATGAATCAATTTCATGATGAGGTATGTATCTTGACCTAATTGATTTTCAAGTATTTCCAGATTTACTTATGCTACTTCAATTCCAAATTCAATTTCAAATGAATGTGTTGAATGTTAGGTATATTAATATGTTTCTATTTTAACCATATTCACTCACTTGTGCAAGGATTTTTATAGGGGTGGAAGAAGGCTAGGATATGTTAGAAATCATAGAGCTTCGATCCAAATTGGGAAAGTGTGTGCAAAAACTAGACTATGAAAGCATCCCCTTTGCCTGTTTCCACTGTAAGAAAGCTGGCCACATAGCTAAAACTTGCCTAGTACTCTAGAATGAAGAGAAAGAAAGGAAAGCTAGACAAGAACAAAGAAAACAAAACAAAGGAGTTAATAGCAACCAAGAAGAGGAAGAATCAACAAGAGAAAAATCTATCCCCCAGGAGGGCACCGAGCTCAAAACTCACAGCGCTTGAAAGAAAAAAGAACAACCAGTGTCCACTCTTGTAGTCCATGAAATTAGGGCTAAAAAGGAAACTAGGGCTGTGGAGAAGCCACAAAGGCCTCAACCTGATACCCAAGCATTTGGCAGAGAGACCTTCCCCCACAAGGGTTTGGATTTGGACACCACCATACAACAAGAAACAAGCGAAGTAAACAAGAATGATGTTTAGGTTGAAGGTGGTGACTCATGCCTAGGCACCAATTCAGTTTCCTTTGTCCAAGACTCCATTGCTCCCCCTTTTTTTGGTGTGAACACTCAAAACTCAAAACCTAGTCTCGAGATGCAAGAGTTAGGGAAGTACCAATAGATTGAAGATTTGATGGTCATAGCCTCCCCACACCAATTCAACAAAATGGTAGAGCTCTTCACCAAGCATAATGAAGAAAAGGAGGGTTGGATCTTAGTACACAAGAAGAAACCAAGTAGTAGAGACCCTTCTCATGTCTCCCCTACAACCACCATAAGCAGGAAAAAAGAAGAAGCAAGGGGTAGTGCTAATACTCCAAATAGAAAAAGGACTAGCTAGATCAAGAAAGAAGAAGCCAGCTTGATTAAAGTGGATGGAACTCAGAAACCCATCCAAGCTTTTAGCACCTCCATCAAGAAATGAAAGTCATCTCTTGGAACATTCATGGGCTAAATAGCTCACATAAGAAAGATGTCATTAGAAATATGATTAGGGATCATAGATCAGATATTTTCTTAATCCAGGAAACTAAAATTCAGAAGGACAAGCTAGAGAGAATCAAATTCAGAAAAGTTATGGAAAGTAGAGCTACTAGCTCTAATGGTTCTTTCAGTGGCCTCATCACCATATGGAATTCACATCACCTTAGAGCTGATGTTATCTTTGAAGGAGGTAACCTTTTGCTCTTGCAATTTACTAGAATTAATGATAATGAAAGTTGGTTCATTTTTAATATTTATGCTCCTAACTCCAAAAAAGAAAGAAAGACCTACTGGAACAAGATCAATTCCACCTTAGCCCCTCTTAACTGGTCTAAGGGCATCATAATGGGGGACTTAACCACACCCCTAAAAGAAGGGGAAAATAGGGAGGGATAGCCCCCCGACATGGAAAGCAAACAAGACTTAATGGACTTCATCAATGACCTGGCTATGCTTGATATGGATCTTCAAGGTGCCGAATTCACCTGGTCCAATAGGCAGGTTGGAAAGGATTGCATCCAAGTTCAATTGGACAGGGCCTTGTTTTCACCGGACTGGTTGAATCACTAGTCTCAACCTCTCTACTTTGGTTAGAGTTGGTTCTGACTACTCTCCTATCTCTCTCTCTCTCGCTGGACCAGATTGCCAAGAAAAGGAACTTTCCCTTTAGATTTGAAAAAATTTGGGTCTCCCACCCAAATCTACTTAACCAAGTCAAAGAATGGTGGAACATTGATGTTGAGGGCACTACCATCTTTAGAGTGGAGAAAACACTAAGGAACATCAAAAATTGGAACAAAGATGAATTCAGCCACATTTTCACTTCCAAAGACAAGACACTCAATGAACTAAACCACATTCAAGCTGAAATGTAGAAGTAGGGATATGATGAAGATAGATGGAATAAAAAAAAAGCTATCCTCTCAAATTACCATAATATTATCGGGCAAGAGGAAACTTTCTGGAAGTGGAGATCAAGGTCCATTTGGCTAAGGGAAGGGGATCAAAACACTCGCTTCTTCCACCTCTCAACTATTAGACACAGAGCTACTAACAGGATTAGTAGAATCAAGAAGGGAGACCAAGCCCTGAAGGAAGACAAGGATATCGTTGAGGAAGCTATCTCTTACTTTTCTCATCTCCTCTCTAAAGACCAAGAGCTTTCTGAGCAAGATCAGGTCAAACTCCTCAATAACATCCCGAGTATCATATCAGATAGTCAAAACAAATCTTTATTCTCTATTCCAGATATAAATGAAGTTACGAGAGCCCTAGATTCCCTTCCCAGTGACAAAGCCCCTAGCCCAGATGACTTCCCTATGTTCTTTTTTCATCTTTTCTGGGATGTGGTTAAAGATGATGTGGTCAAAGTTGTGCAAGAATTTTTTGGCTCAAAGAACCTCCTTAAAGAGCTTAATGCTACCTTCTTGGTGCTAATTCCCAAGACTTATGGTATAGATTCTTTTGAGAAATTCAGACCCATTAGCCTTTGCAACTCCTTCCTTAAGATCATTTCCAAAGTTATCACCTCTAGGATTCTCAAAGTCCTCCCCTCCATAATCTAGCAGAAGCAATCCAACTTTGTGCCTGGTAGATAGATCTTGGACTCCATTATGATGGTTCATGAAGTGATTCATTCCTTAGAAGAAGGAAAAAGGGAAGGTTTTCTTCTTAAGCTTGACCTATTCAAGACCTACGACCGGGTAGACTGGCAGTTTCTTCTCAGAGTTCTCGAAGCTTTCGGTTTCAACTCCCATTCTTGAAAGCTCCTTCATCAAATTATCTTGACCCCCTCCTTGGTGATTATGATTAATGGTTCCCCGTCCTTTTTCAAACCTTCTAGGGGCCTAAGGCAAGGAGACTCTCTTTCCCCTATTATTTTCATCATTCTTACTAAGTGCTTGGGGAGACTCATTTCAGCCTAAAAAATGGATGGGGACCTGAAAGGCATCAAGCCCTCATCAAGAAATAATGACTTTACACACCAGCAATTTGTGGATGACACCATTCTTGGTGGAGAGGCCTTAGTGGGAGAAGCTAGAGTGGTGAAGGTTCTTCTCAATGATTATATCAAAGCTACATGCCAATCTATTAACTAGAATAAAAGATCTATCTTCTTTGTTAACACCCCTAAAGGTAGATAGAGGAAAATTGAAAATATTTTGGGATGTGGCATTGACACTTTCCCTTCATCCTACTTGGGACTGCCCTTAGGTGTCAAACCCCCAGAAGCCTTCTGGAATAAACTGATAGATAGATTCAACATGAAGCTCACTGGCTAGAAAGGGGTCATTCTCAGCCAAGTAGGAAAGATCCAACTGGTCAAATCTACATTACAAAACCTCCCAACCTATGCCCTCAGCCTCTTCCCCATCCCAGCTAAAGTTACAGAGGCTATAGAAAGAATCTAGAGAAGATTTCTTTGGTTAGGAGTTGAGGAACACAAGCGTATTCCCCTTATAGCTTGGGAGAAAGTCTGTCACCCTAAAAATTTTGGTGGCCTTGGTATAAGGAAATTAAGACCTTTCAACAAAGCCCTTCAAGAAAAACAGATCTAGAGAATCTTCAACAACAAAGGTGAGTGGTGGGATACCATTGAAGAAAAATACCTCATACATAACTCATTAAATAGATTTTTTGATGAGACTGACCCCCCTAAAGGTTCTATCATTTGGAAACATCTCCTCAATGCCAAAGAGCTGGCTAAATTGAGAGCTAAATGGAAAATTGGAAACGAACATTCTATCAATTTCTCGAATGACAATTGGCTTTAGATGGGCAGCTTGAGAGACTTTGAGACTCTCTATGCTTGGAGACATGTTTGCACCCAAACCTATGGGTCTCAAGTCAGAAACTATAGAAGGGATGACAATTGGGTGGATCTCTCTCAGATCTCATAGGACTTGACTCCTTTGACAATAGCCCTCAATGTGGTTTCTCTCTCATCCAATCAGGATAAGATTACTAGGGAGGACTCTTCAGATGGTACCTATACTGTGGCCTTCGCCTATTCTTCACAGACCTCTCAAACCCAAGATGTGAAGCTGATGTGGGCCAAAGCTTGGATACCAGGCCTCATGCCCAAAGTTAACTTTTTCTTCTGGCTCTTGCTCCAAAACTATATCCTTACAGTGGACAATCTCATCAAGCATAGGTTCTAGATTCCTAACAGGTGCGTTCTTTGCAAATGTCAAGAGGAATCGTTGGATCACCTTTTTATTCACTGTTCTTTTGTAAGTAAAATCTAGCAATACCTTTTCTCAGTCCTGAATTTATCTTGGTGTTTTCCTTTGTCTTTCATTGACCTCTTTTCCCAATGGGGTTTCAAAAGGTTTAATTGGGACTTCCGATTATTCTGTACTTGGATCCTTCCTCATCTTTGCTAGGGAATCTGGAAAGAGCATAACAATCACATTTTTCATGATTTTTCTTCTCCACCCAAAATTATCTTTGAAAAAATCCAACATACTATTAAGGATAATTTTTTCTATTTTGGAAGAAATAATCATCTTGTAGGAAAGTCCCAAACAGCTACCTAGGACAAAAGATAGAACTGTGCATGGAGGTGTCCTCCGACTGGCTGGACCAAAGCCAACTTTGATGGTGCTGCCAAAGGGAACCCAGGTCAAGCTAGAAGTGGAAGAATCATCAAGAATTTCTTTGGCCTTGGCATTGTGGCTATTAGTCTTCCTTTGGGTGCCCAATCCAATCACTATGTTGAAGCTTGTGCGGCTCTCCAAGTCACCAAACTCGCTCAAGATATGGGGGTCAAGTGGCTCTAGCTGGAAGGAGACTCGATGAACATCATCAACTACTTAAACCTCACCCACTCTCCCTCTTGGACTATATCCAACACATTGCTGATACTCGAGCCATTCTTAACTCTTTTGAAAAGGTGTACATCTCCCATGTGTACATGAAAGCCAATGGTGTGGCTGATTGGTTTGCTAATCTGACCATCACGAAGGAAGCTAAGTTGACATAGCATAAAGGAGAAGTTTTTCCCACAGAAGTGAAGAGTATCCTAGACAAGGAAAGACTCCATTGAATTGAGGGTATCATTTTACAACCTCAATGATTTGCATCAAGGATGGTGAATGTTTCCCTATATTGGACAGTTACACTAAGAACAAAAAGGTCACATGCTCACCATCTGGGTTGTTTATTCCTTTATTTGCTTTCCTGGGCTTTTGTAATTTCAATTTTCTCTAGTCTCACCTGCTTTGATTTTCTATGGCTTTTCAGCCCTGGCCTTTATGAGGTTTGTCTCTTATTTGTTATGTTCTTGCTTCTAACTTCACTTTTAGAGCTGTGGGTTTCAGGAACCATGTAAAACCTATTTTACTTAATAAAAAACAATAATATGAAATTTATTTTTTATTTGGTCAAGTAGATCAAAAATTATTTAAAAAAAGATGCACATATGTGTTGCCCAAAAATAAAAAAGAATATATGGTTAGAAATCTTAGAAGATGTGTGAAATTATGGTAGTAATTTCATAAATACCCACTTGATGATGTGTGAACTTGACAATGAAGAAGTTGACAAACTTGTTTCAAAGAATAAAACATGTAAAAAAGGAGGGAAATGGAGGGAAATGAAGCTCCCAAGCCTCAACCTTGTTATCCAAGGCTATTAACTAGCCTTGTCCTTGTATTATCCATTTACCAAACCTAAGCCTAATTGGGTTATTTGAATTTAAAGTAAGTCGAGCATGCTAGGAATGTTTTGTTATTTTTCTAGTGAGTGGCCACTTTTTTGCACGCCATCTTGGTGCACTTACCCCTAGACATAAATAGTTCCTATAAGGGCCAAGTTAAGGAATGATGACCCCAACAAAATATTTCTAAGGATCATGATATAAATTGTATAATTTATCTTTTGTGTTAGATGCATTGTAAGGAGAGATAAACATTCATTATCATAGATACACCTATAAAAATAGAAAACAATCACACTAATATAAGTAATATAGATAAAACTCCTAAAAGATTAGCACTTGATATCTTGACTAACAAAAAGAGAAAGGCAAAATAGACACATTCCATGTAATTCATTAAGAGTAACCATGTAAAGGCCATAAAACAAGATATAGAATACATTTATACTACATCATACATAGGTTTAGTTGAAAACCAATGGACGCCCTCTTAGGAATTTAAAATGTTTGTAAATCTACCAATATTTCTTAACGAAATGAACTAGGGTTGAATCTCAACCTAATAATTTCAACATCGAACCCTTAATAATATACATGCCATCAAGTTTTATAACAATAAAAATTGGTTTTTCTATCATTTAATGATCATTCTTCTACTACAATCAAAGGGTAAATATTTTATTTGTTGTTTGTGGCATTCTTGGAAGCTATGGAAAATGAGGAAATCAAGGTGAGCTTTTACAAAGGTGTTTATGATTGCACAAATTAACCAATTGGATGTCATTTGACAGATGTAAAATTTATTGTTAATTGCAAGTGTTGCATAATATAAAATATTCCTAGACTATCTGCAAGTGATCCCATTGTAAATTGAGGTTGGCCACATGAACACATGTTTCTCCAATAGACAATGTTGAGGGGAAGCCTTGAGAAATAGTATTTAAAACCCTACTTGGTCAACACATGTCTGATTTGATTAGGATTTTATGCTTGAAAGATGGATGCATTCCACCAAGGGGTCTACGAGTGTATAATGCAACCAAGTTCTTGATGTTGAAAGTAACAAGGCTACCCATGTAGATGGAATCTACAATATCTATATTTATGCAAGGTATACAACACACCATTTTCCTGACACTTTTTTCTTCCCTCTTTTTTTGTCAACTTCATATTAGTAGAAATTTCATTGAAATCTTGCCTCTTCTATCAAACTAGAACTTCATTATTTCATGTTCTTGATATTCCTTTGGTTTTGTATGCCTTTCTCCTATCTCTCATATTTTTCACTAGATTTTTTTAATTCATGACTAGTTTTTGTAATCTCCTAGTATCTAGACGATGAGATTTTATTTGGAAAAGGGGGATTATAACTAGAATCCTTGAATGTGCTAGAGGTAGAGTAGGGTTCTTATTAGGGATGAAGCTAGAATAATTTCTTCTCTACCATGACCCCTAGGATAAGTTGTGCACTTTCATTTTTTCAAGTATCTCTACCAATTCCATTATAGTTTTGAATCCTAAGGGAATGATCTCTCTTGTCTCTTCCAAATTTAGTTCTTCCTTCTATTAATGTTGTCTCTATAGGTTGGTAAAAATCTCTACAGAAATCATTTAACCAACCTTCAACCTAAACCCTCTCTCCTCCTATGCTCTATCATTTTTTTCTTCTTCTTTTTTTGTTTGCATTGAAAATATAATTTTTTACTTTAGTGATGATACATTGAGAGCACCATGTAAAATACACAAAAAATATATGCACTTTTTAAAATTTTAGACTTAAGATGAGTTTATGTGAGCTTAACTAAGCCCTTGAAATTTCTCAAAATGAAAAAATGATTTAACACTTTGACATATTGTACTTTATAAAAGAATAGTGCATCAAAATAAGAAACCATTTATAGTAAATAAACCAAATTCTAAAAAATGAGATCATGAGCCCAAGTATCATCTTCTAAAGTTGAATTACAAAATCAAAACTCTTAATAGAGAGGGAGACCCAAAAATGAAAAACCACCTACTATTGTTAGCACAATGCCACCACTAGATTTGGTTGAATAACTACCAATTTTGGAAATGTCCCCAAATGTAGAAGTCTACTAATTTTACTTAAAAACTTTTCCAATTTTGAAAAGTAGGGACAAGTTTAGTGCACCTCCTAAAATTTCAACCCAATTTAGAATATCTACCATTTGAAGGTTTTGGTTTTTTATTTAAATTTTTTTTTAAAAAACTTATAGTTAAAAATGTGTGTTCAGTTTTTTGGGCCTACACAACACACCCCATTCCTATACAAGGTTCATGTCCCTAATAGAGGTGCAAAAACTCTATATAGGGGGTTTTATTTTCTAATGTGGCCCTACACGTAATAAAAGTGTTTGCACATGTATGTTGATGTAAGGTACCTTATATACCCTAGAAAATGTAAATTATTTTATTTTTATATAGAATATTCTAAAAAGAGAAATTTGTAAAGCATTTAATATTATTTTATTTTTAATTCATAAAAGCTAATAAACTTTAAAAATGAAAAATTCTAGTACCATTGTCCATGGATGATACAACCTTATCAATAAAACAATTATATTCTTAAAGAGAAAATTTGTCTAAAATTGATGATTTGACAATCAATCTATAAGTTGTTAGGCCATCTTGATTCTATGCTAGAATCTATTTCAATTTAAAATACTCCAAAACTATAGCTACCTTATGGACTTGACAACAAACTTTAAACATCAATTTTTTGTAGATATTATCACCAATTTCCAATTGAGATAAAATATTATAAAATAAATAGGATTTTTTCAAATACTCCAAACACAATGTTGACATTGGATTTTATCCACTAATCTCATAAAATATTTTTTTTCAACATAAGAACATGAGATCATACAATGATACAAAGAGAAGACTATACTTCGTGCTTCCAAAAAATACAAGATTTCATTAAAGACAAACCAAACAACTCAACATGTTGCAATACCATGTAAGATTTTATTAGGGAGGTATCCATGTGTGATATAAAGGTCTAATATAAAACACATGATACTTAACTATATATTACCATTATAAACTACATTCTCATTAAAAATACAAATAAAATGACAACATAAAATTATTTTTAATAAAATTCTATCATATAAAACAAAAAATAATAACCATATTAAATGAAATTCTTAAATATTTGATTGGTAAGATAAAAAATAAATCAATAGTAAAAATAGTGAGATAAAACCTATTCATACTAACAATTATAAATAAAATATTTTTCATTTAATTTACTTTAATTAAAACAAACCTTTAATATAAATATATTAATAAGAAAACAAAAGAATGTGATTTAATTTTTTGAAAAAACCTAGATGCGTATATTATCAATATAAATCTTTTTAATCCTCCTCCCATCTTCCTTTCATTCCAATTCTTCCTCTTAGGAGGATAGCTAATAGATTTATAGTAAAAATTTATTGGAGGGTATAAATTAATAGCTATATTTCAATAAAATCATAACTATGACTTTTTAAATTACACAATATAATGTTTTACTTTGTAATATAAATATGTTTTATTTTATAATATTTATGATAAAATATAGATTTAATTGGAATATTTAAAATTATAAGAGATGAATGTTTCTAAATTTTCAAATATTTTATGGATTGCTAATCTTAACTAGTAATTAAATGAGTTGCTTTTGGACCAATCTTCTCGAATTAACTTTAATCATTGAGTGAAAAAAATTATATTGTCTATAGTTGACATGCACATTTTTTAAGTTAATAAATTGTGAAAATTATTTATTGATGATATGATTGGTTAAAATAAATTGACTCTTATAGATGAAATTCTCCGAATATAAAAGACCCACAATTTTAATGCCACATTTTTAGCTATATTGCATAAATTTAGCCATTTATTTAGTTTTTTATATATATTATATAGATGAGCTACTTAATTTTGAAATAGTTTATTTTTCTTTTTTTTTTTAGTTTCTTATAATGATTGATATTATATATTATTTTAGTTAGGTCAGATTTATGATATAATTTAGTAATATATAATTTATTAATAAAACAAGTGCCACATAGTGGCTAGTACTTGCCGGAATTAATTATAATTTTAGCTATAAATAAATCTTTATATATCAATGATAATAATTAAAATCTTAAAAATAATATTCTAGTAGCCTTTAGTTTTATAACTAATTTTAATTTATATATAAATGTCATTATCATATTAATAAACGTATTATAATTATTAAATATATTTTAATTAATTATAAAACTATATGATAATAGTTATATTAGTTTATATAATTTTAGATGTAGTAATAAGTAATATTATTTTTAATTATCATTATTTTAATAACATAGTTTATAAATTATAATTAATTCTATTTAATTTTTATGTTAATTTAAATTATTTAGCAAAGTAAAACCACTAAAACATTTTAGATAATTTAAATGTATAAATTTTTTATTTACATTATTAATATATTTAATATTTATATTATATAAAAATAAAATATAATTTATTTTATGATAATAAACATAATAAAAATATCATTAAAATAACACACAAATTTTCATCATAGTTGTGCCTAAATTAATGCAATATAGCTAAAAAGGTGGAGTTCAGATTTATGTATAAAACCTCATTTAATTTAGCCAATCAAATGATAGAGAAATAATATTTATAAATTATAAACTTAAAAATATTGTATTTAAAATTTATAAAATTTAAATTTATGAAAACATACAAAATATAATAAATTCTAATTGGCAAAAGAGTTTTTAACACTAAAAAACAAAAAACTGATACAATAGTACTTAGCCTAGCAAGTACTAATAATTAAAAATATATATGATTTTAAAAAAATAATATATTAGATAAGTCAAATATAATTAGACAATATTACAATACATCTAATTATATCTAAGATTATGTTATTTTCTCAAAATTAAAATAAAGTACAGAAATAAAATATATAACTTCAATATTATAATTTCACTTGCATACTAATAAACTAACAATCAATTTATTCAAACTAATGTTCTATTGTTAAATTCTTTATTGTTAACACTCTAAATATTCTATGCTTATGTTATTATATTTATTACTTTTATTATAATATTAACAATCATAAATTTGAATAGTTAATTTGAATTTTTTTTAATATAATAATATATTTTAAAGTAGTAATAAATTATTTGCACAACTTTATTAAAAGTAAAACATTTATGATTATTTAATTAATTAAGTATTTAAACTGATAAAAATTATAAGTTCTATTATTTAATTGTACAACTTTAATATTTATTATTAATTAAATTGATGAAAATATTTAAATTTCAAAGAATTTAAGATAAATTATTAGTAAATTTGAAAAAATTAAGAATATAGAACAGGTAAGGATGACAGTCAAGTTCCAGGCCTGCACCCGTGGTCTCATTTTCTGATGAGCACATATAGATATGGAGTTTTTAATCATATCTTAATTGTCTCATAATTATTCCGTGCACTAAACTATCTTTAGAATAACAGGTTAATCCGCTCTGTGAATCGGCACTTGTCAAAAGCTACAGGCTTTAATGCAGATGAATATTTGTATATCATAAGTAGGTCTTTGAATTCATTCTGACTGAATGTTTGTTTATAGAAAAGCAGGAATACAAAAATGGCGGTATTGTGATTGGAGTGAAAAAGAGGAGTTATATAAGAATGAATGAATGAAAAGGAGGAAAGTGTACGACAAGAAGATTCTAATAATTTCCCTGCAACAGGCATTTGCACTATTAAATCGGAGAGCAGAGGAGATAATAATTCATTCTAAGATTTGACCAAATTACGTTACGTGAGGAAAAATCTGTCAATTGCTTCTGCTGTCGGCGACGTTTCAGGTAACTCATGTTTTTTGCTTTTGCTTTTCCTCATCTCAATATGTGGGACATTCAATGCTTGGAATCGAATCGGCATCATGATGTTATCATATATGTATTGTTGGGAAAAAAATTTCTTAAATTTCAATTTGATTGATGAGCTTAAAATTTCTAAAAAATTAGGGTTTCATTTATATTTTTTATGTAGAATTGTTGCTGGTGATACTTTGAAGATACAAGGACATGGGAAATTTAATATATATATTTATTTTTTATTAGTTATTTGATGTGGATCATGTTTTAGTATTATATTACTTCTGAGAATGCTTAGTTACAATTTCTAGAATGTTTAAAATGTCTATGTTGGATGGTTCAAGCTAGTTGAGATGCCCACTAACCATCACAAAGATAATCGAATAGAAATGTCTTACTTTTCAAAAGAAATAATAGCTACACCTAAATATAATTACAAAATGGATGATTAGATACTAAACAATCCGTACAATTAATGCAGACTTCAATTTATGATACATAGATTAATGATTAATACAATTGTTGTTGTTCAAAGAGACTTTATGGAAGGTAGATGTGGCACGGGAAGGATAAGCATGTTTGTCACTAAATTTCACTCGCAATAAGCTACATTTTGTGTAGAAAAAATTGTTTGTGTGCAAATTATGTATTCACTAAGTTAAGAAGAATAGGCGTGTACCTAGAAAAACAAAAGGTTTGTTGCTTTTTGTAGTGTATTATAATTTCAATATCAATATACTCTAATTACATATTGAAGTGTTTATCTTAAATATCTTAGCCAATCCAATGAGCAAGTGTAGTAGGGGATTGGTTACAATTTGATATTGAAAGAGATTTAGTCAAAGAATAATTTTGATAGTAGCAGCTTAGATGGTATGTGATCCTAAGGGGCCTTATTAATGTAAAATTACATGTTGACATTTTTGAAATATTGTTTGGTATTTTACACCCTTCTAATTTTTGATATTATATTTTTCAAATTCCTAATGAAATTAATAAAATTACCACTAGTATTATGATTAAATTAATGAACATTGAATAATAGCATATTTTGTGCATTATATAGATTAGAATGTTGATTTTTTGTTTAACTAAAAGCATGTGTGTGCACATGTACATGTATGCTATAGTTGCATGTGTGCATGCTTTTCAACTCTCAATGAATGGTATACCCAACTATTGTTATTGAGATGCATTCCATTACACCATAAAAATTATAGAACATATATTTTACTGCAGTACTATTTAAAAATTTATAAATGGAAGTATCTTCCATGAGATTGTGCCATTGATAACAATTTTTTTTAGGTTTAGTGGTTAGGTGAATATTTACTATCGCTAACTCAAAGAAAGTAAGATGTGTCAATGTGTTCCAATAAGTCTATTTATTCTATTATTACAAAGAGTTGGTTTTAAATATGGTATATGACTTCAAAGATAGAAAATAAATTAATAAATAATTTAATAATTTAATTAAAAAATAGACAATCACATCTTTAATTAACTGAGTGTTCTTCAACTTTATCCATTTTCATTTTCTTAACTATATAGAACAAGCTTAAAATTTTATATTTGATTAAGAAAGAAAAATAGTTAAGATAAAGATATATATTTGTAAGCTTCATTTTAAAAAAAAATACTAATACGCGATTAAAAAAATAGTAATACACTGAACCTATTGTTCAAACAAAGATTTTGAGAATTCTTGGCTGTCAGGCTTATTCGCTCCCTGCAACTTATTTGGGACTCCCCCTAACTGTCAAAGATGTAAAGCAGGAGTTTTGGAACTCCATCCTCGAATGAACCCAAAGGAAGCTTGCTGGATGGAAAGGTAAATTACTAAGTAGTGCAGGTAAACTCCAACTCCTTGTTGCTTCTCTTCAAGGTATTCCTGTCTATTTCTTTTCCATATTCAAAATTTCAAGTTTCATGGCTGACAAACTACAGAAGATTCAATGTACCTTCCTTTGGTCGGGGTCTGAGGAAAAGAAGAGGCTCCCTTTGGTTAGCTAGGATAAAGTCTGCCTCCCTAAACACTTGGGGGGCCTAAGATTGAGAAGAATTAACAATCTCAATAGGGCCCTGCTATCTAAGATGGCTTGGAACATGGTTTCGGGGTCGGCTAACTGGTGCAAAATTCTTGAAGCCAAGTACCTTGATGGAGGCCATTTATATAAGCTCTTTATGGAACATGGACACCCAAGAGGATCCAAAATTTGAAACAATATCCTTAAGAATAAAAGTATTCTAGAAAAAGGGACCCTTTGGCAATTGGGTAATGGCAGGGACATTAGGTTTTGGGAGGACCCATGGTTACCAGATGGAATTATGGCCTCCACTCGCTTCTCCCAACTAAGGAACATCCTTACTCTTAGGGTGGGAAGCCTAGTCTCCAACTACATAACTAATGGTAGATGGATTGATATAATCCCTTTCCTAAGGGATAGACCAGATCTCCTCACTCTGGCTACCAATCTCAATACATTAATCCACTCTATACACATACCCATTCTTGACAAACCTGATAGACTATTATGGTATCATACCCAAAATGGTGGCTTCACTGTCAAATCAACTTATAATTAGCTGATCATGGAAATTGCTGACACTACTTGCTGGAAGAAGGTGTAGAAACTACAACTAATCCCTAAGGTAAACTTCTTCTGGTGGAAATTGTTGCATGGCAAAATTCTCACTCTTGATAACCTCACTAAGTGGGGTTTTAGTCTTGCTAACAGGTGCTACTTATGTAAAAAAGAGGAGGAAAGCATAAATCACTTATTCATTCACTGTGATTTTTCTACTAAGGTCTGGCAGTAGATTCTGACCCATCTCTACATTTGGTGGGTCCCTAATAAGGAAATCCATGTCTAGTTCCATAACTAGCTCTCTCCTTCCCACCACCAATTGATAAAGCTCCTATGGATGCAGGTCTTGCCCATTTTTTGTTGGTCCCTATGGAAGGAATGCAATAATAGGATCTTCAAAGACACTGAACTAAACAACATGAGGGTGTTCCAAATTGGTCTCAAATTATTATAGGAGAGCTTATTTGCCTCAAACTGGAAGACTCCAAGTCTCCCCCCTCTAATGGGGACCACAAAATTGCCATGAACTGGGGTATTGATAAGGGATTTGCCAAATATGATAACACCAAGATTGCAGTTTGAAATGCCATTGTCTGGACTCCCCCCAGGGCCACTTGGCATAAACTCAATTTTGATGGCTCGGTCCGCAATCAGATCCAAGCTGGGGGTGGTCTCATTTAAGATCACAATGGTTTCTTAGTGGTATCCTATGCTGGGCCCTTACATAACCATACTATTAATTAGGCTAAGGGTATGGCCCTCCTCTGGGGGTTGTGATTTGCCACAACCATGGGTTGCACCAAAATTGCTATCAAAGGAGACTCCAAAATCATAATTGATGCTACCAAGGGAATTTACAACGCTGGCTAGAAAGTTGACAGTATTTTAAGTGACATCTATGGCATAATGGATTGCACTCATAGGGTTACTATCATACACACCTACAAGGAGGGCAACGTTGTTGCTAACGCCATGGCTGCTACCGGTCTGCATCTTGACAGGCTTCGGTGCTGGAGAGTTGTCAGTCAGCTTCCTCAAAATACTCAAGACCTTCTTATGTGGGAAATGAGAGAAGGAGAATTTTAAATTCATGAAGTTTAAAATAGGAAGCTTGAGTTAGATGCCTTTTGGTGAGACCGGGTGCAAACACATTTTTACGACCTCTATCCCAACCCCTTTTACTTGCCACATGGATTGTTGTGTTTGTTCTTTAAATTACAACTGGGGTCTGAGGTGACATATGGACATGAGACCTCCCTTTTATGGTCATCATTACCTCAAATGGTCTCTAAATAAAAATCAATCTACAGAGGATGTCAAGAGATATGAAGTGGATTTTATTGATGATAATTATGGGTTAACATGCAATCCCCACGTATTAACCCCACTAGCTTCCATGAAAAGGCTTTATGAACCCCAAGATAATCAAAGCCCTAATTAATTCCTGTAACTTGACATGAATTCTAATCCTTTGTTTGGTTTTTTTCTCAGCATTCCCAAATTTTTTCTTGTAAAAAATTGGAGAGCCGAGATTGGTGTGAGCGATCCTACTTCTGGTCTTCCTCTAGTTATTGGGTTTTTTAGCAGCTGGCTCAGGGGGAAAAACATGGGAGGCAACAGGAAAAGAATTGAGCCTGACAGGATTGAGGAGGAATTCTCCTCTAATCCCATGGTAATGTATTTTTCCAAGGAGGGAGGTATCCTACCGTTTATAGAATGTCTTGCAGGCCCCAATGAAATGATCTCTAAACAGGTTGCTAAAACCTAGAATGAAAGGCAGGTCACCATTAATGACATCACCTTCCAAATTAATGAGGAATTCATTGGCTAGGCTACTGGGATGCCAACCACTAGTAGGAAATGGAAAAAAAGGCTAAAACATAAGTGAAGTTAGAGTTTGCGCAATTCTTCAAGGATGAGACTATCCTTTCTCTTCTAAATGGTGGTTATATCGTCTCTGAGCTCTCACAATTTTGGCCGAAGATGTGCAAGCTAGTGATGAAGTATTTCACCTTAGAGGGCCAATTTTGTATGTTTTTCAATTACCACCTTCCCTTTCTGAACCATTTTAGACATAAACTGTTAATTTCCTTTCCCTTTTTCCTCCTGCATTCTTTGGAGGCTAATGTCAAGGTCGTGAATGAGGCCATCTCCCTTGGGAAAAATCTTGTCTATCTCCATCAAGGGCTTATTTTCCTCTTATACAATTTTCACCATTCCCTTTGCCCCCCACCACCTCTACAGGTTATGCATGCCACCCAGCAACCTTTGTTTCTGATGGTTTCTCTCAACCAGGGCTTTCCCACCCCTCCTAGGTCTAAAGGTGGTATGACCCCTATTTCCAGCCCCAAGTCTTCAGAAACCCATCCCACCCCTAGCCCTCAGAAGCACACCCTTAACCTTGGTGCTAGCTCTCAGCCCCATCCCAAGAAGCAAAAGAGGATTGTTATTAATCTGGATTGCCTTCAAACCACTCAACCCCAATCCACCTCTACCCATCGCTCTTCTCATATTCTGAAAGAGCAAGGGAAAAGAGCTATCAAAGAGCTCATGAACCAGGAAGATGTTTCTTCCCAAGAGGATGCTTTTGTGGGTTCACCTAGTAAAGAGGGCTCAAAAAATGGTACTGATCAAGTGGAAACTAAGCCGGATGAAGACATCCATATCACTATGCCTGTGGAGGAGATGATGGAGAAAGAGCTCAGTGCTGACAAAGAGCATACTGGAAGCAACCTATTGGGGAGAATCAAGTACCAGTTTGCTTCAATGGAAAATACAGTGTCTAAACTCACAAGGGATCTGGAAGCCACTAATAAGCGTCTAACAAATGTTAGCAAGTTTGCGCTTAAGGTGATGCATGCATCTTCCACCACTCTCTACCTCTTCAACTAGAAAGCTTCAGAGGACAAGGATGTTGTTAAAGGAAACCAGGAACTCTTCAATTTCCTAAATGAAGAGTGGGTTGACCTTCTTCTGTCAAACTGCTTATGGGACGGAAAATGAATTTGTGGTTGGGTGTGTACGGGAGGATGGAGTTTGCTAATGACTCCTCGCCTTCCTTTTGGTTGGATTTTTCTTATTTTCATATGCTCAAGAATTTGAATGCAGTTTTTAGTCCTATGTGGCACCCTATTTGGTTTAAGTTGAACTATTTCAAAACTTTTTAGTGGATGTGTGATACTCTACGAATGTGGTAGTTTACTTTTTGCTACTTTTTTGTTTTTGATCATCGTAGACACTCTTGCTTTAATGCTACTCTCTATGTTGAATTAATTTTCTGTTAATTCACTTAGGTAACCTCTTTGTTCCATGGGTCAGCACCCTTTTGCTGTTGCTATTTTCAAAAACAAATTAGTTTCACTATTATATATTCGATCACAAAAAAATCTAAAATCTTAAAGAAATCTTCCTTTACTTCAAATCTTAATGTGAATTACAATAACAATTGCTAGATCCCTCTATCTTTATAAATTAAATAAAATAATATATTTTGATTGGTAATTATAATTTTATGAATAGGTCACACAATGGATATTGTAATAGAGAATATACTTTTAATCTTGAACAAAAAGAATAATTCAAAGATATTAAAATAGGGTTTTGTAGTTTTAGATTTTTGTTTTCAATTCAACAATGAAACTAAGGAAGGTATCTTAGGAAAGATGTCAATCTTCTCATCTATTATGAGTACAATAGCTAGTCTCAATAATTAATTTTAAAGTGTTTTATATTTTCCTTTCTATTGGCACCACACTTAATCTTAATATTTATGTCATTTCTATTTCATGGATTAGAATATTATTCTCTTGAAATATTTATACAAATGGTGAAATATAATAGTTTATTTCCATGATTTCAAGAAAAGACCTTTATAAGGAATTCTAATTTATGTCTAATTATATGCTTAAAGACTATCTTTTTTAAATACAATTAAATATGATTTTATAGATTATTCTAATATCAATCAATGATGTAGGATTTAATAGATCTAGATATGAAGATAAACTAATGAGAATAAATGATAAAAATGGATTGAACCAATAATGGAGTTAAATTAATATATATTTTGAAAATCAAGCAAAATAAGGTTTTATAGGGACCTGAAACCCAAAGAGTTAAAGATACATATAGATCATTTAGTACAACTAGAAAGAACAACTAAAACAAAAAAGGGGGACAAGGAACACCCCAAACAAAGAACATCGAGCCAAATAGGAAACCAAAAAGAAAGGAAATAGTAAAGAAAACCAAGAACTACCATCCTCTCAGAGTCTAGATGGAGTCTTCCATCTTCTTTTCTAGCTCTGTCATATTTTTCAAGTTCCCCTTAAGACCTAAGATTTTATTGTTGGTAGAAGTGTTCTGATTCTTTCTCGCTCTAGTTCTAGCACCTAGTCCCTTCCCAGTGGGGTTGGACATCTGCATGGCTTCCCACTTCTTCTTCTCTAGCAAATCAACTAGCTCATGAAGATTAGTGGTAGAATATTTCATGTCTTCCATTGAATACCCAAATTGGCTCTCCAATGTGGTTTCAATGCACTCAAACCTGGCCAAACGGTATGTGCAAGATCATGAGGGGCCAAACTATGCCCTTAAGTGGCAATGAAAAATCAGCAAATCAGGGTTAGTCAACTTGACGTGAAAATTTCAACTAGCTATGAACCTAATATCAAAACGTTGTAAGAATAGAATCTATAGAAAATTGAATGTAGTTTCTAAACTACTAGGCCTTTTTTCAGAAAAAGTTACTATGATTGGTGAAAAGTATAGATTTCAATGCAGTAGTACAAAAATTTTAGGAAAAAAATAAGAAGTAGGTGTATGTCTGACCACCTTAATCATAATTAAATGATAATATTTTATTATAAGATTTTATATATAAGTAGTAGACTCATGCCTGGATGTGAAAAATATTTTTTTATAATTTTATTCCAAAAAAATAATTAATTATGAATTTTTTGCTACAACATTTTCAGAATAAAAAAATTCGCTTGTCTGACCACCTTAACTAATTCAAAACTTTACAAAATTCAAATTTTATTTATTTTTCCTTATAGTAGGTGAAGTATAGAATGTGACACATTTTTTGAATTTCAAAAATGTTATACCATCTAAAAGTTATAGTCATTTTTCAATCAGTATATAAATCAGCACTTTAGAGGTAGCTCAATTAGAAAATAACTAATAATTACTTACCGAATTCAAAATTTGACAACAATTATATCGATAGAAAGCTGATAATCTCCTTAAGATACCTTTTTCATTTTATCAAATTCAGGTGAAAAAAAAGTCGTCAGCTACATTGTCAAATTTTTGAACTGACATGGCCACTTTTTGGCCCCTCATGATCTTGCACATACCCCAAAATTTTAACTGAGTCATAGCGGTCCTAAGAATAGTCCTTACCCCTTTTGTGAGTTTTATCCAGCAAGCTTTGATACTTGGTTTCCAATTCCTTATTTTGGGTTTTAAGCTTCACAATCTCTTGAAAACACCAATTTTCATTCCTAAACAAAAAGAGGGCTTTAGCTTTGGAAGTATGTAAAAATCCCAGAGAAGAGTGCTCTTTTTCATTTAGGTCCTCTATTCCCATGAACACAGAATCACCTCTATTAGCATTATCCTAGCTAAGGTGCTTATTATTCTAATAGTTGGTTTAATGACTTTAGTAGTGTACATGAAGTCATAATATCCCCCTTCCAGTTTCTCCTCTCCACTGAAATTTTCCTCATTACTATAACCCTCATCCTTGGTATCCTTTGAAATGGTTTCCTTCTTGTCTTTCTCATAAAACTATTTCCTTATCTTTTTTATCAAGAGTTTCCACTTTGGCCTACATATTATCCTCAGTATTCTGAAACCGATCCTTCTTAGTAGGGTCAAGATCAATAATGATCTTTTCTGTGCTCTGGTTAGGATTCAAATTATAAATAGGTTCTTCTCTTATGTCATCAATAGAGTCCTCATTTTCACCTTGTAATGGATAAAATAGGTTACCAAAATGTAATATATAATATATAGGACTGGGGAAGGTAAGATCTTCTTCTTCACCCCAAATTCCCAAAGGAAAGATCCAAATTGATTAACCATAAGAAGATGGTGAATGCATAAATGAATCAATCGATGAAGAATATGAAGAAAGGAGAAAACCTTATATTTTGTTATGGAAGGAAGTATTGAAATCTTAATTGAATTGAAGAGAAATACTAAACTCAAAGTATGATAGATCTAGAAAATACTATTTTTCGGTGTCGGTACTAAGTTTTAGGAAGAAGCTTGAATGGATGTGGATGGAGAAACCGTCAACAAGAGGGCTCCATAGAGATTGAATCCTTCAATGGCTAGCAATGGATATCCTTGATGAATTGGATCTTGAATGCTTGAATTCTTTCCTTCTCCTTCTTGCTTACTTAATTGAAAGAGATAAAAGATATGATTGAAATGAGAGGAGAAGGCTTCCTTTTATACTAGTCTAGGGCACAAACTTCTACAAAGGCCTACATAGGAGAATTAAATTCCCATTTAAACATTTACCCCTAGAAATGGACCTAAATTAAATATAATTTAAGAGTTTAACATTTCAAAGCCCGAAAAAATTGACTCGAAAGTGGAAGTAAATCTTTTTGAAACCTGACATCCGAAAACTTTGGGATTTTGAAATTTGGACCCTGGGTCAAGGTCGAGGTCAACCTTGACCTTGAGGTCAAGAATCTCATAATTTCAATTCAGCATGCTAGAATTATGCAGAAAAGAAGTGCAAAATGGGGTAGAACAGGGGAAAAAGCTAGATCCAAGTCAAAAACCCATTCAAGGCATTTGACATGACCCCAAACCACTTACTTAGAGGGTTAAACTTGTCCTAAATGGAATTTTTTCCATTTTCTAACGCTCCACACCTATAGTTTCCTCTCTCCCTTCCACATCAACATTATCAGATATATCATCCCCCATGACCTCAATCACCTCCTTAATCTCTTCCCTAGAGGCCTCAAAAAATATCCATCTCATCCTTGTAATATTCCCTAGAGGAAGATGTGCTCTTACCGTCAGCATCCAATGCCTTAGTTTTCTTTTTACCCAATTCCTTTTTTCTAGAACTAGGAAAATCATAATCTTCATCCTCAATAGAGTCATCACCAGGATCTTTCTTCTCATTATCCAAGCTCCAATAGTAGTCAACCAACACCTCCTTCTTTTTATTAAAAGAAAGAGGAGAATCATCGATTAGTTGAGACTCAATTTTTATCCTCTTATTGGCTGGTGAAACCTTCTTTCCCTTACCAAGAGTAGAGCTCTTTCTCTTTTCCTTCAGGTTTTTAACACTACTCTGAGGGATGTTTCTCAACATGAACTCATGAATAAGGAGAATAAGGCCCTCATGGAGAACCAATTTTTTGATATCCTCTCTATTCATAGAAACACTATGAAGGAGAGAGTTGAAGAGATAATACAGAAAGGATATTAAATCCTAGTGATGGAAGTGATTTAAGAGAACAAAGTGGTGAGACATAGCTCTAGTAAAATGACCATCCAGGGTTATATAGTCCATCAAGATGATAAGGACCTTACGCCATAAACTAATAATATTATTGACAACAAAAAAAAACACTATTTTTAACCATAGAATCCCTTTCTTCAACTCTCTTAGGGAATTTGATGGCATCCATTTTTGAAAATTTCCTATTTCTATAAAATTTGAGACTAGATAAGGGTAAACCAATTACCTATGTAATCAGCTCCACATTAAGGATAACATTCCTACCATCAATCATGATAGTATTGTCCCTCCATTTGAAAATGAATTTGTGAGTGATACCCTTATTATAGCCATGTAATCGCTCTAGGTAGGGAGTAATCTTAACCTTCTCCAACTTCCTCCATAATTTGGGGTTCTTCCTAAGGTCCAAACAATCTATAGGATCCTCTCTATGAAAATAGCCTCCCTATGTCATTTTTGTCTCCATCTTAAAGTTCAGACAATAAAAAAGAGAGACATAGAATAGAATGGTTAAAAATCCAAGCTCACACACCCAGTAAGAATGCAGAAATCAAAGGTAATTATTGTTCATTAAAAATGTGATCAAACTTTGATTATTTATGATGTGACCCTTACTCTACAATCCTTTCATCATTCCCTATGAATCTCACCTCCTTACTACTTATGTTATCATAATTAATAAGATTGACAATTTCTATATCCAAATCATTCACATTATTCCATTTCATCAGGGAGTTGAGATTAACCCCTTTATTGGAAAACACATGAGAAATAAAATTAGATTCTTGAAAGGCATGGGACACATGGAAGCTATCAAAATAGCCTAAGAAATCTTTAGCCATTTCTATAGTGTTGGATATCCACTAGGAAGCTTTCAATTTCCTAGATAAACAATTTATAATGTTTCAAGAATCTCCTTCTAACCAAATCTTCTCAACGTTAATTTATTTAGCCAACTTTGGCTAATAAAAGGCTTTGAGGGCCTCAACAACATGGTTTCTTCGAGAGCTAATTGGAACAGCCACAATAGAAATGAAGTTACCACAATAGTGTTGGATTAACCCCCCCATAACCATCTTTACCAGGGTTCCCTTTGGTAGTGTCATAAAAGTTAGCTTTCACCCAACCCTCTGGATGAGATAACCAGAAACCATTTTTTCTTCTTGTTTTATTTTCATTTCTTGAATTGATAGTCTAGCATTCCATTTCTACATTCGAATCCCCATATTGTTTATCATTCAAAGAGAAATTCTCTTGAATGAAATTGAAAATAGTATTGGCCAAAACAAAGGGGTTTCTCTGAGTCTCCCTAAAGATTCTATTGTTTCATTATTTCCAAATATTCCTTATTAGGTGAGGAACAGAAAGAAACCACACCAATATAACTTTCTTATTCAAATTGGGGCAATTCTATTTCTTAAAAAAATCATGGATGGTTCTAGGAAAGACCCTTCATAAATTCCATCTCTAAAGTATCACTTTCTAGATCTCTAGACAATAAGAGAAACTAAGAAGGAGATGTGAAGCTGATTCACAATCCTCATAGCATAAGCTTCATCTGTTAGGGAGATAGAATCCTCTTTTCACCAGGTTGTCAATCATGAGGATTTTTTTCTGAAAGAAGAGCTAGAAGAAGATATCAAATTTAGGAGTGAGACGCTTGTTCCAAGATTTGGTCTAGATAGGAGCCTCCTCCAAAAGCTAAGGTTGAATTTGAATCTTATCTGCAAAACCAAAAAATAAATTTCCAAAAGGTTGAAGACCCCATATGAAGGTATCCTAATTATTATCAGTGATTTTTTGCAGAATTAGAGCATTAATGACATTTTTATTTGAGTTGATGATAAAACAACCCACAACTCCCAAGAACACCTACACGCAAACACCTATCATAGAAAGAGAGAGAAGAAAACAACTATGGAGACCTGAACGTATGGATCCATGAGAGAGGAGAAATCCTTGATGTGCAAAAACAAAAGTTGAAAATCAAATAATGAATTGTCAGAAAAGGTTACAAAGTTGTTATGATATCAATCCTTATAAAAGGAGATCAGAAAACCTTAAAAGGTAAAACCTAGGTTGCACAATAATAATTAATAAAACAATTAATTATTATATGCCTAAATTTTAGCTTAAGTCAAAAGAGGTATTAAGTGACTAAATAATTAAATCAACATGATTCAATTAATCAGTAAAACATTTTATTACTCTAACACCCCCCCTTAAGATAAACTTTGGGAGAAGCTAAAAACCTAGAAAGAACTACTAAAAGAAAATGGGTCTCCGCAACAAAAGGCCTAATCAGGTACCCAAGTACAAAAGAGAGTCTATAAAGCAGAAAAATAGAGAAAACCACATGGGAAAAACTCTACTCCAAAAAGAGACCAAGATTAGTCTGAAGGACTGTAGAAACCTCCAAAACTAGGAATGTTCTAGAAAATAGGAATAAAGATGAATATGTACAACATCACTAAAGAAAGAAGCTACAAACTCTATCAAGAAGTAACTAATGATCTGAAGATCCTCCATTGAAATATGACCAGGTAGGTAAGACTGTAATCTACATGAGTGCCCTCAAATGACACTACTCAAATCAGGAGGCAAACAAAGGCAAAAAACTAAAGTCAAAGATACAAAATACTATAATCTACATGAGTGCCCTCAAATGACACTACTCGAATCAAGAGGAAAATAAAGGAAAACACCTAAACTCAAAAATATAGATGGCATAAAAATACCAAAAGTCTTAAGAGCTGATCAATCTAAGCTAGAAGAGTGCGTCCAAAAATAGGAAAGAAAGAGTGTCCATATGGTAAATGATCCATCTCACCGGAATGCATAGGTACCCAGCCACTACATCTGCCTAGTACATAGAATCAAATACTGAATACATATCTCACACTATCGAACCATGGAAGCAGTAGAACCAATAGTAGAACCCCCCATACTGTTGACAAGGGAGTAATGATAGGTACAATGAAAAGATCATCCAATATGAACCGCATGATACCAAGAACATCAAAGGTGTAGAGAGAGTACAAACACAAATAAAGATACATGAGGCTAATTTCATAGGAGGAATGCTCACATGACAAAAGTAGATGGAAAATAAAGGCAAACATCAAACCCGCCTAGCACTTTATATTGGAGTTCAAGTACATAAAGCACAAATATGTGCAAGATCCCATACATACAATAGACTGACACTTTATCTCAGTGTGTGTGCAAAAAATAATGCTACAAAAGTGAATTATACATTGCTCAAAGAAGAGTGAAGGCTATTGAAACAAAATAACAACCTAAGATTAGCCATCCCTCAAAGGGAAGAGATCCTAGGACTTATAACATCCAAGATATCCACTAGACTGCAAAAATGAAAGAATTTGAATAAAATGAATCTAGAGTAGAATCTTAAAAAATGACTCACAACACTCGAAATATCTCTAAACAAGCTTTCCAATGATATATCATTTGTCCAAAATGGATTTTGGATGCGCAAGATAGAGCTCCTGGAGTGTAGAACTGAACATTTGGCTTTGACAGTGAAAAAAACCATCAAAAAAGAAAAAAAAAAAAGGAAAATCAAACCTGCAGATTTGGAAAGATCTCAGAATCAGTTTTCTGATGATATCTCATTTGCCAAATTTCAACACCGTATGCTCAAGATATGAGCAAAAAACCAATAGTTGTGTTGGAGGGCACAAAGAAGGTGTCTGGAAGGATATGAGGATGGGTGACATTAGAAAAAGGAAAAAATCACACATGAAACCATCAGATCTGATAAAATCTCAAAAAGAGATTTCCAAAAATATCTTGTTTGTTGAAAACAGAGCCCGAATGCAAGAGAAATGGATCCTGAAATGCAAGAGGTCTGAAATGCCAAGAGCACAGAAAACATCTAACTTTGACAACAAGAAAATGCATCAAAATTGAAAAATCCCAAAACCATACTAGAAAATCTGGATTGGGCTTGGAACTAGCTTTCTAATGGTATATTGCATGCCCAATTCTAATCGCAAATGCTTGAGTTATTCACAAAGAATCACTTGTCTTTCTAAATTGCAAAATAGAATCATCAAAGCCAAAATAAATGGCTTAAAAGCCGGCTAACCACTAGCGATTCGCAAACTATGGCGGTAACCGCTGCAGAAACTGTTAGTGGTTCCCGTTGGTGAAGCCTCTCGTAGTGGTGCTTGGGTGGTCATCGGGTGGCTCTGCTGGAAGGACTTTTTAAAAAAAAATTTAAAAAAATTTGTACCCATCTTGGGATGTGTGCCCATTCGTATGGCCTAGCACACAAAAAAAAAAACCTCAAAAGCCAACTTGTCAAAAATTGAAAATTTTTATATGGATTTTGGGTTTCTCAGATGCTTCGAACATAATCTGTGAGGTCCGTTTGGGCCAAAAATGCTCCAAAAATAGTGACCGCCTCGGGATCCATGATAGGGCCGGTTGCAAAATTTATTTGCCACAGATTCCAACTTTGTCCAAATTGGACAAATTTTATATGGATCTTGGGGTTCTTGGATGTTGTGAATGCAACCGTGACATCTGTTTGAAGCCAAGATGACCAGAAAATAGGTCCTACCAGATCTGATAGGAAACCCTCTAAAAATGCAGATCTGAAAAACATGGTCGAATCTCTCAAGAAGAATATATGGGCAAGCAGATCTGAAGCTCTGATACCATATTGGAGTTGATGAAAAAACAACCCACATCTCCCAAGAACACCTACATGCAAACACCTGTCACAGAAAGAGAGAGAAGGAAATAGCTATGGAGACCTGAGCGTATGGATCCACAAGAGAGGAGAAATCCTTGATGTGCAAAAACAAAAGTTTCAAATCAAATAATGAATTGTCAAAAAAGGTTACAAAGTTGTTATGAGATCAATCCTTATAAAAGGAGCTCAGAAAACCTAAAAAGGTAAAACCTTGGTTGCACAATAATAATTAATAAAATAATTAATTATTATATACCTAAATTTTAGCTTAAGTTGAAAGAGGTAATAAGTGACTAAATAATTAAATCAACATGATTCAATTAATCAATAAAAGATTTTATTACTCTAACAGTTTTCATGAATATTAATCCAACTATTATCTCTCCAATAATCTCTAACCACCTTGCCAATAGAGATTTTTCATTTGTTCATAAGATCTTGATACTCAAGAACTTGTTGAGGGGCTTGTCACAAATCCAAAAGTCCTCCCAAAATTTAATCTTCCTTCCATCCCCAATCTTCCATCTACCCCTTGTAGTAGCTACTCCTCTAGATTTCATCACATTATTCCAATTCACAAAGCCACCAATGCTCAAATCCTCCTGGTTTATCTGATTCAAAGCTAGATTATTGACATATTTGTCTTTATGAATAATGTTCCATTCTTTCTCCCCTCCATATATCCTCCAAATTGTTTTAGCCAGAAGGGTAATATTCATTTGTTTTATAGTTCTAATTCCAAGACCTCCAAGATGCTTGGGTTTATAGACTTTATCCAATGCAATCAGAGGGATACATTTCTTGTCTTTAGTACTAGACCATAGGAAGTTTTTTGGAATGATTTCCATATTCTTAGAAAACTTAGAGGGAATTTTGAAAAGACTGAGAGCATAAATAACCAAGCTTTGTAAGGACTTGAGAAGAGTAATTTTTCTTTCCTAGGAGAGATAGATTCATTTCCATCTAGAAAGTTTTTTATTGAATTCCTCTATTAAGTCCAGCCAAAAAGAGTCTAGTAGTTTCTCCCCCAAAGGAAGGCCCAAATGCACAGAAGGAAAGGAAGCAATGCTACACTCCAGAATAGAAGTAATTTTCACCTTTCTTTCCTCTGTAGTATTAATGAAAAAGATAGATCTCTTCTTCCAATTAACTAACTAACCAAAGGCTATGGAATAGGAGATAAGGACACCTTTCAAGTTTCTAGCCTCTTGAATAGAAGCTTCACCCATAGCTATAGTATCATTAATAAACTTCTCATGTGAGAAAATAAGATTAGCTAAGGAAGGATGCAGCCCTTTTAGAGTCCTATCACAAATTAATTATTGGATTTTTCTTCCCAAAATTTATGCCATGATGGTGAAAAGTAAGGGGGAGATAGGATATCCCTGTGACAAACCCCTAGAGTTGTTTAAGAAAGGAGAAGAGGACCCATTGATAAGGACATCAATAGAGGTAGTGGTTATGTGTTGGTTAATAATCTAAATAATTTTAGCTCCAAAACCTAATCTCTCCAACACCTTCATCATAAACTTCTAGTCCACTTTGTCATAAGCTTTATCCATATCCATCTTCAAGAGAAAGCCATGGTTCTTAGATTTGGATAGAGAATGAATGTTCTCATGGACAGTAATGATAGAGTCCAGAATTTCCTTGCTAGGAACAAAACCATTATGCTAAGGAACAATGTTAGTTGGATGGATTTTAATAATTATAGGAGTCACACTTTAGAAATGATCTTATAGAAAGAATTGTAGAGGCTGATAAGTCTAAAAAGATCAAAGGAATCAGCACCCATCTTCTTTAGGATAATAGCTAAGAAAGTAGCATTGATCTCCTTAAGCATTCTTCTTCATGCATAGAAATCTTTAACTGCATTGATAACATCTTTTCCAAAAATATGGAAGAAGAAAATCTGGAAATTGTCAAGGCTAAGAGACTTATAATCTTCAAAAGAAAAAACTGCATCCTTGACTTCCTTGGTCAAAGGAATAGCTTCCAACATTTTATTCTTCTCCTCAATGATAATCCTAGGGATACCAATCAACATCTTATCTTGATCATCTTCCATGAGGTTTTGGTCAATAGCTAAAAGGTTGGAAAAGTATCTAACTTCTTCTTGTTGTAGTTCTTCCTCCTAGACCAGTTTAGAAGAACCTTTGAGGATGTGATTTATCTCCTATTAGAAGCCCAGTGTTTCAAGGTGGTAATATGGAAACATTTATTGTTTTTGTCTAACATGAGACCTTTGTCTCCAATAAATTTATTCCTTAGAGATAACATTATGGTAGACAACAAGAGCCTCATTCTCATTGTTTTTAACTTCATTAGACTAACTAAACAACTGAATAGAATCCTGAACCATTTTAAGATTACATTTGGCTACCTCTTTTAGTTTAAAAATATCTCCAAATAATTCCTTCTTCCACTTCTTTATTTTAAATTTGATAATCCTTAATTTCTTGGCCACTCTAAACATGGTAGACCCATCAATGTTTGTACTCCACCACTCTAAGATCTTCTTTTCCAAATTCGAGTGGAGGGTCCACATTTTTTCAAAGAAGGGAAAATTTCTTTTACAAGAAAGAGGGTCAGAAGAAAAATAAATAGGGAAATGGTCAGAACCAATTTTAGAGAGAGAAGTCAAAGAGAAAGTACATATTTTACCTTTACAAGGAGAACAAACCTCTTTCTAGCCTCACTTGGATGTAATCTTTTCCAATTCTCCTATTGGACCAGGTGTAGTTTATCCCCTGAAGATCCAGGTCAGTCAAGGCTTGGCAATGGATAAAATTCATAAGGTCAAATCTACTTTCCAATTGAGACCCAGATCCCCCAAACTTTTCTGACTCCTTTAGAGGGGTGTTGAATTCCCCCATAATCATCCAACTTCCATCACAGAAATCAATTCTCTGGTCAGCTAACTTACACCAAAAGTTAGCTTTATTGCTCTTAGTATTGGGAGCATAAGTATTAGTCAGAACCCAATCAAAATTATCTCTAATAGGATGCATGCAAATGGACACCATATTATCATTCTAAAAAATAACATCACCTCTACTGATACTTGTATTCCAAAAAAAATTTTTGCCATCTGAAGCCCCATCAAAAAATTTTCCACTAATCCCAGTATTTTTGAAAAAGCTAATTTTTTCTTCTCTTTACTCATCTTAGTTTCTTGAACCAAAAGGATTTTTGGATTATGGTCCCTTACTATATTTTTGAGAACATCTTGTTTACCAGGTGTATTCAATCCCCTTGTATTCCATTAAATGATCTTCATTTCTTACTGGGCGTAAAAACTTATAGGATGGCATTTTTTTTCCATCTACCACATCCTACCAACTATCATTATCTATTCTTTTTTTCTTTGAAGATCTTCCTTTAGATTCATTCTTACCCACATCTACTTTTTTACTTCTTGTATTGATACCATCCAAACCATTCTTGAATGAAGGACTATCCCCCTTAGCTTTGATATTCTTCTTTATGCTGCTAACTATTTTAAATTCT